>WOFM01002122.1:0-20375 GCA_011428145.1 Ericerus pela
AGGTAGTTCCTATTTAAGACCAGATTTGATAAGAGTTTGTTATCTATTGGTTCGATAGTTTGCTAGAGAAATTTAAAACAAAATAAATAGTTACTGGTGAAAAGCAAGTCAGTTGTTTTGCTTAAAGTATGTTTTTCGTATTTACGGCGCCAGAGATTACGAGCGTCCTTATTATATTAATTTGGGTTTTAAGGTTATGGGATTTTTGTTGTTTTTTTTTTTAATAATTTCCGGTGAAAATTGGCAAACTGGATTCTATAGTAAAGCATCGTTGGGCTAGAGTTTATCTTCTTCTTTTTGCGTTCGATTAGTTTTAATTTTAATATATTCATTCTTAGTTGAAGAACCATTCTGTTATTTTCCTTCCCTTCGGGACAACTTGTTAAAGTTTCATATTTTATCTCAAAATACGGCAGATACCTTACCTATATAATAATATAATTTTCTAAGTCTATACTCCAAAATACACGCGACTTACTCGCAACAAAGAGCAATTAATGAAGCTTTTATAAGCTCGACAGTAAATATTTGAATCCAACGAATAACCGACTTCATCGTTAAAAAATACATACATAAAATATTTCTTCTCATATTGGAATCAAGCCGAAAATTGTCCAATACTTTATTGTTTTACGTCACTGAGTAATAAAATAGTAGTTAAAAGAAATCCTTTTCATCTCACCAACACCTATTAGATATGTAAAATATTTGTGAAAATTAAAAAAAATAAAAAAATAAATAAAAATGGCCTAAAATGAGAAAAGTAATCCTTTATAAATTTTTTCAGCAAGATTAAAGAACTGGAATGGTACCATTTTCCTTAAACATGAAATCTGTCTGATTTTCTGACAAACCTCATTACTCAGTAATTCCAGTCCCTAAATGTGGCTGGAGAGAAATTTCCAAAGAAGAAATATTTTTCTCTTTTTAGGGCATTGTTATTGTTTGTTATTTTTTTGGTTGATTCTATTTTTTTATAAAAAATTTATTTTTATTATTTTTCCTTTCTTCTTACATTAATGTGTCAGCGAAAATTTTGCTAAAAAAAAAATAAGTTTTTTAAAGACAACTTGAAATTATTACATTGATTAAAAAATTATGTTTTCCTCGTTCTTTAAATTTAAAAGAAGTGCTTCAAAATTGGTCGCGGACTAACATACATACACTACACATACACACTGTACATAATGTACACACCCATACACATACATACATATATATATATATACACACATACACTACACATACATATAGTACATATACACATACATTTATACATACGGGTTAAACTGATAATCTCATTTGTTCTAAAAGTTCATTAAAAAGCCATTTTACCCCCCTAAAATGAAAAAAAAAAAAAAAAAAGTTACTTTTATACCTGTCGATATTACATTAGGACAGAATTGATTAACCAGTATGTTGTCTTACTCACTTAGCCATTATGATTACGAAACAAATAATCGATCAAAATTAGACCCTAATCCCTGTTTCCAAAATCTTTCTCCTATTCAACGTTTTACCACAAGGCAATGCCAGTTATACGGTACTAAATGAATAAAATTTTCGCATAATTTACCCAAAAGAAATTAATTTAAATTTCGACGACGCAAACTTGGATCAGCCATAAAATACGAAAAACGGGTAATTTATTTTCTGAAATATTTCACCAACGAGCGCATATTCGAATTTATACTCTGGCTTCCAACACACAGACGCACCCAGTGCAGACATAGATTTACGTTCTTACTCGTAAATCGTATGAACTGCATATTAAATGACACCGGGGGACCGACATTAGATCAGCCAAGAAAGATAAGTTACCCGAACATTTACCTAATTCTCGTCTCTGTCTCTCTTTTGTAGGTACTCAGTTTGTCTCTGTCTCTATCTGTGTCGTTATAAGATTAACATTTTTTCTTAATCTTCGTTTTAGCGACACAGATTCAAACATATTTCTGGGCCCTTTTAAATTCTCAAGCACATTTTTTAAATTCCAGGAAAACGTGAATCACTCAATATTTTAAAGTGAATGATTCATTTTTGGATTCTATGTTTTAAATTTTTAAATTTGAAAACGGCACAAAATTATTGGAATGATTTAAGAAATTACAAATGGTGAAAATTCCAATCAATCATCTTGTTACACTTCTTCCATACTCACCAATTGTTGATTAATGCAAATAACTACGCTAGGTGGCCTTGCTAGATTGTTTTGGGTAGGCAGTAGGTCATTGAAGGGGCCGTGAAAATGTTTTTTTGTGGGGGAGCATGATAGAGTTAGAAAATAGTTATTTGTGATATAAATTGTAGTTCTTGTCGGTTTGGGGAATCGAACATGGCACCTATATATTTGCCAGTCAAAAGCGGTGAACCTAACCACATGGCCATCTTACCACTGGCTATAACTGGCGAATGTATTTTATATAGGACAAGGTGTAGCGACTCCTACACAAGTGTATTAAGTAGGTGATTTTAATACGAATGTAATTTTTGCAGCACACGCAGCAAGTGATACAAATCACATGAGTATCGATCACCTATTGCGTATACAATGTCATATATGTAACGCCAGAAAATAGGTGTTGGTTCAGAATTTGTTTCCTATTTTTGACGTTGAAACTTTACGAAATATTTATTTGAGGAAGACCACAAATAAATATTTATATTAATAATACTTTATAATTACTGATTACTAGATATCCACTTCACTATAGTGGACCTTAACTTTGTTGAGAGATTTAGACTTCAATTAATTTTCAACGAAAATCTTTTTATAAAATATAATATTTTTCATTTACAACACAAGAATAATAGAATTGAACAAATGAATTGACTACAATTAAAGAGTTGAAATAAAATTAAGAAACTAAACGAAAATAGTAGAATTGAACTAAAATTAAGAAACTGAACTAAAATTAAGAAGACTGAACAATTTGTTCTTCAGAGTTAGAGTTTTTATAATTTAATTTTTACCTAGTAAAAGAAGAAATGGTAAGAAATAGTGGGATTAGTTTATTACAATTGGTTGTTACCAAAGAAAGGAGAATTGACATTTTCCAGTATTAGGTAGATATTTCACATAAGTCACACGTGTGTGACATTAGCTGAGGTCAGCCATAATTGTTTTTTTGTAAAAGAGACTATTTTCATCAAATTCAGACGATGCCATTTCCTGTTAGGTTTGTACTAAGAAGAAGAAGAATAATAAAAGTGTGAGAAAATAAAAAAATAAGACGAATAAATTCGTCTGTGTAAAAATATAGGCGGACATTTAAAAAATGTTCGTCTATATTCGTTACAATATACTATTTTTTTCAACAAAACATACCCTGCCCTCAAACAAAAGTTGAAAAAATTTTGATAACAAGCGAAGTGGAAATGTGTTTCAAGGTAAATGTATAAAGTATAACGCATAGGCAGAAGCAGGTGCATAAAACAAAAACCAATCCATAAGGAATTACAAATAGTGCATAATGTAACGCATGCGCATAAGATGGTACATAAACTAAAAAACAATGCATAAAAAATTTTTATATTATGCACTGTTTTAAAATCATTCACTTTATTAATGTCAAGGTGCATATAATTATCTACTTTATGGACAGGTGTTACATAAAGCTTTTTTGGTTCCCGATATTGACAGTTTATTATATAATATAGTTTAAATTTTTCTTGCCAATTGTCTTAAGGGGTGGGGCAGAGATGGGGCCAAAATATTTACCTACAAATTTATAAGACAGTTACAGATTTTTTAGGAATTCATTATTATAAAGTTAATTGAAAGTGTATAGCCAGGAAAGGATGTCATTTTAACCCCAGTCTTAGATTTTCACCACATTTGGCCAGAGGATGCTCCTGTGTAGAAGAAGTGCCCGTACAAAGTTTAAAGTTTGAGCCTTCATGCTCTTTCCTGAGGGAAATATAGCCATTTTTATCAAATTATAAACAAAAATTTACCCCTCCAGCCCAAGTGAACCCCAATGCTAGATTTTAAAGTGAATCATAAACCATGTGGTGAGGTATTCATGATATATTTTTGGTTCTCTCCATACGGTCATAGCAAAGCTATAATGTTTTAAAAGGAGTGCAATAAAATTAGAGTAAGTAATTTGTTGTCAAATGAATCTTGGATACGTATAAGTGTAAAAAAAAAAAATGGGCAATTTTTTCTAAATTTTCAACCATGAAAAATTCGAAAAAACTTAATGTTTCTCGATTTTCAACGTGACGCAACCCTTCTAAAAAACTGAAAAAATGTTATAAAAATCTAAATTAATTTTATAAATTTTCTAATAATTTTTCCGAATGTGTAATTTCAAAGGTGAAAATTGACACCATTTTGAATATTTTAAAGTACTACAGCTTTACAACGATCAAATGGAGCAAACTCCCAAAAAATTTCATAAATACCCCTCCACGTGATATATCACTCACCCTAATAACTAGCATTTCCATTCACCTGGGCCAGAATAGTAATTTTTGTTTTATAATTTCGATAAATAGGCCTATATCTTCTCTCGGAGAGAGCTTGTGAATTCAAACTTGGTATGAGCACTTCATCCATCAAAGAGTACCTTCTGGTCAAGTTTGGATAAAATTCGTGAGTGGGGCTAAAAGGATTGGCTCATCTCGCGCGACTTGTATCTCCACTTAGTGGCAAGGTTAGAAAGTCGAACTTGGTAACTGGCACTTCTTCGACGTAGGAGTTCCTTTTGGCAAAGTCTGAAGAAACATCTACACTGAGGCAAAACTGACACTATAACTAACCCGGCTATACCCTTTGAATGAAACATTATACTCTAGTTGTTGTTCTAGGTATATGTAAATTTTTTTTTATTTGAAATCTCTTGAAAAGTACGCAGAATTAAACACCTAAATGTCTCATGATTTTTAGGATTTCTGTGAAATCAATAATTGTGCCGGTCCGGCCCGTTTACCGGAAGGCTTTTTGCAGCTTCAAAAAAAAAAAAAAAAAAGAAAGAAAGAAAAAAAAGTAAGTGCGGGTAAACTTTATGACAAATTACAAAGTAGACCATCACTGTCTGCCAGCGAATTTTTGACACCATGTTCTCCATTACTCATCTTCCATATCAGTCATAAAAAAATACATTTATCATATCAGAAAGCAACCACGTGAATGTCAGACCACTTGACAGCTATTAGATATTATAACGAGGATTATTATGCACGAGTGACACTCATGGAAACGAGTTAATTGAGCGCGCGAACGAGGAAAATTGTAATCCTATCCGCTATAACTTACAATTATTTTTCTTCTTCTGATTTTCTCTCTTTGTCTTTTTTATTTTTTGTTCCTTTTTCTCTCACATATATACACTCGCACTTTCTCGCTACCTCTCTATTTTGGTTTCTCTCTGTCTTACTGCTCTCGAATACAATACTCCTATCACCATCCTATCCGCGCCGAAAGTACTTAGCTAATTAAACATTAAATTCTCGTTTTCGCCAGCCTACTGGCTACCAACTGCCTAACCGACTATTTTCGAGAAAAATAAAATAGCAAGTGTAATTTTTATTCACTTCTCGAGGAGCTTTTCTTTCTCTCTTTCTACCTCTGCCACTCCTACATACACTCTTCGTCGCTTTTTCTCTCACTTAACCTACCTATAACCTTCATTCTCACTCTACACTCTTGTTCTATCTCTTTCTCTCACTCTCTCTCTCTTATTCTCTCACTCTCTCTCACTCTCTCTCTCTCTCTCTCTCTCTCTCTCTCTCTCACTCTCTCTCTTTCTCTTTTTCTCTCTCTCTCTTTCTCTCTCTTTCTCTCTCTCTTTCTTCCTCTTTCTCTCTTTCTCTCTCTCTCTCTCTCTCTGTCACTCTCTCACAGACACCTCTTCTTTTTCTCACTTCCTCTGCTTCCAACTCTCACGATTCTTTTGTCGTTTTATACCTTCTCTGTGCTCAATTCAGCTTTTCTTTTCTTTTAAGATTACACGTAGGCGAGATAAAGGCAATAAAACACAGTGTTAAGATTACGCGTGCACAATCATATAAGTAAGGGACGGAAAAAGTGTAGAGTCAGACATACAGTTGCAACGAAAACAAAAAAAGGTAAACTTCTCGAAAAAAAAAAAAAAAATTAATTGCCTTCACGATGTGTATTACAAAACTATTTCTTTCTTCGAGCTATTTTTTTCATTGTCTCCCTTAGCTTTTTGTTTTTACTCATCTGTCGGAACTAGCACAACACATTTGTGGTGTATCTTAAGCACTCCATTAAACAGCTAGCAAAAAAATAAATATAAAAAAAAAAAAAAACGAAAAAATAAATAAAAGTTTTTTTTTTTGTCTGTAATATGCGATTATTTTCTTAAGGATAAAGGATATACAAAGCATACTCAGGATGTGCGCACCATTTTCTGCCCACTTGGCCATGATAAGCTATTTTCTCCTTTTATTTTTCTCCATCCGCTTTTTAAAGTTGGTTTTCTATGAAAACGTAGGTATTGTTATATTAATTTCAATATCGTTAAACGACCTATGGGTGGGGGTGGGTACGTTTTTCGTTTCACAATCCCAGAAAACTTTTTACTGTTAGCTTAAATACTGTGTATACATTTATGCGTTGGTGTAGAAAACAGAAGGAAAAGGGAGGGATTTTTTTTTTTTTAATTTGTATAAGTATTCATTCATTTATATCGGAATGGGAGTATATGTCTTGCTTCCTTTTTATACGAATGTTGATTTTTTTTTTCATCAGAGTAGTTTTTTATTTTTTACTTTTAAATCTTTTTATTATTACTTGCAAACTTAAAACAGTTTTGGGAAACTATTATGCAGTTGTGTACTGAGTGGTGAACATCATGAAACACAAACATATCTGCCCTTAAAATTAATTATACTCCTTTTACAGCCCCCCAAAAATTTAGTTTCTGCAATACAATGTTCAAAATCTTTCAATTTTTAAACTATTGACCCTTTGAAAAATGTTTAAATTACCTTATATATAAAAATTTTTGTTAGAAACGTCTTCAATTGAAATACAATTTTTTACAGTAGGTATCGATCCTTAATCGATAAAATCACAAAAACAATTATTTATTGTTGCGAAATATAGTTTGAAACATGTCAGAGGATTAGGGGAGAGTATCAATTTGAGCAGTAATAAATGTTTGATTTAATATACAGAAGAAACCACTACAACAAACATAGGCTACAGCAGACTGTCACCTACAACATACAGAATGCCTGATCCCGACAGAACTTAATTTACTTTTATGCTGAGGAGAACCAGCTGCAACAAATCCAGCTCCTACAAACAGATTTTGATGCCAAGTGAAGTCGTGAAACTGGCTACAACAAATTTATTCACCTGTGCTTTCTCGATTTCTTTCATTGAAGCGAGTAAAGCTTCTTATGTACACATTCACAGAACAACTTTTGTAATGACGCCAGGGCTGTACCTAGATTTTCTTTTTGACGCCCTCCCATTACCTAAACGAGAAAAAAGAGCTGTGAAATCATAATTCTAATGATTGAAAGAGGGTTAGTGATTGTAAATACCTGATTCGATTTAAATACCTATAGGTATACTAGGTACTAGCTTCTTTGATAAACGTAATTATTTTATAAAATAAATTATTTCTTTTACTCGCATTACCTCATTGCGTCAATAGTTTATAATAGAAATTCTGAATTTAGATAAATATATTTCACTTACCTACGTAAGACATGTTTTGAAAAACTTTACAAGCTACTAAATTAAAATTACAACATTATAGCTGTGTTTGATATGGCATTGTGGTAAAGAAGAGCGGATCTGGAAACTTTCAGGAGTGCTTTCCGGATAATATTGACTGTATACGTTAATAAAATGTAAATGTGACTTCAACATTAGTGGAATAGCCCCTCTAAAAGTTTCTAGGCAGGGATGTAAGAGAAACTGGAAGCCTAAAAGCCAGAAGGTGCAAGCTGCAAGCGGTAGCTTAATACTGGAATTTCACAATCCCGAATTTTAGTTTTAGTCGTTAATGAAATTTGAAATTTTCAAATGAAATTTCTACTATCAACTGAGAGCTGGGAGCTGGAAGCTAGAAGCTGAGCAATCCTAATAAATTGTTGAAGGTCAGAAGTTATAGAAATGGAAGCATAATGCCTGAAAGCTTGGTTACTTAAGTATCATTCTTACATTTGGCAGCCTAAGTGATGGGGCATAGTAAAGATTCAACTCAGGAATATAAATATGTTCACTACTTAATTGCCATAAATGAGAATGTCTAGTTTTTGTTGGCTATATTGCAACTCAGTTCATAATCATAGTTCAAGAACAATTATTGGGCCCTCTAGGCCAAATGCAAGAATGATACTTATATAATTCTTACATTTTTTCCATTATCTGTTATATCTATACATACCTACGAAGGTATTCGGACAACAACAATGTATTATATTAAAGTTTTTTTTTTTTTTTTTTTTTTTTTTGGGTTAGTATGGCGCTCTTGCACTCTGCCATCCTGTGCAAATGCATAGATCGCACGTACCTAGTTACGGCCCTGAACGACGCCATTTCTCACGGATGGCCCAACCAAAAATTACCAAGAATTCCGAAATAACTATTTCAAGTTGAGCCCGATGTCGTGAAGAAGCTCGATTTTTTAAATTTGATCTATTGAAAACAAATTCTGTACCATCTGGATTTGAACGATCGTCCAACAAATTGTCAATGAAATTTCAATTGTTTCATTTCAGATTCTGAATTTCAATAGGCGAGAGGTTATGATATTCTTTTCTTAAATATTGAGTGACACATAGTCCATCATATTTTTTGAGGTGTTGAGTTGAAAATTTTCAGTTCATTTCTGAATTGAACCACTCATTTTGAGCCCCTGTGACCACCAAAAAAGGTTGGGATGATTTTGTCTTAAGAAATCAAGTGATACATGGTGGACTGTATTTTTTGATACTGAGTTCAAAATGTCAGTTCATTTTTGGATGGAAATACTCATTTGGCCCCTGTGACCCCAAACAGGGGTTAGGATAATTTTGTCGTTATAATTTTTGAGGCCTTGATTTATAAATTTATAGTTAATTTTTGGATTGAACCCCATTATTCTGCTCTCTGTGACCTAAAAAGAGTTGATTAGGACATTTTTTTAGTATTTTATTGAGTGCTATATCCTTAAATTTGTTTATTGAAGAGCAAAGTTTCACTTCTTTCATGTGTGATGTGGCTCAGGTACACTTTTTTTAGAGGGTGGGATTGTTGAGGGTAACCCACTTCGCTTCAGTTCTGGTTCTACGGTTTGCTTGTAATCTGCGAATCCAATCTACCCATCCCAGTGTTATTTTAGTGGTTACTTTTGTGCTTCTAAAAATTTCCGTTATGTAATTTAATCATTATACAATAAATTGCATTTTAATGAATAGTGAGACTAAAAATTAATATCTTTTTAAGTATTGTTCATGATTGGTGTTGATCATTTTTGTTTTACAACCACCCTTATTTTATAGCCCCACATATCCATTACAACCATGTTACTTACAGCAATCTGTTTTTTGTCATTCCCTTGGAATTCATTATAGCCAATTTCTAATGTGGTTTCCTCCCTAAAACGTATGATAAACCCCAAAGGGAAAAAATATCACCTTTCTTTTTTCTTAAGAAAAGTAGGGTGGTGGTAATGTGGCGGACCAAAAATGTGTGCCACTTTACTTGCGTGAATATTTATGCAGGGTTATGCTGTTTAACTCGCACTACTACCTGAATACACCTCTCTTCCATTCGACCCTTCAATAAAAGCCTAATATCCATGTGGAATACCTTACGTCGTGGAAAGTATACCAACAACAGAAGGTGTTCAACAGAACAATTTGCGAGTTTATAGCTAAATACCTAAGTAGGTACGAGGGAGCCAAGACCTTGACAAACACTGGTGATTTAGCCTAAGATTTTCTGGTCTTATATACTCGGCTCCCTACATGCACACATACACACCTATGTATTAATTACATAGGCTGCTGTGTAGGTAATTACATCGTACTTTACAGTTGCTATGGCAATGGTAAAGTACAGAGAATATATCTCTGTATGGGTTTGTGACATCTCGGAGATCGTTATCTCTCAATTCCATTTTGTTTTATGTGCCATGCACTATTATTTGTCACCAAAGGTGACGACTGTTGTCGATAGACCGAGCCTATATCCTCATACGAGTATTGACCAATCCCCGGTCCATTTTTCATTTTTTCATTTTTTCATTTTTTAAATTGTTTTGTTTGTTTTTTTCATTCGTCTATTTCACCCCCCCTCCGACAAATTGTTACTGATATTGTGCTAGTTGACGTACATAAATGTGGGACTTCTCTGATAGTTATGAATGGTAGAGATCAAAATTTTTGTGCGACAGTAAATTTAGTACAAACATTAATACCAAGCCAAGGACTAGACTTATTGATGATGCGGATTGGCCAGAAGCTACTTCCTGTACTACTTCCTTTACATCCGTTTTTGTCTCCATTGTTCAGACTCTATAGTTTTAAAATGCTCAATTTTTGACCAATAACTACAAAATTTAAAGGGATATTTACTATAATCTATTCTAATATATTACCAAATTTGGTGCGTATTTGCCTGAACGGTACTTCTGATATGTTCGATTTAATTCTGATTTTGGGCTTTAAAATGGGTAAGTATACTTTTCAATCAGTAACTACGAAATTTAGCACGATCATTAGGTATTTATTTTATAATCTATACCATCTTGTTTGCAGTTCTGATTCTCATTGGCTGGCTTTTGAAAACCTACATTTTCCAGGGATAAGCAGCTACAGAAATGGAGGTTTCTTGTTTTGTTAAAAATCTTCCATTTTTTCTCTCAATGCTAGATACTGTACATACATTATACATTTATATGTACATCCCACTACTGTCACAATTATTTTCATTTTTTTGGTGAAAGTATATCGACTGAAAAAACAAAACAAAAAACTGCTGCATACGTATATAGCCGACTGTAATAAGTATCTGTGACAAATCGATACTTCTTGTATATTCTAAACCTGAGAAAAACTGAAAAAAACTGAAAAAATCGTTTATATTCATTTTTTTCTTGAAATTTCCTCCATTTATTTTTTTTCTGTCTTATCTTCATGGTTATCTTTGTATTTTTATATTTTTACTGCGCTCTCGTCGTGTTAAAATTGTAGTTAGGGTGTAATTTTTGGCGCCTTGAAGGAGAGAATATTTAAACGACTTTTGAACTTCGCTGGTGTGGCGAATACACTGATTTTATGGTAGAATCGGGACAAATTATAGATATAGCTTTCACTTATAAATGTCGATATATATTCATTTAAGTTGATGAGGGTGTGATTTTTCAAATCATAGGCGACAGTATATAACGTTATTAATTTATCAGAATGTTGAGGAAATATTAAGTTTTTATTTTATTTATTGTTTTTTTTTTTTTGTTTTTTTTTTGCTGTCCCTATTGTGACTTATACTTCGTAACAGAATATTTAAAAGACACTAGTTGATAAAAAAGTGTATTAAACAGTAAGTTTAAAAAAACATGAAAGAACATGAAAGTAATAAGCAGTTACAAAACATCAAGAGAGTATAGAATTAAAATCAATTATTAAGAATCAAAGTGAATGAGAACAGAATGAATTATGACTACAAAACATGCGGTTATATTAGTCAGATTATTAGTCTATAGAGAAGGTTTGAGCGAATTTACAGAGTATTGGATAAGGGTTTCAATCTCATGGGTTAACAAAAATTTATGTATAAGAAGTATGACCAATGGTCTAAAGAGAATATGACATAAAGTGAGTGTTTACAAATTGCAGTATGAGAAAGTGAAATGGTGCTTTGAAGGGTCTAGTATCTTAATCATAAGTGCTACTTGAAAGAGAGAGTAGATGGTTGTAAAATGAAGGGAGAAGTGGAGCTTCTATGACATTATTATGGTTTGGCAAAAAAGTTCGATGATTTTGTGACATACCTACTATATATTTATCCAAATAATAACTTTGAGAAATTTTTGTTATTTCTATTTTTGGCAGTATACTTATTTGTAGTGGTGAGAAAAATATTGATATGTATTGATATTTGCTCTAAAATATCGATATTTAGCATATTGATACTCAAAAATATCAAAAAATATTAGTATTTGATTAAACCAATTCATAATCTACCTAATGAATATATGACAATATTTTATCTCAAATGTTGATATTTGGAATATCGATATTTTTCCTGAAATATCGATACAAAAAAAGTCGATATTTTGCACTACTTACCAGCTGTTGGCTGAGAAATGAATACAAGTGTCTGTGATCAGACAAAGAGGATTTCAGAAAAAGTGTATGAGATGAGAGTAATAAGACTCCCGCCTTTTTTATCTTTTTTTTTTTTTCTAATGTACTTAGTACACAATGTGGCTAATCTAATCTCGAAGATACAACGTAGAAATAAAACAAAAAAATAATAATGCAGAAACTAAATTATAAAAAACTTTTTTTATTATAAGGATTCGAATATGGGTCGCCGGATTAATAATTTATGTTTTATGACAAGGGGCCATGGCAAATCTTGCCAAATTTTCTCTTTAAACATCACTACATGCAACACCACTGCAAAACACCTATGATAACCTAAGATAACACAAATGAAAATATATTATTTTCCTGAATGTACACCCTTCCAAGATAAATACTGTTGTGGATATACCATGTTTTTTCTAAAGTAAATTTTACAATGAACACTGATCCACTTAGATATTGTATTTTTCCAGTTTGTATTACAATGGGTTTTCTTCTATCATAACTATAATCCAATGTTTAACTCCAAATTTCCATAAGGTAATTGTATCATATTTTGAAAAATAACCGCAAAAATATATTATTTTATTCGCCAATGTTTCTGGAATCATGAAAACAAAATAGAAGACGATTAAATTACTCATTTCATATGAAATATAGTATATTATACACCAAGGTCCAAAAGTGAGCGTTTACAAGTGGGGAAAGTTTGCAAAACTAGCATAGAGAGTGAGCAATTCCTGTGACATGTAAACTCACTTCTGAACATTGTTGAGGAAGATATTTAATATAATTATTGATGCAAAAGCAACAAACGTTAAAATTCTATCATAATGATGAGTCTTTCACAAAAATTATCAACAATGGAACAAAATATCAACCTCCTCATTGGGACTGATTTAACGTTTTATTCAGAAAATGTAACCTCTACCTCCATGTAAATTGACCGTGTTTCCATATAAAAAGATGTTTCACGTTTTTACATGGAGATGCGTTCACTTTACATGGAGATTACATACATCAATGATATGAGCTACTTTTCACTAGCAAAATATAGAGTAAATATTGCCTTACCGATCATATATTATAATATAAAAATGATACCCTTCAAATATTAAATATGGTCATCAGAGTTTAACAATATTTTTAGGAGCTGTTATTCTTTGACAAAATATTCAAATTTTCCATTTATGGAGAGGGGCTCAGTCGAAGGTAGATAAAGTGTCCTCTAAAGGAAATGGAATATAATTCGCGAACAAATGATTAAATTCGGACCTATTTTGAGAAAATTCTCATCCATATTGTAAGTATGCAACAACTGACTTCAGGAAAATGGAGTAACATAGGTTGAATTTTCGAAAGTAAAACCAATTTATAACCGTAGAAATATTGAATCGTTCAAGTTTACACTCGACAACAATTTTTTTTTATTTTTTATATTACTTCAATATTTAGATACAAGGAATAATAGAGTCATAAAGTGTTTCGAATAAGAAATCTGAAATAATTCAAGAAGCACCGCTTCGATTGAGCTCGAAACCATTATAATAAAATATTATCTTCAGGCTACCATCCACGTGTTGGCCAAATTTTAAAAATATTAAATGAAAATCGCGCCCTATGTCGTATTAATACGATTTCGTACAAATGTAACGTGTATGCTGTATAACACGTCATATTGTCTAGAATTTTGAGACTTAGTTCACGACCGCAGAGTGCGCCGTAAATACTGTGGTAGGCCACAAGCATCACACAATTCGGATTACACGACAACATTTAAACGCTTCCTACAAACAAGAAAAAAATGAATAAACTGGAGAGGGTGAAACGTTTTCAGAAATTTAATATTCGTCAACTCTTTCGGTGACAGCGAACGAAACGGGAAAGAAATTTAAATATACGATGAAATGGTTGACGCAGGAACAGTAAATGTGTATAATATTATGTACCTACGGCGTATGTATATGTATATATTATGCTGGCCTACAAAATGCTGGCAACAAAGCAAATGATGAGGATATTAAAGGCTGCGTTCGTCGAGATGGGCGTTTTTACGAAGCATTAATTTCAAATAAAAGCTTGATGTTCGTTTAACGTAAACGTTGGACGCTGTAAAGAAAGAGGGGGGGCTGTGGTTGGGGATTGGACAAAGGCATACGAAATCTAGTCGTTGATATGAAATACGAAACGCCTTATACGGATACAGCCTCGAAATCCATAATTGGATTAACTTCTCCGGCAGAATGCGACACTAATTTACCGAATTCGGTTAAAACCATTTTCTTTCGCTGCATGTTTATCGATTGTTGAACATAAAAACTTAGACAAAATGAATATTTAGGTATCAGCTTTTGTAGGAAACGTCGACTGGGAGACTGAAAATAATTTTAGTAATTAGGCTACCAACTTTGATTGAAAAAAAAGAAAAGAAAAGAAATTCCGTTTTCTACGTATTAACTGCTCGCTCGTTGTATTCAGTAGGTCCTTATTGGTTATTATTCACGTAAGCTATAAATCGTAATTATTCTCTGTTTGATCGGACGAACACCATAATTTCAAATCCAGTACGATACGTTGGAGTTAAAACACCGAATTCATCATAACTCGTTTTGACTGATGGTGGTTTTATCAGAGCCTATCGTATGTACTACGCGAGTATGCGATACTTACTCAAATAAACAGACCAAAATTAATGTACTTGACCATTTTACTTACTGTAGGTAGATGCTACCTACACGAGGTTCATGGACCAAGTAAGAGAGATTTGCGTGTAGGGTGACCAAAGTGTATCTTGGTACCAGTAGCCAGCCGGTTTAATGCCTAACCATTCACAAAGCGTATTAACTGCTTAGGGCAATCATCCAAAAGCACTGCAGTACCATATATGGACCATGACACGCACTGTATCAGCAAGTATGTACTATTTTAAATAATCCGTATATAAACCACCCAAACTGGCTCTAAAATCGCCAGTGTTCGCCTTGGTTTTGGCTTACCCGTACTTATGTACGAAGTGGTTGAACATGCTTAAATTCTGCTGAATTTCCTTCTGGTGAGAATATCTCTCACAACAAGGTATTCCACAAGTATATTTCAATTTAATTTCTTTATGACTGTTTGAAAAATTTTCATTTTTCTAGTTTTATCACTTTATTTTTGTACGTTTCTCTCACTTTTTTCAATTTTTTACGCATTCTAGTACCCTCGCTCAACAGAGTATTCCCTTATCTCAAGGTGAAAACAAAAAACTAAATATTTCCTAAAAAATTTTAATTATTTTCAACGAAGTAGGTAAATATCGACAATTCAAATCACTGAAAATTTTTTTATTTAGAATAATTTTCAACTGGATTATGGACTTTTTCAAATTTGCTTACTTTAACTCCATCGGTCCAGAATTCCACATAATTTTGCATTCGAACTATCGAATACTATAATATGATTTTGAAAGTAATTTGCCAATTGCAGGCAAATGTAGAAACGCATGGTCTATATGAGTGAATACAAATGATCTATTGGTTTAAAGTGTGATGCACTAATAATTTGGGTCACAGACTTTGGTCTGCGACCCATCTGTTGACGCAGGGTCAAGCCCTGTATGGAGGAGATGAGGGAAATGTCCTCACATTTACCTACGGGTGAATACTAATACCAACTTGAAAGGTTCGCTAGTAAAATGAATATTTTCCAAAACTAGAAGTATGTATATAGGCGAGTAAAAAAAAAAAAGAGCAATACTGCTATTAAATAGGGTCTATTACACTGACCCCTCTAAGTACCCCAAAATTCAAATTTAAACATGAAAAAATTTTACTCTTTTGTATTCAAATGTATCACCTTTGAAATTATTTGTACCTCCTTCCATCACCCCATATTAAGAAAATCCTCTGGACAGCTGTAGAAATACGGTGTCTCCCCCAAATACATTAATTTCAAATGTTTTAAACCAAAAGGTTTTTACTCCATTTGTGCTACCAATAAAATCATTTACTCCCACCCTTTGTCATATATGACTGGAAAAACTGGAAAAATAGTTGCCCACCATACTGAACTTTTTGGATATTTTTGGGCTAAATTTATAATAAGTATGTGTTTGTACTTAATTATTGTATCACATTAAAGTTGCTTGTACCACTCTATTTCCCGCTAAAACATTTTGCTCGTTCTATGAGGTATCATTTCTCTGGGCCCCCAACAGTCCAAACTTCAACTTTTTTTTAGCTCGATGGAATTTTTTGGTTTATACTTAAATTCAGCACCCTTAAAACTTTTTGTGCCTCCCTCCTCCCCCTTCTTACGAAAAAACATGCTTTGAAGGTTCTGACAATACAGCTGGTCCCTTCAAACCCACAAATTTTGAATTTTTGACTTGAAAGGTACAAACTCTATTTGTACCCAAATATGCCACCAATAAAATTGTTTGTATCCCCTCCATTGTTATATATTATGACGGGAAAGACTGGGAAAATAGTAGCCTACCAAAATGAACTTTTTGGATATTCTTTTAGTCATATCGATAGTACTTGTTTTATCCGTAATTGTACTACCATTAAAATCTTTTGTACCCCTCTATTTTCTCTCAAATTCGAATTGAGTGTGTGATATCTGACCCGGGGTATCTACGTAATAAATAAAAATTTCAGTTAGGACCATATTTTTTAACTCACTCAAATATTAGTCAGACAGATACTAAAATTAAATTTTTGCAACAAACAAACAAAAAATTGTGCGTCCAGATAAGCCAGGATATTCTATACTCTGTTTCAAGTACCCTTCACAATTAACCTGCAAAGACTATTACCCAAACCTTTCATTTTAAATAGAAATTTAACATCACCCATTGCTCACATCCACCTCCCAACACCCTATACTACGCATCACTACTCAATCCATATTCTGTAGAATCAGCACATCTTAAATAAATTATTACCAACCACATTCGAAACCATTTAATTGTAAGTAAAGACTAATGTATAATTTTAATCCTTACCTACCTAACCAGTAGTCTCAATGCATAAAAGAGTACAAACTTCTATTTTTAAATTGATAGAAACATTCGTCTTCCGAGAGGTTAGTCAACCTTTCACCTGATAAATTTCATGAAAATTTTAACTGTCTTCTAATGAACAGTTTCTCAACGAAGATTATTTACTTGCAAAACACAACTTTAAGTTCACCTTGAATAATTAAAAGTTCTCCAATTTTAAATGTAAATTGGAATTACTCTTTCAAAAAATATTACTAGAAGGAGATTCGGATTAATCACCAAAAACATCATTAAAGCTGAAAAATGTCGCAACGAAAGTTAAAAACAGGCTATTTCAGTACAGCCTGGTTCAGGTGTAGTTAACGAACCTGAAGAAAATAAGTTCTTTTGAGACTTATTCTTAATTCGCGATATAATTTAAACAGTTAAAATTTACATTCGATGATGTAAACTTTCAGCTTCTACTCCTACATAGGGAAATAAGAAAAAGAATAAGTGAAAATAATATGGAAAAAATAAGTTTAATAGACAATCGATCAAAGATGACCATAGGTAAATGTAATGAGGTTCCACCTCTTGCACCACATCCAATATTTATAAGGATTGGAGTTTAAAAAATATAAATATAGAAAAAATGTGCAGAGGAGAGAACCCTTTCTCACCAATTATTTAAAAAGTGATAGAGAAGGAAAATGTTATTGGAATAAGAGAGATGCCAGAAATTGCTTCTTATGAAGTTAGAAAATTGGTGGTTACCAGCAAAAAATATAAATGTGAAGAGAGAGTAAGATGTAATACAACATAAGGGAGAGAGTGAGAAAAAGGGTTCTTCTTATAGACGCATGTGCCAGCATATTTTATGAAATATAGGGATCAATACACCTGAATAAATAAGATTCCCACAGTCTAACATCTCCCTAAATCCAAAAAATTACTTAGCACCAGGCCATGAATGTGTGTAATTTGTTTTGCATAGGGTACCATATGGCTCCAAAATTTCGGTCGATCACATACCTATATGGTGCGAATGACCTCTATTAAAAAGAGGGTACTTGATTAGTAGTCGAGAGGTATAGAAAGAATGTAAAAGAAATAAGTGAGAAGTGTAATAAATGGAAGACAAACCTGTCAAACTTCAAATAATTGAATCCCGCTATGTATCAATTTTTTCCCATTGTTAATGATTATACAGACCAACAAGACACAAATACAACAATTGTGGTTGATTACGAAGATAACAGGTGAAATTATTTGATAATTTTGGTTACCCTCTAAAATTAACCTACCAATAAATTATTTTGGCTCCAAAATTTCCAAAAATTGAGTCAAATTGTAGAAAATTAAATAAGAAAATCTCAGAGCATTGGATATTGTTATGAACAGAACCATTCTAGCCAAAAAATACCATATTTTCACTCCAGTCATCGACCTATCTGTTCCTACTACATTATCTTGAAAAGTTAATGTATACTAATTTGAAACTGAATTCTTCATATATATCAACTTGATATTATAAAGAAATTTCATAGCATTCGGAGAAAGTATGAGTATTGTTTGTCACCTGATCGTACTTAAGATCTTGAAGTAGGGCTAGAAAGAAAACGTTTGATTTTGAGAAGTTTAAAAAGTTTAATACCACAAGTGAAAATGAAAATTTTTATATAACAATTTTTATTAAGAGTAGAGTAGACAACATTCCCAGTAATTGAGAGAAATCTTCGAACTTACAAAGTGGAAAGGCAGAAACTTGTTCGCATATTACTAGAAAAATGTTTTCTGAATCTACCAGGTTTACCAGTTTTCAGCACCAGAAAACTGTAAATTTTGCATTCAACTTAGTTGCATGCAAACAAACATAATGTAACATATAATTTGTGTAAAGATTTCGGAGTATGTATGTAACATCGAGACAACTTTATGCAACAAATAGCATTGTAAAAGTATTGTCGACACTTTCAAAATCTCCAAAGTATCTATAGTATTGATACCTCCAAAGTATCAGTAGTGTTAATACTTTACACCTCTAATTCCCTTTATACGGCCACACTCTCCAGCCTGCTTGAGCTCCACTCTTTATCAAATCATATTACACTCTTCTACACTGGTTACACTGTGAAAAGATAACATCGTACCTGAGCACACATTACCACAAATAACTCTCATCAGCAGTCATAGGAGTCTGCAAGCTAATTGGTACTATGCTGTGATTTTGGTGGCAATCAAGGTAGGAGGTGCCAGTTTGACCCAGACTGGCAGTCCTTATCATAATATAACAATCAATCATACAAAAATTTATTTTGGCAGACCTACAGCATTTCTTTTCATACACAATTAGCTGTGTGCTTAGTTTTTTATTCTATTTGACTTTTATGTCATTAAAAGCATTTTCTTGGGATAGCGCTACAAGAAGCTGTCAGTGGTTGAAGCTCCTTGGAAATTTATGTTTAATTTTTCAAAGCGTAATAGATAAAACTAAATTGAAGATTCATTGATATAATTATTTTAAGTAACAATTTCAGGTATTTCATGATATTCTTTTGAGAGTTCATTTGACGATCCACATTGAAGCTAAAACTGAAGAAACAGAAAAGGAGTAGTTCAAATTTGAAAGAGGACTTAGATATTTGAGAATTATTTAATTATTTATTTAATCGTGTGATATTTAAAAATTTACTGATTTTTCGATCTTGTTTTTGGAAGATGTTTTAAAGGATATTATTGACAATTATTTTAAAGAATTTTTATTAAGATTGAGGTTCCAAAATTTAAAATTTAAATCTTTTAAGATGCCAAGAACCATTTTTTGCAATACCTGCTGATAACTATATATTTTTATAGGCACATTGATGATGTATAAATCAGGCGATTTTAGAACCATTTAGAACTGATACATAAAGTCTTTACTTTATACATCAATCTTTACTTTACACAACATCTTAGGCGCATGCGTCGTTTTATACCCGGGTAGTACTTACTGCACGTAGCGTTCGTCATTATTTTTTTTATTATTTCTTTTATTTTTTCGTAAAAGTTTCTCTACTGTGGAGAATCGAATCTCTAACATATACTCGTGTGATTTGCATCACTCGCCTTCGGCTCA
>WOFM01002123.1:0-16904 GCA_011428145.1 Ericerus pela
TGGTTTTTCAAATTTTACATCCATGAAGTGTGTAAAAATTATTAACCCCTACCAAAAAATTAATAAATATATAAATGTATTCAATCTTCTCTCAGAAGAAGTCCTGAACAGGGCCTGCCTCATACACAAGTTGTGTGATATATGTGAAATACCTTCTTGTGAGATATATTCCACGTAGAAGGTAATCTACAGCATTGCATGTTCTGCCACTTCATACATTAAGTATGAGAAAGCCAAATCCAAGGCAAACACTGGCAATTTTGTAGTCGGTTTTGTGAGCTTATTACCGGATTTGGCACACGCACACGATACACATATGTTCATATACATATGGTATTATGTCATAGATTACGTCATTCCTGTCTCTGTAAGGTAATAAAAAAAAACAAAGCGCATTTGGTACCAGTCTGTGATATCACCGAGATCCTTATCAGGTATTTGTCAAGGCCTATATAATGCATCTTACCTGTAAGTATGTACAGGTATGAACATACAAACGTACGTGTGTTGTTTTGGTTAACTCATAGATACAAAATATGCCAGCCTTTTGACGGCCACTGTTGTCCAGGAGTACAAGTGCCTATACATCATACGAGTATTGTACCCACAATATATATAAAGTAAGATTTGATATTTGATAATATACCATTACAGAACTTCTCATTCAAATTAAAGGGATGCAAAACGATACTTGCAATACAAATAAGAATAAATTACTCAAATGCAAAGGTTAGGACTGAATCGACTGATTCGATCTGATTCAATTCTGCTCTCAAAAAATTAATTTTTTGACTCGATCTCATTGAATCATTCTTTTGATATGAAAAGTTTTGATCTAATTGTTTATTAACTATTTGTTCTTGGTCATACCATTAATTACCCGAAGATAAAACTCGACAAATGCTCTAAGTCAGTCAAAGATAAGTAAAGAAAACAGCATTCATGCTATATAGGAGTACCTAACTATCTCAATACAATTGCTATCATTTAATAGGAATTCCACTTGATCTAACTATTGAGATGAGAGAAACCAAAACCAAACCAATGGTAATCTTGGTCTTGTGTAGTCAAGTCTTGATCTTGCATAGTTAGTCTTAATGCTGCAACTACACAGATAACGGTTTGATTTGCTGCTGATCTTCGTTTTATAAATAGTTCTGAACTAAGAATTCAATTCCAAAATCACTATTGTCCGTAATATACAGCTACACACTAGGCTTCAGCTCATAAAAGTTGAACTAAAATTTTTTCAATGAAATTAAGTATAAAAACTCTTAATTTTTCTAACGTTTTATCATAGGTAGCTCTTCATCGCTCAAAGCATGCAATAAGGGTCAGAGAAGAATTGCTCGGCTGATATAATCCTTCATTGCCTGACAAATTTATGAATTTCTTTTTCTACAAAACTCATACCATCGATCGATTACGAGTTCGGAAAAAAGATGAAAGGGTGTCTGCGTTCCTTGAGAGAAGAAAATAAAAAGGTAAATTACCGAAGATTATTCAGCATAGAACGTAGAATATGAAATAGGTTTCTTTTTTTTCTCCACACAAAAACTTGTGTAGGTACCTTATATATATATATGCATGTGTACAGCCTCAGCTGACGAATAACTTATGCGCGTTTTCAATTTGTGATGAAATTTCGACGATTTCGAAGACGTAACTTTTCGATTACCTACCTTACGAATTTTTTTCTTCGACTAAAGTAGAAGGTACGAAAAAGCGAAAAAGGAGAAAATATATGCTAACAAAATCACGTAGGAATAAAACCAAAGAAATTACCTGGAGTTGTCTGCCAGCTGAGTCCACCGATGAACATTTTCTGTAACATAAAAAATAAATTTCATTGTAAGAAATACTGTATTTTCATTCCATTAATCTTATTCGATATAATTATTATACAGGTAGTTAACAAAATTAAGATCTTGTAACACGTAGCACGTACAATTCATTGCATGACGAATTTGCATTGACCAAAAAAATGATAAATTTTTTAGAAATACATTAATAATTTATAAATTTACTTCTTTTCACCAAAAAAAAATTGCAACACCCCTTACCTCCACCCTCACAGTATCACCACCCAGCCATAAAATAAAAATTTTTACCCGTGCAAAAAAAATTAATTTTAACGGAAATAAATTAAGACGTTTGAGAAATAAATCGATCCGTGCGAGAAAGTAATCGATCTGCGCGAAAAAGTAATCCATACTATTCACGCAGTTTTAAAATCACTACTTTTCGTACAACCACAGCCCACCAAAAAGTTTACTTTACAGTTGGATGGTGCAAAAGGAATTCAAACATGAGCTTGAGTCAGTCATTGCGAATAGAAAAATAGCCCTTTTTAAAAACTACCGGCAAAGTACAACTCAGGTACGTCAGCTTTTATACATTTTTTCTTTCTTTTTTTTGTACAAGACTGGTCATAAGCCCCCTATGGTAGTTTCTTTTCTTTTATATCCTTCGTCTCTGCAGTAAACCTCTCATGATCAGATACACAGTATTGGCAATGTGATGTTGAATTCCATTCTATTGACCCCCTCTCAATCCCACTCAAATATGTTACCGAATAATTTAAGAACGTTAACATTTAAAATTTATCAACTTAATAGAAATTAAGTTTTTGTGTTTTCATTCGGATGACTATGACTAAGTATACTGCAATGAACAAGAGAAAAAAAAAGTTTAGGTGTCAAATATGAGAAACCCCGCGCTAGAATCAAAGGAGATTCAAGTGAGACTTAAGGTATGAACATGGTCTGTCTGTGGCGAATTTGGAGAAGAATCATTCCTGGGATTAATATTTTTTAAGCAAGAAATTAAACTTAGGATTTGTAATACATTTTAATGAAGGTTGACATATTGTTGAAATTTGTGCCAAGTGCAAGGAAAAGCCTCACTTTTATGAGATTTATTGACACTTATTGAATTTTCAATGCTGTAGCTCCATCTCAAATACGTTTTTCACGGACAGAGGTTGAGATATATCAGCTGATAATTTCTCCTATCCTATGTAACAATAAAGCATCCTCAGTATTTAGGCGATATAGGGACATTGAGTACTGATATCGTTTCCAATTGTGGCTGAGGCAAATCCTCTACAAAAATTATCGAATTCAGATATTAATTGGAGTTTTTGTTATAATAAATTAACATATGAGTTACGGCAAACTTAGGTTCATTTTCTTTTTATAATATTCTTGTGATCAAACTGAACTGTAGGAATACTTAAATTAGTAATTATAATAAACAGGTAATATAATATTATGGTGTCTGCAAATATATTTTATATTGCTCTTTCTCAAAATTATCTAATTAATTTCAAATACTGGATCTGTGTGATGATTATGTACGCCTTTGATTACAGTTATCCCATGGAAGACATTGCAGAAAGACATTGTACATCTGATAATAGTAACACTGATAAGGTTTTTTAATGATTTTCGACTTTCGAGTAGCCTGATTTTGATGTTTTAGAGGTTTCTGTGTGCGACAGCCCACAAATGGCATAGCTACAATCAGATTAGAACATTTTCTAATATTCTGGGAAAACTTAAAGTCGTATTTTCTCGCAATCCAATACGCTTTATCTCATCTCTTTGATGATTTTAGCCTAAATTGAAAAATTTATTATCCACATTTGGTAGCAATGTTCTAACGATTAACTGATTAGGTCAAACTTGATAATAAAAAACAAATGTGATCCTATTAACTCGTATTTAAATTAAATCAATAACCTCTCAGACCCCACCACTCTTTACCGGCTCAAATTCAAGAACAGAACAGTCTAATCATTAGATTTGAGTAGCTAACACGCATCTGCCTTATTCTCCATTAAATTGTTTTCATGTTTTTAGTTTTGTGTTATTTTAATACTCGAAGTCCAAGTTCTCTTCGATATGTAATTTTATTAAGAAGGAAAAGATAACAGCGTGAATTAATAATTTGACTAATGTGGAATTTAAAATATAATTATACAAGAAGCAAACAAAAACAATTTTTTTTTCTTTCATTTCGATGAAGAAAAAAATAAAAAAATAAAACCAAATGGGTAGGGTGATTAAATTTTCGAATTTTTTTTTTTCATCGAAATGAAAGAAAAAAAAATTGCTTTTGTTTGCTTTCTTGTATAATTATATTTATAAATTCCACATTAGTCAAATTATTAATTCACGCTGTTATCTTTTCCTTCTTAATAAAATTACATATCGAAGAGAACTTGGACTTCGAGTATTAAAATAACACAAAACTAAAAACATGAAACAATTTAATGGAGAATAAGGCAGATGCGTGTTAGCTACTCAAAATCTTAATGATTAGACTGTTCTGTTCTTAGGAATTTGAGCCGGTAAAGAGTGGTGGGGGTCTGAGAGGTTATTGATTTAATTTAAATACGAGTTAATAGGATCACATTTGTTTTTTATTAATCCAAGTTTGACCTCTAATCAGTTAATCGTTAGAACATTGCTACCAAATGTGGATAATAAATTTTTCAATTTAGGCCTAAAATCATCAAAGAGATGAGATAAAGCGTATTGGATTGCGAAAATACGACTTTAAGTTTTCCCAGAATATTAGAAAATGTTCTAATCTGATTGTAGCTATGCCATTTGTGGGCTGTCGCACACAGAAACCTCTAAAACATCAAAATCAGGCTACTCGAAAGTCGAAAATCATTAAAAAACCTTATCAGTGTTACTATTATCAGATGTACAATGTCTTTCTGCAATGTCTTTCCATGGGATAACTGTAATCAAAGGCGTACATAATCATCACACAGATCCTAGTATTTGAAATTAATTAGATAATTTTTGAGAAAGAGCAATATAAAATATATTTGCAGACACCATAATATTATATTACCTGTTTATTATAATTACTAATTTAAGTATTCCTACAGTTCAGTTTGATCACAAGAATATTATAAAAAGAAAATGAACCTAAGTTTGCCGTAACTCATAATGTTAATTTATTATAACAAAACTCCAATTAATATCTGAATTCGATAATTTTGTAGAGGATTTGCCTCAGCCACAATTGGAAACGATATCAGTACTCAATGTCCCTATATCGCCTAAATAATGAAGGATGCTTTATTGTTACATAGGATAGGAGAAATTATCAGCTGATATATCTCAACCTCTGTCCGTGAAAAACGTATTTGAGAATGGAGATACAGCATTGAAAATTCAATAAGTGTCAATAAATCTCATAAAAGTGAGGCTTTTCCTTGCACTTGGCACAAATTTCAACAATATGTCAACCTTCATTAAAATGTATTACAAATCCTAAGTTTAATTTTCTTGCTTAAAAAAATATTAATCCCAGGAATGATTCTTCTCCAAATTCGCCACAGACAGACCATGTTCATACCTTAAGTCTCACTTGAATCTCCTTTGATTCTAGCGCGGGGTTTCTCATATTTGACACCTAAACTTTTTTTTTTCTCTTGTTCATTGCAGTATACTTAGTCATAGTCATCCGAATGAAAACTCAAAAACTTAAATTTCTATAAGTTGATAAATTTTAAATGTTAACGTTCTTAAATTATTTCGGTAAATATTTGAGTGGGATTGAGAGGGGGTCAATAGAATGGAATTCAACATCACATTGCCAATACTGTGTATCTGATCATGAGAGGTTTACTGCAGAGACGAAGGATATAAAAGAAAAGAAACTACCCATAGGGGGCTTATGACCAGTCTCTGTACAAAAAAAAGAAGAAAAAAATGTATAAAAGCTGACGTACCTGAGTTGTTACTTTGCCGGTAGTTTTTAAAAAGGGCTATTTTTCTATTCGCAATGACTGACTCAAGCTCATGTTTGAATTCCTTTTTGCACCATCCAACTGTAAAGTAAACTTTTTGGTGGGCTGTGGTTGTACGAAAAGTAGGTGATTTTAAAACTGCGTGAATAGTATGGATTACTTTTTCGCGCAGATCGATTACTTTCTCGCACGGATCGATTTATTTCTCAAACGTCTTAATTTTATTTTCCGTTAAAATTAATTTTTTTTGCACGGGTAAAAATTTTTATTTTATGGCTGGGTGGTGATACTGTGAGGGTAGGAAGGGGTGTTGCAATTTTTTTTTGGTGAAAAGAAGTAAATTTATAAATTATTAATGTATTTCTAAAAAATTTATCATTTTTTTGGTCAATGCAAATTCGTCATGCAATGAATTGTACGTGCTACGTGTTACAAGATCTTAATTTTGTTAACTACCTGTATAATAATTATATCGAATAAGATTAATGGAATGAAAATACAGTATTTCTTACAATGAAATTTATTTTTATGTTACAGAAAAATGTTCATCGGTGGACTCAGCTGGCAGACAACTCCAGGTAATTTCTTTGGTTTTATTCCTACGTGATTTATGTTAGCATATATTTTCTCCTTTTTCGCTTTTTCGTACCTTCTACTTTAGTCGAAGAAAAAAATTCGTAAGGTAGGTAATCGAAAAGTTACGTCTTCGAAATCGTCGAAATTTCATCACAAATTGAAAACGCGCATAAGTTATTCGTCAGCTGAGGCTGTACACATGCATATATATATATATAAGGTACCTACACAAGTTTTTGTGTGGAGAAAAAAAAGAAACCTATTTCATATTCTACGTTCTATGCTGAAATAATCTTCGGTAATTTACCTTTTTATTTTCTTCTCTCAAGGAACGCAGACACCCTTTCATCTTTTTTCCGAACTCGTAATCGAAGATGGTATGAGTTTTTGTAGAAAAAGAAATTCATAAATTTGTCAGGCAATGAAGGATTATATCAGCCGAGCAACTCTTCTCTGACCCTTATTGCATGCTTTGAGCGATGAAGAGCTACCTATGATGAAACGTTAGAAAAATTAAGAGTTTTTATACTTAATTTCATTGAAAAAATTTTAGTTCAACTTTTATGAGCTGAAGCCTAGTGTGTAGCTGTATATTACGGACAATAGTGATTTTGGAATTGAATTCTTAGTTCAGAACTATTTATAAAACGAAGATCAGCAGCAAATCAAACCGTTATCTGTGTAGTTGCAGCATTAAGACTAACTATGCAAGATCAAGACTTGACTACACAAGACCAAGATTACCATTGGTTTGGTTTTGGTTTCTCTCATCTCAAATAGTTAAGATCAAGTGGAATTCCTATTAAAATGATAGCAATTGTATTGAGATAGTTAGGTACTCCTATATAGCAGTGAATGCTGTTTTCTTTACTTATCTTTTGACTGACTTAGAAGCATTTGTCGAGTTTTATCTTCGGGTAATTAATGGTATGACCAAGAACAAATAGTTAATAAACAATTAGATCAAAACATTTTCATATCAAAAAGAATGATTCAATGAGATAGAGTCAAAAAATTAATTTTTTGAGAGCAGAATTGAATCAGATCGAATCAATCGATTCAGTCCTAACCTTTGCATTTGAGTAATTTATTTCTTATATTTATATTGCAAGTATCGTTCTTGTATCCCTTTAATTTGAATGAGAAGTTCTGTAATGGTATATTACCAAATATCAAATCTTACTTTATATATATTGTGGGTACAATACTCGTATGATGTATAGGCACTTGTACTCCTGGACAACAGTGGCCGTCAAAAGGCTGGCATATTTTGTATCTATGACGTTAAACCAAAACAACACACGTACGTTTGTATGTTCATACCTGTACATACTTACAGGTAAGATGCATTATATAGGCCTTGACAAATTACCTGATAAGGATCTCGGTGATATCACAGACTGGTACCAAATGCGCTTTGTTTTTTTTTATTACCTTACAGAGACAGGAAATGACGTAATCTATGACATAATACCATATGTATATGAACATATGTGTATCGTGTGCGTGTGCCAAATCCGGTATATAAGCTCACAAAACCGACTACAAAATTGCCAGTGTTTGCCTTGGATTTGGCTTTCTCATACTTAAATGTATGAAGTGGCAGAACATGCAATGCTGTAGATTACCTTCTACGTGTGAATATATCTCACAAGAAGGTATTTCACATATATCACACAACTTGTGTATGAGGCAGGCCCTGTTTCAGGACTTCTTCTTGAGAGAAGATTGAATCACATTTTATAATATTTATTAATTTTTCTGGTAGGGGTTAATAATTTTTTACACACTTCATGGATGTAAAATTTGAAAAACCAAATACCTAATTGAGTTTTGAATTGACCTTTTTTTTTTGGTGCTGGGAGGATTATACCCCAAATCTTCAAAAGTGACAAGCAAAAAAAAAAAGTCAAATAATATTTTGACTTCCCTCTTGACCAAATTCTATCTACGCCCTTGATAGCGTATCCTTATCTCCAAACTTTCAGGGGTTCAATCGTTTGAGTGGGCAATGATTCAGTATTTAGTAATAATAAAAGATACAAGACGTAATTAAATGTGTTTCGATTATTTTGATCAGTTAATCGAAGCAATTTTATCTGGAGGGGGAGAAATGTAGTCAATCAGTTTTTACAAGACGCCCCCAAAAAGTGGCAACTTAGACAAAAAATCCGAATAAAAGTAAATTGGTGTTCGAAAAAAAAGAAAAAGAAAAGTAATCGCTTTTTTCAGTTTTTAGAACGACAGGTTAATTTTTACCCCAGTTTAGGCTATGGTGAGGGATGTAATAGCATTCCCCCTCGGGTGGTTCCGGCCGCAAGTCTATTTCATCTATTTTTGTTTTCCCTTGAAGACAGACATAATTTAAAAAATGAGAGTTACCTACTAGTTGGATATTCCGTCTGTTATTTCTGTACAGTGCAGTTATTGAAGTATTAAAAATAAAAATTTTCAATCTCCAATTTTTCAAAAATTACGTACTTTTATTATTTTGTTTTTAGTTATGCCAGTGGTATAGTCTTCTTTTGATGAAACGATATAGCCGGTATTTTTTGTATATTTTCACGGAATCTTTTTTCACTCATGCCTGCCCTTCGTCGTTATTCGTTGCTAAACAACCATTTGTTAGTTAAAAACGAAGAGAGGAGGAACCCTTTTTACGCCCCTTCTCTACGTACGTCTATCTACTTCAACGTTTACAAAAGATTCTACTGTTTGAAAATTTGGTATATATTTGCCTTTAGGGTTGTCGTCAATATTCAACGTAAACTCTGTATTTATACGTGGTCTACAATATTGGTACGTGTGAGTTTACACATATCATCAATTTATTTCATCATATTTCTCTTTCCAGCTCTCACTTCATCCAAACCCACACACTTCGAACCCTAACCTTACCGAATAGATAGCCGCCCACCCCCCGAATGACGTCGGTTCTCGTCGTTTATCGTTTAAATTTTAGTAAAAACTCAACGAAAGAGAAAAAAAAAATTGTGAAGATGTTCCATTTTTGTACTGACTCGATGATTTTTTCGCGGTAAAAGGTTTTTTATCTTATTTCTTTTTTTTCTTTTTTTTTGTACTTCTCGTTCGTTTGAAGGATTCTTTTTGATTGAAAATCGTAACAAACCATCGAATTAACGAGGTCGATTTGCGATGAAAATCAACTTTTTTTTTCACCGTTCATTTTGTGTCCCGCTGTCTACCGTGTATTTTGGAGAAAAAAAAAGAAAAGAAAAAAAGAACGATTTCTGTGGCCTACTCGCACGTATTTTATCTTTGTCCGTCCGTTTTTCTTTCTACCTCTCTTTTTTCATCTCTATAGACACTTGCTCGTTCTCGTGTATAATGTAGGAAAAAGGCTAGTCTGAAAGATTTCGATTCCAGATACACTGGTGAAAAAGAATTTTCGTTTTTGTCGAGTCGCAGAATGTATAATATTTGTCAGTGTAGTTACCTTTCTCTGTAGGTACCTATATACGTGCGTATATAGACTATATTATACGTATAGTCTAGAGGCACCTTTACATTCTTCAAACGAGTAAACAGTTTTTTTCTTCTTTGCTTTATACGGTACTTTTCCATACGTGGGGCCACCGTGTACATGAATTTCGGCTTTTATACCTATACCTATACCTGTACCTATGTACAGACTAAATAGACTTCATAAATACACACAACGAAAACGAATGCCAACAACACGTGTACTTGTTTTTAATACACGAACGAATTACGATACTGCCTATGCCTACTATACATGCACCCCTATGTGTGTACTATACGTGTATATATATATATACTTACTAGGATACGTTAAAATTACAGAGGAGAAAAGAAAGCACCAAAAAAAAGTATTTTTGGGTGGTAGAGGAGAGGAAGAGGAAATTACGAATAATTGGAACGAGTTTATCGAACGATTTTTTACCCCTTCGTCTTCCTCTTATGTGGTTTTTTTTTTTTCGTTCTTGCTTCTAAAGGTGGAAATTGGAGTAGGAGAGGACCATTTTTTATTTCTTTCTTTTACCGATTTATGTTTAATCATCCGCACAGTTTTTGCATTTTTGTTGTTGTTTTTTCTCCCTTTTAATTTAATTTTAATAGGATTTCTTTCGTTTTAGTTTAATACCTTTTATTTGTTTGCTTTGTTGTTGTTGTTGTTGTTGTTTTTATTGTTTTTTTGTATTTTTAAATCTCCGATACAATTTAAACGATCATTCGTTATCGCACACAATAATTATTCTCCTTTCTTTTGTGTGGTGGACGACGATAACGAACTGGTCCAGAGGCTAAATGTGACCATGTTATCGAGTGTCAAAGTTGATGCTGGTGGTGTTTGGCATTCATAATGTATTGTGTTCGTAATATATTATCAGGTTTTTTGGGGGTGTAGTGTGAACCGGTTTAAAATTTAGACGGAAATGCTCGCTCGAAATGGATGATGAAATTTCACCGTTTGTGAGTTTAGATCATCGAACAGCAACCTAATAGCATGTGTGCTATTTTCTTGCAGAATTGGAGACTGAAAATGTGTAAACGTATAAAGGCTGGCATGGTTAAAGAAGCTTTTTGTCCCTATATAAATCTGTCGTCTCCAATATTAGTGACGAGAGAAATCAGTAGTGGTGTAATTGCCTTACAGTCGTGGTCTTGGTATCACACACTCAAAATAGTTGTTGATTTTATTATTGGTTTTTCCGCTTTTTAATCCCCTCCCCCTGCAACAATACCATTTTCGCCTAGAATAATATTTACTTTTTTTTTTAGTTCAAGCTAATTTTTTGTAGCAATGAGGGTCGCTTTACATCTTGCTAATCATTCCTTCCAATCTCCTCCCTCTGTAACAATACCATTTTCGCCAATAATAATAATTTTTTTTTTTAGGTTAAGCTAATTTTTCGGAGCAATGGGGGTCCAGACACCCAGGACCGCCCCTTAAATACGGTCACGGTATTTTAACATTGGAAATGTTTAACTTGAGGTACATAATAAAAAGATGACGTCATATGCAACGAAAAGTGAAAACAAAATTTGCAACATAAGGTGAAAAAAACGAAGTTTGTAACACAAAGAAAATAAATTTTGCAACAAAAAGTGAAAAAAAACAAAGTTCGCAATAAAAAATGAAAAAAATTGCGTAGGTATCTATCCTACTTAGTGAAAATCAAATACGCCAAATACAATAAGTTTTTGAAATAGAAGCTACTAGGTATCTGTAAATAGAAAAAGTAGGTGATTCATTTTTGAATGAAAACAAAGTTCAAGAAAAAATCATGATTAGGAAATACTTTCAAGTGGGAATAATGATTATTTGACAAAATGAAAATTAAGTACAAAAATCATTTCCAATATTATATCCTCGACTGTGCAAGAAATTCAATTCGTGTAAATTTTTGTTTACATGTGTCTCGAACTCGTGTATCAAAATTTTACCAGTTCTTACACCTGAATCCGTCAAGATCTAAATCATTTGTGCATTGCAAACAGATATTAGGAACGATCTAGTTGGACTTGTTCAAATAAACAAGTTGATGAAGGATGGACACATCTTTACTGTCTCCTTAAAGAAGATACATATTTGTGTCATAGGGCGTATCATGATACGATATACACCAATGAGACGGCTCTAATTTTGTGAAGCATTGCCTGGGATCGTATCATACCATTAAATTATACTGAAAATTTCACTATCCCAGAGCGCCTTTTGATGTTATGGCAGAATACCGTCATCAAATGGAAAAGGCCCGTATCGTATCATCGTATTATTTTTTTATATGGTACAAGTTATGGATTTCATACACATTTAGGTGATACGATGATGCGATATGACAGAATGATACAAATGTGCACTTGCCCTTAGCAACAGACATTATACCTTGCTAAGTTGATCAAACTGCTTTACCTGACTCAGTTCCAGGCACGCCTGTTCTATGATACCTTTTTTCTCGATCTTCAGAGCTGGGTATTGACATTGTATTTATATGTGGATTGAAGCAGTGGGCGAAACAAAAAATTTTTTGAGGTGTTTCAAAAAATATTTCATCCTTAAAATAAAAGTTTATTCTACTACAGATATATTAATTATTTGCAGTACCTAGTTTTTTTTTGAAGGGGAGACTGGAAATTTGTAGTATTGCAAAAGATTTTCAGCTAACAGTAACACCTGGAGTATGAAGATTTACACCGCTGGACTGAAGTATTGCCTTCGACTCCACATTTCCCTCTAATGCTGCTGCACATCTTGATGCGTCTATTTTGCGGGACTTGTGTCGCATACTTTCAAGGCTGGTCATGAGTCGGAAATTTTTGCCGTCCATTTTTATTATAAATTTTGAGTTGAATCCTACGTAGTTCTTCACAACATATTTTACGTAGGTAGATACTTCAATTAATGCCATCAGAAGCATACCATTATAGGCTTCCTCCTGTTTTTTCACTCGAGTAGCTATTCTAGATGCGATCTCTTTGTATGCAATGAGTAGTCCTGGCTGTCATGTCGGTCTTGCTTATCAGATTTTTACCATTAATGGTGGCTAAATTCAAATTACCATTCGTATCAATTTACACAAACACCTGTAAATGTTCTAATGGAGAGTTACAAAATGAAATGAACATTAATAATATCAAATATTATCGCGTAGTAGCAAGATTTCATCACAGTTTGTTTGTGTTTTTTATTACTTACTCATTGGTGCAAGACCAAAAACAACAGCTATTTTATTAGCGACTTCTTCTGACATCTTGTAACGTTTAATTAATATCAAATGTCATCATCTCTTGCACACAATCACTCCAGTATTGTTAATGTTATATAATTGCGTGTATAGTTAGAGTTATTAATAATGAACATAGCTGTTTAAACAATATATAATCATTTAGATGCAATCCCAAATTCAATATTTTGGTACCAGTGCTAAGTAAATAGAGGTAATTCTCAAATGCAACCTTATGCAGTCTCCATTATTCTAAACAGTACATAATTTGAAACTATTTACCAATTTACAACCATTTTATTATCGAAAAAATGATGAGAAAAAATTTTGAAAACCATTAACAGGCAAACAAAAATGTTTCCCTTGTGATAACTGAAGTGTGGTATGCGACTCTGGGTGGCAGAATCCAGCCCAATACAAACCAGCATAATTTTCCCATAAATAAAAAAACACATTCAATTGCATGAACTGAGAGCATCTCCACCAACAGAATTTGGTGAAGATGCGAGTTAAGAACCCAAGACCTGTTTAGCTAGCCAGGTGATCGGTTAAACCGCTTTATACCATGCAACAGGAAAAGGGTAAAATGAAAAATAATTACCTCAAAGTTGATTTCCAAGAAAGCGTCTTTTAGAAAAGATTGGCCTGAATTAACCCCAGTTAATTTCCTCGAGCAATGCCCGTGAATATAAATTAAACCATATTAAAAAAGAAAAATATTATATATTAAAAAAAAATCAAAGTTTTATAAAAATGACGAAAATATTTCGACCAGTTATGGTCAACGACAAAATGAAGGATGAATTGTACAAAAAATTCATAGTATGACAGTGTACCAGATATAACATAATAATTTGCCAGAAAAAGGTAAGAGAAATTCCGACAAGGTTATATTGTAATTTACCACCACTAAAAATAAGATGGTGGCGTGAAACATCGAAAAGGTTTGAAAGGGAGGGAAAAAACGTTAGGCTACGTAGCTAGGCTAGAGTTTAGCCTAGCTGAAGACGCCCACGGTGTTTTAAAGTGCGTGTGTTTTATTTTTATTATATTTTATTTTATTATTAGGGAAAAACGAAAAATTTTGATTTTGTTTTTTAGGGGATGGTGGCATCCTACAAAAGTTTGAATGAATTCGAAAGAACAACAGATCTGTAAATAAAAGCAATTAACTTGTGATGTCTAGAGTTGCGCAAGAATCATAATTACGTCGATATTTTCAAATATCGATATATGGAGGACTTTCATGTTATCAATATTGAATTTATAATACTTCTTGAAAAACAGCTGTAATTCCGCGGAAATTTAACCCTGTAGTTTACCAGAAATGAAATTTCAATATTTTCAGCCCATAAAAAAAATTTGATGTTTCTGACTGAATTGTTTACGGTGTCTTTGGAAGCCAACTATCGATTTGGGAAGTGAAATAAACCATTTACGTAGAAATCTGTGCGAGGAACCGTTTTTCTCTAAGATCGATACTTTTGGCAAGAACTAATGTTATTTTTGAAGTCCAAAGGACCCCAGTGTATAGCCTTTAGCATAAAATAATTTGAAATAGCTCCATAAGGTTATTTAGTGCGTTATTATGCAGTTTACAATATTCGATTGCGTTTTCAAATTTAAATTTCGTTCCACCATTGATGTGGTTAGACTAATACAAAAATGTAAACGTAGATATACATTAAATTATTTCTGTATATATATATATATATGTAGGAACTACCTCGTCACCTGATGACAGAACTAAATTAACGGTCCACTATTTCGAGGGAAAAAAAATAGTTTGTCAGAATATGTACTTAGTATAGGCTCACTTATCTCTTATTTACCATTTGTACGACATCCACAAACGCGCACAAATATTCGGAGCCAATTTAAATTATACTTTTACAGGGTTTCTTTCAATTTACACTGACATCCTAATCGAAACGCGTCCAATGATGGTTGACCACCAATGAAAACATAAAAAACAAACAAACCAACGTATATAGTATTTTTTATAGACTCACCATGCGGCTGCGGCAACTAACTTATTAAACATTGGCACTTACAAAATCGAAGTTCGGAGATCACTCAGAAAAAGAGGGGCTAGACGATGAACTGATCAGACTAACAAACAAAAGGTTCGGAAGCCGAAGAATGTCAAAAAAAAAAGAAGAAAATAATGGTTATTAGACCCGTATTTTTTGTGGTATTTTGATCGTTGACCTTATACCCCAAATAATCGATGCAAAAAAAAAAAAATAAATAAATAAACAAAACGGAAATATTACCAGTGTCTGAAAAAACAAAAAAAAAAAAAAAGAACGTTTTTATACCCAAGCGTAATATCGTATACATGAGAACAATTTAATTAATTTAAACGCTTCGATAAAGCTGCGTAATTTGTCCGCCAATCTTCGTGCCTATCTGTCTGTCTGTTTGATTGTATAAGCTATGTACAATGACACCGAGACACATAGACATTCGCACGCCCGCACACATACACACACACGCATCTACATGTTCACATTTGAATACACATTGAATAGAAAATCGTCTGCTTTACATGCTGTAGTAATTTAACCACCATTTTGATGGTTGTTCTGAGCTTGGAACGTATAGTATAGTACATAATATACAGTATAACTCGCTGTAATAAGTCATTATCCATTTATTGACCATGATGGGACATTTCCTGTGCTGCTGAGCTTCGATAGCGAAGCATCGTCGGTAATATTCTACTTTGCATTTTATTAGTTTAGTTAAAAAGAGTGCTGCTCCTTCATCCTCTACCCATGTACAATCCTTTCTTCCATAATAATAACCTGTCACGATATGTATAAGCCAACGTAAGTTACATTCGTTTCATGATTTTCTTTTCGTGCCTCCATCATGCTGTGCTATCCTAGCTGACAAAATGTGAAATTTTCGAAGGAAGGATGGAAAACTCGAAAAACTACCCTTTAACCTAGAAATAAGAGAATAAATTTTGTCAGTGTTCAAGCCAAGAGAGGACCGAAAATAAAAAAAGAATTGCAACGATTCATGTTGTGAATCCAGAAAATGATTCAAAATACGAATCTATGAAGTTTTTGTACACCAAAATTTGAATTAGAATAAAAAAAAATTCAAATCCAAATTTTTCATACTTATTATTTTTTTTTCTTTTTTTTTTTTTTCATTTTTAAAAGTTTACGTTTGAGGAGAGGGAGAAATTAATCCTTTTTGAATTTAGGTTGGATGATCCTTGTCTAATGAAAGGTAATTTAGAATTTTCAATTGAAAAAAAGTATATAGGAAAAAATAAAGAAACTTATTATGATAAATGTAATAGTGCATTACACACCAAGGTTCAAAAGTGAGTGTTTACATGCAAGGAAAAGTTTACGAAACGAGCGCAGCGAGTGAGCGATTTCTCATTCATGTAAACTCACTTTTGAACCTTTTTCAGGAAGATATTTTCTATAATTAACGATCATAAAGCAAAAAAACGATAGTTTTAAATGCCTGATAGATAAACTTAATGATAAGTGAAATACTTTCAAAATAATTAAGCATTTTTTACAAGATTTTCCATGAAAATTTACTTGTTTTTTTTATTTTTTATTTTTTTGAAGAATTCCAGCCCCTAAAAATCCTGGGCCCGGGGAGAATCTCTTCCTCCCTCTCATCAGGTCTGGTACCACGCCTAGAAAGCTCATAATTTTGAGGTGGATTATCAATAATAAATAAAACGAAAAACAAAAATAACGTAAAAAAAATTATTTAATTAATATTTTGATGAGCTTTATAATTGCACAATATACTTAAATATCTTTTTTGGGCACTGGGTGAACTTGAGAGAGTAACCTCCTAATCCT
>WOFM01002124.1:0-355728 GCA_011428145.1 Ericerus pela
ACAAGGTATTCCACAAGGTACTTAGATATATGTACTTTGAAAAAACACGAATGCTTAGTAGCTTACCCAATTCCTAAGGACTTTGTCTATATATTTAACAAATAATTTAAAATTCGACCTGAATGTTTGAAAACAAGAGTTTTTATGGCGGACTTACCGGCCCTCTATTCTGAAACACTGAGCATATTCCAATCATTAGATTGTGATAAATGTAGAATTTAAACTTTACATCGCAGGCGCTAACTTTTATTAAATTTAAACAATAAATTTTAAGTCATTACCTGTATATCGCGGTTTTCCAATAGGACCTCAAATTCCAAATGGAACAAAAACTGAATTTTTTAAATTCTTTTAGTCCGTGAACTTTTTAAGTTCAAAGGTGTACCTTTATAAGGAGGTCTTGGTAGTCTTGACCATCCTTATTAAAGAAACAAAAGATTTGACCTTTAAAAGCTGCGTATTTTGTCGGTTTTGGTGATTTTCTGTTTGGAGGGGGGGTCAGAGGAGACCACTGAGAATGCGTGGACCCTCTTTACGACGGACCTATCGATTCTCTTATTCAGGTTTCTACAAGATAACGTGCTGCAGAATTGGGAAGTGAAGGATCCACAAGAAGCGCTAAATTTACCCCATATTATCACAGGATGAAAACAATATGGTTTATTTTTCCTATGTATATTTCCATAAGAAAAAAAAGAGCGTGAATTGATTTTTTGAAAATGGGAAAGACTTTATATGGATGATCACTAATCATCAGAGGATAATCTTTAAATCCTACCCAATCGTAATGATAAAAACTCATTTTTAAGAGAAATTTCAGCATTACAAAATCAATACACTTATGCCTATTTTCATCCATTAGTTACCATGTTTTTGGTCAGTTGCTATCCTTGCCACCAGAGTATGTATCGTTTGCCTCCACTTTCCAATTATAAAATTCTAATTCTTCATTTATCCTGGTCCAAAGGATTCGAATATGCTCAGCGTTTCAAAATAGAAGATGAACCTACCATAAAAACTTCTGAATTTTAGTAAAATTTTAGATTCTATTCCATAGAGACAAACTCCTTTGAAAAAAATCTACTCATTAAAACTGCCTGAGTATTCGGACCCACGGGTAGAAGTGGGTTCGTTTTTCGTTTCTTGATTTTCTGAGCATTTTGACACTATTTTTGAAAATTTCTTTTTTTTTTATATACCCCCTTTTGCGTTGAGTCCATTTCCAGGCGTAATTTTGATCAGATGGCTTCAAAATTTGAAACACATATTTGGATCCATCTAAGGAAAAACCTTGTTGTTTTTGGTTCGGATCGGGCGCATAGTCCGTCTGGTAGGTCAGTTTATATGCATTTTTTATCGCACAGCGTACCAACAGGTCGCAATTTTCAATCGATAGGTTTGAAATTTGGTACTTTTGTATTTTAGATCAAAGACAGTACTTACCAATTTTGGTGCGGATAGGCCTTACGGTACATCGGACAGGGGCGATTTTGTTGTAGTTTTGGTAGATTAATGGTTCTAAAAGGAGTAATTTTCAAGCTATAGTCACAAAATTTAGTATAGATATTGATTTAAAGTACAGGATCTAACAGGATTCCAAATTTAGTTTGTATTGGTATTATGGTTCATTCCCTGGGCTGTTGGAGGTGCTAATTTTTCATGTTATCTCAATGAAAGTTGTAATTCTCTTTCAATAGTGACAAAATTTGGTACAAAGAGTACATTTCATGCAAGGACCAGACCAACCAATTTTGGTTTTGATTTGTCAATTTGTTCCCAACTATTCGGTGTGATTTTCCCTCGTTTTTACCCTCCTGATAATGGTCCTGAAAAATTCGTTTTCTAACCTTCATTGAGAAAACCACTCGTTTTAACCTAAGAACAACCCGATCTCAGCAAAAGGTCAATTTCGCCTGCCCCACCTGCTCCTGTACACTAGATTTGAACACGGACACTAAAATCTCTGCTAATATTTTCATATACAGAACATCGACAACTGCACTATACTTCGTATTGCAATGTGGGATATATTTTTTTTTCACACAAGTGTTGTTTTTTTGGTTTTCTTTCTTTTTATATAATTCACAATTCTCGTCACTGCAGCAAAAAAAAGTATCGAATTATTTACTAAAATGGTGCTTGTTAGAACTTGGAATAATTTTACTGTACCTACGCCAATATGTTGGGTAGAAGTAACGGCCAATATTTCACCAAGGAAATATTTCCTGCTAAGTACCTACCTGTTGTTTCGTCGTATTTAGAATAGACGATGAAACTGTATGTCCAAACACGACGACGGAATAAATAGAATTTAAATTTAAGTATTTAAAAAAAGTTATTTGCTGAATTAGGGTTTTTTTAACTTTAATTTACTATAGTCTGGAAAATGTAACAACATGAAAAAACGTAATTTTTGCCGATTTTGAAAGGCATGCTTGTGTTTTGGTTTGGGGTGATAAGAGCAGTTCATCGCAGCAGAGTGCGCATGGTTTTCAATCCCCTGGGCTGCATTCACTGTGAGCCTAGTCTAAAGGTTTTAAGAAAATCAGCGAAATGAGAAAAACCGCACCCAAAGCTAACGGTCTTATCTCCTTTCTAACCTGAACCTGCAGTATACCTTAACGCTACCTATCACTGTTATACTGAACCAAATAACAAAGCCCTTTGAAGATACATTTTGGCTACCAACGTATGATTTACAAATAGGTACAAGGGGAGGCCATATAGGGGAACATGACTGCTTCATTTGTGCGCCACTCCTGCCAGCAGTTCATATTTAGTTGTAATTACGGAGTCTGAGGTTTTAGGTAATTAATTCACTTTCGCCAAGTCTTAGTGCACGTCCGCAGGGGGACACCCTGTACGTTTTTCTATCAAAAAAACGTTCAAAATTTTACGAACCTTTTACGAAGAAGCACGTCGAATTTGTCACAGTTATTGAACACCCGATATGCACTCGGAGCACTTTGTAAAAATCTTTTTCACTTTATTTTGTTCGCTTACGAGTAACGGTATTTGGTAGATTTGTTTGCTACGTGCAAAAACATTTGTTGTTATGTGTGTAATGTCGAATGACATAGGCTGTATAGGCTACACCTACGGTATAGGCACTGCAGTCGCATTGTACACACAGGCGCACAGCCTATTCACGCAGACGAATACATTATACCTCAACGGATTGATACACGAAATAACCGTACGGCCTATACTTTCACGGCTTCCACACATAATTCGGACACGAGAGAACATCAGATGCGACGTAGTGACATACCTAATTGCCCAAAACGAAAAGTAAATTTCTCAATTGGTCTGCGATACCCACTGATCGTCGTTAAAATGTCAACCATCCACAGGTAAGTACATTTTGAATTATGCGCTGGCTCTCTAATATGGTGAAGAGCGAATACCAGATGAGAGCAATATATATATGATTGTAAAGTACCTACCTTCAATTGCTATAGTCGAAAATTTAAAAAAAAAGGAGATTTCAGTTTCGATAAGTCCGTTATATATTTTTGAAAAGTATCCGAGACGAATTTAAATGTGTACCATCGCGCGGTAATTTTTATGGTTATAATCGTAAGTATGATGAGAGTTGGTCATGCAAAAAACCACACTTTAATACGTTAAATATATGCTGCTGTTACTACTACTACTACTACTACTACTATTGCTGCTGTTGCTACTGCTTTTGCGGAGTTTGAAATGGTCTGTACTTATAGGTACCTATACCTAATAGGTATTCGTATTTCGTAGGTAGGCAATCTTTCACTTTGACTTTGACTCGGATGTCGGAGACAACACTAATCAAGAAGAAGAAGAACATTGAACCTGAATAATGTATTCGACATTTTCAAAATTTTGCCACCGACCTTGAGAAATGCACAATCATTTGAGGCAAGACCGCCGTCTCATTGGTTAATTACTCCCCTGGACTACTGGCTACTGACCAGTACGCGCTCCCCCTCCAAAAAAATTAATTACCTTTTTGTTTTACGAATGAGAATGAACTGATTTTCATTTTTCACTTTTTTCACTTTGTTTATTTTTCTTACCTAAGTACTCATTTTTTCTTCTTCAATCTCCGACTGTTTTCGTTCTTCGATACCCTTCAATTTTATAGCACCCCCTGAGCCGTAGCACCCTCGCCTGAAAGCCCACATTATTACCTACCCCGGTCCTTACTTTTCTTTCAAAATTACATTAATTTATTCCTTTGAGGTAGAAACTGAAGTCTGTTCAGTTCGAACGAGAGCAAATAAAAAAGCTACAGAAATTTCCATAAATCAATGAAAAAAAGAAATTCAATCGTTTAAGTAGGTGAGTACCTATCAGTTAAAATAAAGCTCAAACATTTGAGTTAGCAAATATGAAGCGTAAATGGACCAAATTAAGCCTCGGATGCAGGAGTTTTCTCCCTCCTCCAAAAAAAGACACATTTTGGTCAGTTTGAAAAATTGTGTAGGTACCTACTTAAGTTATTTATTAGTCCACAAAATCATGTTAACTGCCCATTAGTTGGTGTTATTTTATGTTTTAATGGGGAAAAAATGAAGAAAATCAGAAACTTCAATAATCTACTATAGTGCATAATTTGTTTTATTGTATCAGAGCAACACAGACGAGGGTATACATACCTACTCAGATTACACCGTTCACTCTTTCAGATCGTTGAATGGGTAGTTTGATTAATTCAGTCTGCCAAGCAGTTTAGAAATGAGTTGAGTAAGTGATGTGCTACTGTGCTACGAAAGCTCTCAAATTTGATGCTTGGAGATCCACATAAACTATTTGTAGGTAATTTAATTTGTTGAAAAAAAAAAAAAAAAAAGAAATTGATTTTCACCGTCGTTAAAATGACTTATTCTGTTATTCAGCGAAGCAGAGCACAAATTTCTTAAGCTGCACCTCCGATTCTCTGTCATCGGGAATATTCGCTTTAGGTCAACTGCGATTACTCAAACTTGTTCTTACTAATCATTCGTGGAACTGAAAGTGTGCTTTAGTCTTACGGAATTTTTCTACTTTTGTACGCCTGTCCGAAATGTTGGGTCTTCCACCGTACCTAACTTTGGTCCAAGTGAACTGAATCGGGTTACAACGAAGGCTCTTTTGAAAATGCCTTCTCGCAGTGTTCTAATCCCACGTAGGTACCTAGGTGAGGAGTACCTATGTCATTGTAGCTCGATTAAATTTCGAGATAGATATTAATTTCCGCTTCGAATGAGAGGTGAACAGAATTGGAGAATTGTCATTTCCCACATTTATGTTCGACAGTCGACCGTATATTTAGTTAAAAATGGGCCGAATAAAGTAAATATGGGCTCACTGCAATTGCGATTCCCCCTCCCATGGATCCGCTAATGGGTAATACGTATTTCGAGTATTTTATAGTTGCAAGCGGGTAAAGAAGGGCCCCCAGAGGGGAAATACAAATTCGTGGGAGAAGCTTGTTTGACGGAAAAACAGCTAAAATCATTTTTTGTTTTTCTTTCAATAAAGCTTCCTTAATTGAATGGAACAGAAAAAATTTTCGGTTTAACCCTTTCCTTTCATCACTTTTCATACTTGCACAAGTAAAATTCAAAATCTTCTTGAGTGAGGGTGTGGAACTACTCGCTACTCATTCAAAACCAATTTAAAAATATAAAATTCTCTAAAAACCAAATCGAGGAAACTGAACTAACCTCTAAATCATAAAGTTTTACATTTTTCTATTAAAGCTGTTCAAAAATCTCTTAAAATTTATCTAAAGGAAATCTGCTGGAATTTTTTACCTCAGAATTATTTAAACACAAAAATTTATAGTTATAAATAAGAGGAAAATAGTTTTTTCCTGTTTTCAAAATCAAAATTGTGAACGCCTTGCTGATGTTACTCATGATATAAAATCGAAAACATTCCGATATGAAAAAAACTGTAATAGGACAAAGAGATTTCATCAAATTTTGCAAAACCTTAATAGGAATAAATTCGAGTTGAAAGTTCATGTATATGTCATAAATTATCTCACTGGACACATAATTTCAGAAATTCAGAAGTGATATTGTTGACAGATCTTCAACAAAAGTGAGAATTGAAGAATTTAACAAAAATATTAATATTAATAGGAATTTATTTCGACTTATTGCATCAGGATGCCTAAGTATTGTACAATAGTACCAAAAATTTCCATTATGATATAAAAAAAAAAAGTGAATTTTCACTAGGATGAGGAGTGCAGTTTGAAAATATGAAATTTGTAGAAGACTCCAATAATTGCTGATTTCTTATTACCTATTATCTGAATGACAGATATATATCACATTATAGGTACCGCTGAAATGGCTTTCAAGACAAATTCTACTTCGGAATTCGTGAGAAATACACCAATTAGTATATTTTCCTTTGAAAAATACAACTATTGCTTCAGTGCAATAGCGGAACTTGGGGGCGGGACCTTTGGAAAAGCGCCGATCTTGAGTAGTAGATCACAAATATATAGGTCATTAAAATTCTTCTGTACACAAAATAAATATGTAGGTATATATAAATTTCCACTTTTTGCTCATTTTGGCACTTTTTAGGAGTCTGTGGAGCCTCCGCTGTTTGACCTATGACAATGAAACTTGGGGTAGTGCTAGAAGCTTTCATGTGCTACACATTCGTGTTAAAATTTTTGAAATTCATCTACTATTTTTGGAAAAAGAGGTTCTCAAAGTTTCGCAAACCTACTAAGTTGTCATCATGATAACTCCCGTAAATTAAAAGATTTAAGATTTTGGCTCAAAATTTCTATGGCAGTTGGCGACTATTGGGGACTGATTTGGTACTGAATTTGAGTGAAATCGGTCTACTGGTTTTCGAATGGCAGTATTACGAAATTTGACACGTTTTGAAAATACACACTCACTGCGGTTCATGCGCGGAAGAGATATGTTTAGTATCAAATTTTCCAAATTCCAAAATTATTGATTTTGGGTGGTTCTCTCCATTTCAGTTGAAATCTTATTTCAAGTATACAGCAGTTTATGAATTTTAAAAGATATAATGGTCAGAATTATTGGTCCCAAAAATATTTCTACCTCAAAGTATTAGTGTAAAAAAAAAAATTATTTTCGAGTGTAAACAGCAAAATTTATGAATATATGAAGCAGATGAGGGATTCAGAACGTTTGACTAAATATTCTTATTTTTCAACTCGAATCAATTTCTGTTAGAGTTTTTAAAATTTGGTAAAGTCGCTTTGTCCTGTTACAGTTATTTTCATTGACAATTTTTTCATCTCAGAATGTTTCCGATTTTACGTCGTGAAAAGAATCATTTAGGTATTCACAGTTTTGCTTTTGTAAACAAGAAAGAAACTATTTTCTTCTTTTTTATAGCTATAAACTTTTGTGTTTAAAATAATTCTGAGGTAGAAAATTCCAGCAGGTTTTCTTGTGTACTATCCAGATAAATTTCAAGACTTTTGAATAACTCTAGTAGGAAAATGTAAAAATTTGTGATTTACAGGATAGTTCAATTTTCAATTAGGTTTTTATAGAATTTTGTGTTTTTAAATTGGTTTTGTATAATTACCAGCAAGTAGTTGCACACCCTCACTTAAGAAGTTTCTGCACTTTTATTGGTGGAAGTAGGTATGAAAAGTGATGAAAGGGTTGACATATATATTTCAAGGAGATGCCAATTCTTTTGAGGCGACTATGGATCATTGAGGCCCCTTCATACATGCGGTCATTCATTATAGGAATGGATCTCTTTGGTGGAAATGCAGAGTGTGTAAATAAAAAGGCTTATAGTGGCACAACCACTTTAGAATGTGGCCAACGTCACCGTAATGTAGATATTGCCGAACGTTTATGCAGAAAAGCAAATGAAAAGCAAAAACTCTAGCCCAGCAAATCTCGCTAGAAAAAGTGGGTTTCGTGAGGAATAATTATGAATTTTGATGGTCATATTAACTGTCTGTAAGTTTATATGCGTTAATGGTGTGTTATGATTGTATGAAATGTGTTAGATTTTGACAAAATATGAGACAATGTGAATTATAAAAATTAATTAAGATGATAAAGTATGATACAACATCATATACTTTAAAATAAAATCAATGAAATAAAATAGAGTTGTGAAATAAAAAAAAAAGAAAACACGAGCATGAGGTTAATTTTTGTAAAAAGAAAAGTTCATGCAAATTAGAAAAAAGATGGAAAAAAAACATTACACCAAAACTGGTAACATGTTACAAATAAATTTTGATGAATATTTATTTCAAATTTCGTACGTATGGTTCCAGAATTCCGCATTTTATGACTCCTAATATAAAAACAAAAGTAGCGATACCGGAAGTACCGTCCGGCCAATCCGCACAAAAATGTATGGATCAGGTCGTCGGCTCAGTAAAAATGTTCGTACTAAATTTCGTGAATATCTGACAAAAACGGCAACCTGCGTATTGTGGGAACAAAAATTGACTTTTTATATATATATATATTTATATATATATATATATATATACATATACATATACATACATACAAATTTGAATTAAGTATTGGTGCCAAAATTTTCTGAGGTCATGAAGAGAAAAATGTACCCACCCCCAACGCTGGGGGCTAATACCGCACCGGGCGTAATAAGTAGATTTTCTAAAGGAAACCCACTTAAAAATCAAAGTAGGTACCTGCAGGTGGGTAGTGGCTGCGTACGTCTTCGCTTTTCGCCGTTTTCTCCATCGTGTCGGTCGCACAAACGCAGCTGCAAATGGCTGGAGACGGTCACGCATCGAGGCAGCAAAGCAAAGCAAAGCAAAGCAAAGTACAGCCGGCTGGAGGTGGAGGTGGAGGTGTGGCAGTGGCGGGAAAGCGTCTGCCTGGCAGAAGCAGCAAAAGTATAAAAGAGGGCCACTTACGCCTCCGTCGTCTATCAGACGCAATCGATCGTCGACCGAGTGTGCTGACGCGTGTGCATGTGCGTGTGCATGTGCATCGTAAAATGCAATTCTTATTTTCGACATGTTCGCGATTAGTATATTTTTGTCGTACGCACTCGCCGTAATCCTCACCGCTGTGGTTTCCTCCAGGTCGATCGCTGAAACGTGGATTAGTTTGACGTCTGATGGTGGGTCGGCTGTTAGCCTACTTTTTTACCGTGAAAAATGTATTTATTTACCATATTTTGTCACAATTTGTGCTTCTGACTATTATAGTACGTAGGTACCAGGTACCCATCCTATTTATTATGTTAAAATGGCGCAGCGTAAACATAGCTGTAGAGGCCTGAAAAGGCAACGAAATTTTTACCCACTACCACATCTTAGCCCATATAGTGGAGGAATATAAGACCGCACCTAATATACGTTATAGTGAGGAATAATAATTCCGTAAGTCCACGTTGGTGTAGAAATATTGTGCTTCGATTTGTTAAGAAAATGAGATGTACCTATAAGAACGTCTTCTTGAAAACAACTTTGCTACATTTTTTACTAACCAAATTAGGTCCGAATACAGAACTGAAGTTCTTCGTTTATAATTTTTTTGATTTTCTATAATTTGTTTTTCAAACGTGGACACGAACGAACGAATGCAAAAGATTTTTTACACGATAGATGTATGCACCTACCTAAAATGTTTTAGGTGGACCGAAATAAAATTATAATTTCTATTAGTTTTTAAATGATGCCCAATTTTACATTCAATCTGGCGTGATATGGAAGTGCATTCCAATTTTCAGTCAGTATAATGCGCGCGAAACTCATAAAAATGGTCATATCCTCTGATCTATTGTAGATCAATAGGTTAAAACAAATTAAAGACAGGTACTTTTAAAATACCTAACGATACTGTCTTAGCACTCGCTTTCTGTATATGCTAAATCTATTTTTTTGGAAAACATATGTCACGAATATTTCAAATGACTGCGCAGAGACATAGCTGTGATTCGGTATGATAGAATTATTTCGTAGAACAGATGCCATTAATTAAATTTATGGAAAAAACTTTTGAAATTGGAATTTTTTTCTTAAATAGGTACCTGTCGGCTATAACCTATAAAGTTTTCAGGTAAGTAAAGTTGAAAAAAAAAGAAAAGAAAGGTTACCTAATAAATATGTTGTACCTATGTCCGAATACATATTTCTATTTAATTCAATTTTCAATTATTTTGCTTTTTGGTACGGGGGTTTCTTCAACAACAATATCTACCGTGTAATAAGCTCGATTTTTTTGGAAACACTTTAGTACTCGGACCTTCATCATATGGAAGTAGATAGGCTATATATATTTTTCACGCTTTAAAATTACGCCCGTGACGTTTCAGTATCACTTCTCAAATCAGTTTTAAAACCATTTCAAATACACAGTTGGGAATGGCAAAATTAATTCCTTAGGAAATCGCAGGAGTTTCAAAAGTCATTATTTACAATAAAACATTTTATTTTTCAAACGAACCGCACTCGAAAATAACTGGGAAGGTAGAGGTACCTACTTAAGTTTAAAATGACAATAATTCAATAGATTGAAAATTTTTCACCAGAAATTTAATTAACGACAAATGTTTTAAGGAACAATAATCGAACAAGTTCTCATCATATTGATTTACAAAGCCATTTCAAATACAGGTATTTCAAAAATGTTTGAAAAATGAATTACTTAGTTTTTCTGTTTGTAAGTACCTAGTAGCCTATTTCATAAAATTTCTTAGATTTAGCTTTTTGATTTTGAATATAGGATATATACCTATGGAATTTGTTTGCAGTGTTTCTGACATTTTTATCAAACTTTGTTGCAAATTGTGTTTTCATTTTTTGTTGCAAACTTTGTTTTTTTCACTTTTTGTTACAAACTTTTACTATTTGTTCTAAAACGTTGTTTTCAATTTTCGTTTCATACGACGTCATCTTTTTATTATGTACCTCAAGTTAAACATATCCAATGTTAAAATGAGTTAAGAGCCTTTTGGTTCAGTAGTTTCACAAAATACCTGAAAAAGAAAAATTGCTTGGAAAAAATTATTTTTCCGGGATTTTGACAGAATGATGGAAGGAATCGGGCTGAAATTTTTACTCTTATATAATTTAAGACCCGGTCTTAAAGGAATTTAGTTACTATTCGTTTCGTAGATTTCAAGAATATTTGAAAATAAAAAACTGATGGAAAAGTTAATTTTCTAAAATTTTAAGAGAATGACCAGAGGGATTGGGCTGGAATTTTTACCAAACGTAGTACTTATAGGTACAACTTAAGGAGCAGATTTGATAGGAGCTTAGTGCCTATTGGTTTAGTAGTTTCTGAGAAAAATGTTAGGGCCTTAGAGATGGAGAAGGAAAAGGTACTAAAGGTACCAGGACCGAACTTTTTCAGAGGGCCTGGAAGGGCCAGATTTTTAAATAAATAGAAATTTTTAAGTGAATGTTTTCAAGAGGCTTCAGGGCCCCTCGTAGCTCCAGCTGTAGGATTTGTCTTTGGAAAGTGGTTATAAATTTATAAAACAATTTCGCTCGTTCTTTTCACTAAATAAATGTTTTAGATACGTTTTGGGTTCTAAAACATGTATTTTAGTGTTTTTTTTTCAAACCTTCGGAAAATTTACTCCCAAAAACCTCATCATGGATCGGTCCTGACGCCCTTTTTTCCCGTTTATACTTAAAAATTATAATTTATTTCTAAATTAAGGCCATTCCGGGCCCCCTAAAGTTGTCCGGGCCTGATACCTTTGGCACCCTTTCCCCTCCGTCTCAAAGGCCTTGATCAGGGCCGATTCATTAGATGGAATTTAGAGGTCAAATCTCCCAAGACAAAAAAAAACTCTAAAATACATATTCTAAAATATAAAAAACACCTAAAAAAATTTTTTCGCACGCTTCATTCGCTACATTGTTTTCTCATTTTATAATCTCCTTTCCGTAAAAAAATTTCACTGTTGGCACTAAGGGGCTCAACAATTTATTTTCTACGGGTCCAAAGTTTTTCTCTGAGGCCCTGAAAAATGTAAAACTTATGATTGCTGGAAAAATGATTTTTCAGGATTCTAAGAAAACTACAAAAGTGGTCAGGTCGAAATTTTCACGAGACAATTTTTTGAAACGTAGCAAGTAGGTAGCAGGTTTGATAGGTGTTTGGTGTCTTCTGATTCAGCAATTTCTAAAAAAAAATTTAAAACCAAAAATTGCGGAAAAAACAAGTCTGGTGTGTTGCTTGAAGGATCTCTGTTTATACTTACGGTCCAAAGGGTTCCAAACAGTTTTTGGGCATTGCATTTTGTAACAATGTTTTATTTACGGTATAAGCGCGGCGATATCAAAGGGGCTTCTTTTTAATTGTATTCCAGGAGACCAGGAAAGAGGGCATTCTGGAATTGGTTAAAATTGAAGCCAGGATTCGTTAGTTTATTTCCGAGTTGATTAAGTTTTTTCTCCACGTTACAAAGTTTTTTCTGTATGATATCTTCAAGAATACACACGTAATCTCGAAAACCAATGTGAAAATTGATGGATTTCAAAATAAATTAGAAAAATATGCAACTCAAAAAATATTTGTTCATGTCGGTACTTATATGTTTGACAAAAATGTTTATTATAAAAGGTATGTTAATAAATTAACGCGATGCCGGTTTAATGCTCGTTAAACTATAACTAGCGGGCGCCTAAGAAATACCAAATATATTTTAAAACCGGTTTTTCTCAAAAATCATTGAGTTTTCACACAAAGGTAATGTAAAGTATGCATTTTTCGTGCGTATTTTTTCCTCCTCTACGAAAGATGAGACTCATTTTTCGATAAATACAACAAAGAGTTAAAAATTTGTGTTTATTCAAAAGCTAGATAACAACCTCCCTCTTCCTTCACCGCCAAAATGTAGGTAAAAGTTTCAAAGCTAAGAGAAAATTAATAACATGAATAGGTATCTTCACACTTACACCCACAAACCAAATTTCGTTTATTTTTGATAATACTTAGGAAAGTTATCTACATCAGATTTTCAATTCCCCTTCACTTTGAGGGCTATAACTTGAGAAGAAGCACTTTTCGACATTTTGTGAGAAAAACTTTTTTGTTCTTTCAACCCAAGAAATGGACTCTTGAAATTATGCTGTTTAACTTCGGGACACCGTGTATAACGAAACTTTAGGCTACAGTATAACCGCCCTTCGTCAAATCAGTACCTAACTAAGTTCAAAACACTTTAATCGGAGCCGCCTATATAATTACACTTGGCGTGACACGAATTCAAAATGGAAAAGATACATCGTTGTCGTTGTTTGTAGTATTCTAATTATTTTGTGGTAGAATTTTAAATTCTCCCGACGAACAAAAAAAAGACGAAGAAATTTTTTTTTCACAGAGACGTGTAAATGGTAAATAGGCATCGTCGTATAATTAGCCCAGCCGAAGACACGCAATAATTAGCCTATCGTATCGTGAGATAATTTTCTTTGGTATAGTTAGGCTAGTAAGTGGGTACAGCAGCTACAGTATACCCACATATCAACAACATCTATTATTAACGCTGTCAAAAAGTTTTCTTCCGCCTTAATTGGTCTATCCATAGGTAGGTACTAATAGAAGACGAAACGCAGCATAGCTAATAATGAGTTTTGCATTCAATCGGCAGCCAACTGCATACAATCTGTTGTAGTATTTTGTCGGTACGAATACCGTACATAATCCAACATTTTCATTCATTCGTCTGACCTCTGTACAAGACCTATATAATATACATAGGTATTCGTACAAAGCATGATATACATATACATACTGCAGACGTTGGTAGCCAATGGCCTACAAGTATGCTCACAGTAATACCTGCACAATACGGTTCGAATTTTATACCATTACCATCAGCCAACCTTTTTTTCGATAGTTTGCTTGAGCAATTCAACCAATTATATCGACCTATATCGGCTACTATATACAGTCTACTACTGCATATGATAAATTTTATTTTCGCAAACCCGTATAGGCTATGTAGACTTGAAGAACTGCAGATAGACGCAGTAACCATTTCGTTTTTTGTTTTTTCTTTCTTTCTTTCTTAATCAGGTACCTATATTAAATTTTTACGTTTTCGTTATTTTCGTTAATTTTTTTTTTTTTTTTTTTTGCCTTTTCATACGCAGATATTGTCGGAGTGGTGTCTTCGGGAGTTGATTTAAATGATCCGTCCAGAAGTGGCAATTATACTGTGACATTTGTTCCGCTCATTAGCGTCATTGCCAACTATTTGCCTATATTCTTGAAACGACTACAAACTCAGGAAATTATATCGGCGAGAAGTAGGTCAATTTTTGGATACCCACCTGCTACAATTCGTAGATAGTAATTATTGCTTTTTTGAAGAAGAAAATGTATACCTATACAGGTATTTAGTTTTATTCATTAGATAGAGGGCGGGTAGAGTAGAAAGCTAAAATAAGTAGGCCTATAAGGGGCGAACATAACAAACAGAACACAGAGCATACACGTAGGTCTACTGATGCGACTGTGGGATCTTTAGTTCACATGGATGTTTCATGTCTAAATTAGTAGGTGCGTGTTATATACCTAGAGTACACCTATAATATGGACTACAGGTACTTCAGCACTGACTGATATATGGAGAATTTTCATATTCAAAATTTTCATTTCGTCAGGTATTTGCTTTTAGAGAGTTCAATTTTTTGAAATCTTATGGTAAAAATTGTTGCAACTTAAGAATTTTACCACTTTACTTATTTCGGAAAATGATCAGAAAAATTTGAAGAGTTTAAAAAGGAAACAAAAAATGATTGCAAAATGAAATATTCGTTGGACGACACAACAACGTTGGGAAATTTACGCGGTAAATTGAAAAATGTTTATGAATATCTTAACATAGAGGTAACTCTGTGGCTATATTTATAGCACGAATCACCGACTGCAAAATCAGTTACCACTTATGCAAACCATTGAAAATTTTCATTATAAAACTGGATAATTCAAAGAAGTAAAATTCCAAAAATTTATAAATTCATGTTAACCTACATACACCTACAGTGATTATATGAATATAGGAATATACACTGAACATCTAACGCCCAAATAATAATATAGAAAACTCTGTCTAGTTTGTGAATATAAGCAACCAATTTTTGAAGAGGCTCTCAATTTTTCTCAAAAAAAAAAAAAAAAAAAAAAAAAAAAAACTATTTAAGCTTAAAATAAAAAGTGATTAGAAAACCATACATGAAAAAACGTTATAATAACTCATTCTGTGGTAGACCATAAGGAATTATATTGTCTATCAAGAAAAATACTATGTCAGAATGTGTAAGAAATACCCAAATTTTTTGTTTAAAATCTTTTAAGTCATAAAAATATCGAACATGAGTAGTTCACTCCCATTTCACTTGAAATCCTATTACCAGTTTTCTAAACTTGATTAATTTTTCACAGTTAATGGCTAGAATTAACCAAAAGAATGTTTTCAATTCAGAATCAGAAAAAATAAAATTTTTTACAAGCACAGTGGAAGTTGTCTATAACGAGACCTGTTATAGCGAGATACTATTTATTACAAGCAAAATGAAAAGTCCCGGCTAAACTCCCATTTAACCTGGGTAAATTGAAACTGGATATAGAAAACTCGTATAAAACGAGAAACTTGATACAGCGAGGACATTTTAAGAATAAAAGTGGATAAAAATTAGTTTGAACGAGTAAAAAGACATAATAGATCGATAGATATAAGCTCAGTATGAATTGTGATGATGAAGATGCATTTGGTTCTCCTCCCAGTGTTGCAGAGGCCCGTTCAGCTCTTACAACCCTGCTCCAGTACTGCATAGTCAGAGACCTCAATTTATGAATATTTAAGAACTTTAAAATTTAAGATGGATGAAAAGTTGATTCAGAATAAAACACAATCGACTTTAGTTCAATTTTTCACATTGTAATTTTGTGCCTAGGTATATATCTATATATGTATTTAAAATGTTCATTGCACATATGCATGTACCTGCTAATGACTCAGTATACCTACCTACGTAATGTTTATCTACCTGTTTTTGTTTTTAATTTTGCTTTAATCAAAAATTTTGTTTATAACGAACGTCTCGTTATAACTGGTTATAATGAGATGTTCGTTATAAGTGAATATATGATGCTACAAGCTACTGGATAAAACGAAGAAAAATGCTGGTCCCTTGAATCTCGTTGTAAACGATTTCCACTGTATAAGCATTAGCCTATATAGTTTGAATCAAAAATATAAGAGGAATCATACGTATTTTATTAAATTCCTATTACCAGTTCCATCAATCAGGGAAATTTCTTACCCAGTAAAATTCAATTTGCATTCAAAGAAAAAAATACTTAAGAATTTCATGTGAATTACAATATTTTTATTATTTAAATTTTTCAGAACCCAGAAATAAAAGGATAAGATCTATGTACACCATTAGTTGTGAAGTCCTATAACAAGTATTATGATATTAAAATATTTTGGATTCGAGATTTTTAAGATCAGGGTGGAAAAAAGTTCTAATTCAGAATACTTGAGAAAAAGCGTTCAATAGCATGAGGCGTGTAATTTTAAAATGTGAAACGAAAAAAATGATTTTTCATAACCTAATATGTGAGTGGAAAAAATAACTCACACTGAACATTTGAATTGCCTATCGAGAAAAATACTACCTATATCAGAATGTGTGAGATATGACCAAATTTTACAAGAATTACAACACTTTTATTAGGTACCTACTTCAATTATTCAGAACCCAGAAATGATAGGGGTAAAAAAACAGTTCTATTTCAGAATATTTGAGAAAAAGAGCACGATTCAATAGTAAAGGTGTCTTATTTAAAAAAGTGAAATAAAAAAGAGAAGGCAATAATAGTTGATTTTCTATTATCTAATATAAGAGTAGGAAAAATATCTCACACTGAACTTTAAAATTGCCTATCAAGACAAATACTCAGTTACTTAAATAGTTTTCACTTTTCCCCGAGGGAAGCATGATGAGTTGGAGAAGTGTTAATAATGGTGTACACTCGTGTAAAGTACGATCACCTATTTAACAAATTTGGCTAATTCTAATTTTTACTCATACAGGGTTAAAGGTCCATTTTGTCGAACAAGAAATCATTAAATATTCAAAATTCTATCTATTTCAACTGAACCTGTTGTGCAGTTCAATTACGTTAATTTTCAGATAAATTTATGCTCAAATTGTGCATGAATTCATTATTAAGTAAATAATTCGCTAGCTTTCGTTCTAGTCTGATTTATGTTCGATCGATTAGATTTTTCTGGGAAGAAATTAAAATTAGGACTTGATAGGTATTATTATCCAAAAAGAAATAACGAAAATTCTGAATTGAATTCGGTTCACATCTGTTTGGGATAAGTCACCTCAGAATACCGATAAACTGAAGAGTCATCAAATTTTTTCAATTAAAGAAGAATCACGTAAGTTACAATCATTTTGACGCCTTTGTTTTACTTACAAAGGCATGAACTGGCTGCTAACCGATCACGAAGTATGTTCACCTCATCATCTGGGTTGCTTCCCAAACCCAGATAATCAATGTCAGTATTTCGAATGCGCCATGAATTATAAGAATCTAGCGAACTGTTCGCAACCTCAACGTGTCAACGAAAATCCCTTGAATTTAATATCGAGCAATAACGTAAGTAGTTACTGGAAATTCATTTCAAGAGCCTATTCGAGTTTCAGAGGGGATGATAAAATAATAATTTTGTTTTGCGCGTGCACACAGATTGACGACGTCATTCAGCTAAAGAGAAAAATTGAGCCACGTCAAAAAAAAAACCTAACCAGTGTCGCCGTCGTTTACAAAGTTAACGAGTGCGTTTCGCTAATTCTTCACCAATGCTCTCCACAACATGTGTACAGTAATCGTCTGCAAAAATGCGTACCTCAAAAGGGTACTCAGTGTCCCGACTGAATAAACTTACATGTATAAAATAAATTTATCATTATTCGTTATATAAAATTAATTTTTTTCCAACAAGATGTTAATTTTTTTTTATTTTTACAAAACTGATGGACAAGACATGCAAATTTAAAAATTAAACACGGCCTTCGGCGCGACATCGACGAATGTGACCGCAGTTTAAAAATTTTTATTCAAAAACTCAGACGTGGAACAGTTTATTTTTGCGTGACTTTGAGAACGAACGAGCAAAAAAGAAGAAAAAGAAGGTACAGGAACTCGGAACACTCAATATTTTTTTACTCGTAAACAAGAAATTATAATTTTTTATTCCACGTAAAAACTGGTCAAAACCAGAGCCCAGAAGAAAATGGGATAAATTCTTTTAAAAAAAATAAATATTTTAAGTAGTTTGTATTCGTCGTGCAGTAATTGCAATTCTTTAGATCTGCGAAAATGAATGGAACATACTCGACGGTAAGGACGTGCAGTGAGTGGATGGATAGTCGTTCATGTAAATGCCGGCCTGTATACAATGCAGACAGAAAAATATAATTCATTAGTGTGTAACTAGGTCTATTTAAGTGTACACCTATATTTAATGGGCTCGCCATATACGACTGTACGTATCGATAGCAAGGTAGCAAGGAGCAGCATGGAGTCGTTAGAACAGGCTTAAGGGACAACTGTACCGAAAATTCTTCTGATGCGAGCGTTAATACCAAATACAAAGATCGTTCTGCATCTTTTAACGTAATCATTATAGCTAACATGCATAATGAAGGATTTAATGCGGGTAACAGAAATAGAAAAATTATAAATCCACGAAGTGAACTATAAGCATCAGCCGACAACTGCGCACAGATTTGTTGGTTATAGAAAAAGTAGCAGGAGACAATTTGGATTTGAAAGTTTACGTTTACTATTTAGTTGTACGTGGACAAACAGAAGGGGATTTTTATCAACTATTAGAAAGAAAAAAAATATATAAAAGAAAACAATACGAGAGAAATTACTGGCCTCTATCAATAAAATTCTTTAATTTATAAGTTGTGCAGAGTAATCTAAAAGGTGAAGGACATTCCTTCAATTGATCGCAATGTAGATTTGCATGTTTTGAGTCAGCATATTTTATTTGTTGAATATTCCTGGCTCTTGATAGAATTATCTGATTCACGAATTATTATATTTTTTCGATAAAAATTTGAGAGAATCTATTCATAATACAAAAACATTTGAAAGATGAAAATACGATAATAATCTTCGTAGTATTTTGATCGAGAAAAAAATAAATCAAAATTCTAGAATAATCCTCGAAATTATCAATCTATTATGATTGAAATTTTACCAGGAAAGTTTACATTTCGTGCAACGTATAGGACAATTCATATTCATATTCATGAAATGCAAATTTTGCTATTTATATCCTGTACTGGGCATACGAATATTGTCTTTATCGGATTTGTGTTACTCTCATGAATTCTGCGCGAGCTCATATTTTACAACTTTATATTCTTTATCCTTCCAGAATTTTCTATATAAGAATAATTCAGCTGCAATATTTTAGGTAGGTATCATAGACGAAACTTAGCAAATAATTATCTTTTTTTTTTCTACTCCAGTTCTCAATGTATTCCCGAAAGGACTTCTCAGACTTAAATATTTTTCGACGATCCATTTCTTTAAGTTAATAATGTTTTCATTTCTCTGATATGCCGTAATGACATTTCTAATTCGAAACTTCGCCCAAAAAAGGGTTTCTTCCAATCACATTTTGTTTTATGACTACGACGAGTCTTAGCTGAAAGTTGTTCCTGTAATCGGAAGTTCTCTTTGTGTTAAGTCTTTTTCGCAAAATTAAAGAAATTCGCAGAAAACCTTAGTAGGATTTATTAAAGAATTAAATTTTAAATTTTCTTTTTTTACAACAAAATCATATTGTGGTTATCACCGTATTTTCATTTTTCTAATGTTTTTTCATTGTCAGTAGATTGTCTCAATCTTTTATATTAGAAATATGATGATTCATTAATCAGATATTTCCGGAGCCTTAAAGAGTTAAAATGAAACAATGTACAGAATTTTTTGTTAGAACTAGGAAACATACCCAAAGTAGCTAGAGTTCTTTACTGGCCTATGCAAAAGTAGATGAGAGAATAAGAGCAATTTATCTTAATCTCGGCAATCATTGTTTTCAAAAATATCCGAATAGAAAATTTTGAGTTAAGTACCTAGTTACTGCAGTTAGATGAACTGAGTGAGCAAAATGATCGTGAATAGAGTCGTGGTCGACTAGCTTCATTCATAAAAAAATAGAGCTGGGGATCAAAGTAGAGTGTGCACAGAAACATGTCAAGTTAAGAGGAAGGGTGTAGCCTCTTTAAGCTGCTTGATTTATGCTATTTTTATGTTGATGGCAAGGATCGTTTGAAATCTGAACAACCTAAATAGGAGTCGGTGTGAATTAGTGGTCATGTTCTCGGCTTTGCGACTCGAAGGTTGTGAGTTCGAGACAGACCAACCGTCGTCTATGAGATGGAGAAGTTCAAGCTGGTAGACATTGGTTACCGGATCTCAACTACCCTCCTCCCCCAATCCAACATCAATATATGTCCTCCACACGCTGGATAAAATGGCCATGAAGCCAAAGCCCATTAAAAAAAACAACAAAAAAACACACTTACTAAGTACAACAGCATTTGAATTTTTTGCGAAGTACTGAAATTTTCGCCGAACGATGTTGGGTACTGTCTTCTGTGTTTGTTTTTATGTGCATCATATTCTATTTTACACGCTTCTAGATTTACGTTGTACTTTTCGTAAATGAGATCTACGACAGAAATAGGTAAGAAACAAAATGGAACCAAAACGAACTCGCTCCAGATTATTAATATTCTTGCGATAGATGCGAACCTTTTTTGTGGGCGCTGACGGCGAACCAAGCCCATAACGCTGCTTCAGTTTCTTGAGTCACCAACTGAGGATAACGAGTTTTGAATATTTTCAACAATAAATGATTTCCACGGTTAGTGGTGATATCTCCTTCTCTGTAAATTTTGATGAAGAATTAATTCATAAATTAGAAATGTTTAATTTATATTGCGTTACTTCGTTCGGCAGTACAGAAGACAATCTTTATTCGTCATCAATTCATTAGCTTCCAATCTCTGATGCCATAGATGACGAATTCACCCATAAATGCGAAATATATTCTCAATTTGATTCATTTCAAAATTATAAACCAATAATTCCAAAACAAGATTAAGTAGATATAACCATTGAACAAAATGTGGGTCTTTCAAATCTTTGAATCATCTATATGTATAAAAATTAAAAATAAATTTAATTGAAAAAAAAAAAAAAAAAGTTTAAAACAAATATACGAGTAATTTCCACTTTTTCGACTTCTTTCGTTGGGAAAATCGGAAATAATAAGGAAAAAATATAACTTCCATGTTGAAATTTATGACCAAATTAAACACAAAAGAGAGCATAAGTTCACTTCAAACTACTTATAAATATTAATTATTAATATCTTTTTAATCTGCACGAAGTTTCCTTCCCATTAATTCTAGTCTCATTTTCTCTGTTTTAAAATTGTCGATGAAATATTGTTTTTAAATATTCCGAAAACTTATGTTCTTTAACAATTATTCCAACTACACAATAACTGGTTTAAATGTCTAAAATTTACTCTAGTCTAATACGAATAACAAACATGTAAGTCTATTTTGTGATCTCCAAGCTGTTAGATGAATTATCATTTATTGTTTTTAGCCAAAATGCATTTTTCTCGAGACAACCAAATCATCAAGGAAATTATTTAGTCTTTATGTAGATACATTAAGTGTTTTTTTTTCTGTTAAATTGGATATAACCTAAAAGAAAAATTAATCTTAATATTTTTCTGTATCTACATTCTATAACACTGAATAATTTTAGAATGAACAAGGTTAATTGGATCCACTACTTCAATTCAAACAAACTGAAGCGATCAGCGAAAAAACAAGTTTTAGTCGAATATAGACAGAAAATACTCACGTTAGGGAAATGATTTCATCCTCGGATCGTCTGATGAGAAGAATCGGTCCACAAAATTGACTAAGGAGACTGGCTACGTTCAAGTTGGCGTGATCACGTATGGTAACATTCACCACAGACTCCAAAAATTTTGGCATTTGCTTAAGGGCAAGAGGCAGAAGTTCGTCGAATGTAGCGTCAAGTATCTAAAACGAATCACAGGGAAAATTTAAATTTTAATCAAAAACTGACTTACAATTAAATTGCGTCAGTTTTCAACACATAAGAGTCGCGAGGCGTCGATTACCACATATAACTTTAAACCAGTGGTTATCAACTTAACTGAAGCTGAGGACCACTTCTGAAAATTTTCAACCACCACGGACCACTACTTATATAAACTCCCCTCCTCTACGAACACATCAAAAAATAAATAAGGCTACATCTAGTTTTGATCTCTGGAACTCCTTCATGAACCATTGCTGGTGCACGGACTACCAGTGGTTCCCCACTGCCTTAAACGAGACAAAATTTTCTACAGGAAAAAATATTGGTCAAATTACGAATAACGGTTATTATATTTCTACCTACCACAGCTCTAATATCCGGATAACATGTAGCAGCATAAGAAGAGGCAAAACCGCCGATACTCCATCCGAATAATATAATATTTTCAGGAACGAAATTAAGTTTCTGAAGGGCAAATTGCAGCACAGTGTCAATGGCGCATTTTTCAGCATTAACGTAAGGTGTACCCTGTAAATGTAAAAACGTATGCGCTACTTTACTAAAAAAAAAGAGTAAAAATGCAAATGCGTAAACTATATTCAAGTTGAATCAGTCAGTATTTTGAAGGGCATTTATAAACAAAGTAAGCCTGAATACAACGAGTTTGTGCCATGTTATTTTTATGTACGATAAGGGAAACATTTCTTACGCTTGCCAATATTTGTAGCTACATCTGCGAATATTAATTAAATGATTTGAGTTTTTTGATTTTACTTTTTAGGAACAATTCTCGCCTAATGTTCTCTAATCAGAACTTTCTATGTCCGTAATCTCACGGATTACAATTGAGAAAAAGTAGATCTTTACTTCAATGCAATATATTTGTAATGAAAAATGTGCTAATATTTTTTAATTATGACGTTATCAGACATAAATAAGTATTAATTTGTTAAATGATTGCTAAAACTTTTTTTTTTTGTTCAATATACCGATGGTACACCGAAAAGAGAGAATGAAAAATGCTTTTCAAGTTATCAAAAGTTGAAGAAAAAAGTTTGTACTTTTCCGAGAACTTTTCATTAATAAAAATTGTGCGGCACATCAATAAAACTTTCTTTTCACGCATAGATTCTCCAACAGTTTTTTCAAAAGTGAACTCTTATAGTTCAACTTTCATATTTTGTTTCCGTACAAGTTCTGCGAATTATTTACAACACAAATATAATGAAAGGCGCTCTGATTAAATTAAAAACTCGCTTTTTCGTGAACCCATCGAGAACATTATAACTTGAGTCACTTGAGTGCTGCATTTTTTTGCCACAGCTAATATGTTAAGCTTACTTGTTTAGCATAAATAATTATACAAAACGTGCAGAATGCATTCTGCGCGTTTTTCTGTAATGTCACAATACAAATATACATTTTGGTGTTTAAAAAATACCCTATAGAATGCGGTGTGGTATTCTTTCATTTCCACCGAGTTCCATAACGCATTCTGCCCATTTTTAAAACGCCACAATCCAAAATTTATTTTATGGAAATTCGTCATTACACAGAATACATTCTGTGTTTTTTCAAAGGCTCAGAACGTGGTATTTGGCGTTGAGGTATTTTTTTAAAGCTAGGAGGCATTTCATGAATTTTTTTTCTCAATGAGCCAATGAGCGTTTTTGGTGTTTGAGTCTAATATATGTACTGACAAAAACTGATAATCTCATCCACTTTCTTCCAGGTAAGTTAAAAATAGGATAAGATTAACTTCAGAATATTTGGAAGAGGGGTCGGCGCGGCATAGTGGTTAGGTGCTTGGTTTTGCAATTGAAAGGTTGGGAGTTCGAGACCGGCCACTACCACATTTCCGACCCAACAGAGCGATGTGCTCGGTTTGGTTCCACTAGTAGTCCATACGCAGTATGAGACAGTAAAATTCATACTTGTAAACTTTGAGCTACTAGATCCCAACCATCTCCTTCCTACCACTTCAATATCAAAATATATCTTCCAATGGATGGGTAAAATGGCCATAGTAGCCAAAGCTCACTGAAAAAAAGAAACGATTCTCACGAAGAAAAAAAAAAGAAAATTTACCAACCGTGCTACATCCGAATCCAGGATGATTCCATCCTAGCACTGAATAACCCAAATCCAACGGGGTAACCATGATGCCAATTTCATAAAATCCGGCATTGCCTTCAGTACAAATTACCAGCGTTGATCCGTTAGACCTGTTATAATTGAAAAATTCATCAAACTTTTATTCCACACCTAGAATTTAGATAATGATTGATAAAAAAACAATTACCAGATCAAAATATGTCTTTTTCTAAAAAAGAGACAAGATAGCATAAGATTGAAAGGTTCGAACTTTTTAATGAAATTTTTATGTTTAAATTTTAAACAAGGCCAGAGGGTTTACTCTTTGAATGGTTAGTACAAATAAAACTATTAATGGTAAATCTCAGTTCAAAAAATTTCATTTTCAATTCTAATAAAAACACAATCGAAATGAAAATAATCAACTGATTCTGTCGTGTCTCCTCATTTAAAATCAGAAATTGAGAAGAAAAATGAAATTATACTTTCTAAAGTTTCATCAAATCTATACTTGTGTTTTGGGAATTAAGTTGACGATTACAAAAAAAAAAAATAAAAAAAATACGTGTTCAGTTTTGATTATAATTATTTTTTTAAACGGCTTAAAGCTACAGCTTCAAAATGGGTTTATTCAGTTTTATGAAATTTTGTCAAATATATGTATACAGTCTACTGTACACACTACAGTCCCTTAAAAAATGAACCATCGTAAAATTTCGATTTTGAAAGTTAAAATGATAACAAATTTATATATATTTTTTAGTACTCATCATAGAAACTAAAGATATGAAATTATGAAGATGAAAATGGGTGAATTTGAAATTGACTTAATTGTTTTGCATTAATAGGGCTGAAACTGAAGTTGGAATTGAACACTTAAGATTCTAAGAGCTAAGTGTATTACAAGAAGAATTTTGAGACAAATAGCTTTGGATTTGGTATAAGGAAACTTCTTACATTACCAAGTAAATACATAAATTCATTATCAACATAATAAATAAACAAATTTTCCAACAAGGTTGTAGTATACTTGATATTCCAATCCGTATACACGATGAAAACCTACCACGGTGGGTTTTCACCAGGTTTAATATGTTTCTCGAAGGCTGATTGATTTCTCCTCTTTCTTATCTCGATAAGAAAGCGGATGAAATTTATCAGCCAGTTATTTTCCCCTACTTTTGATTGAGTCGAAGCTTTCTTTGTTTCATTCAAATGTAGATGAAACTACTCTTATTCTATGTTCTTGCTGTTGCTTTCGCAATAACCTTGCTTTTTGTTAAATCTTCTTTCGATGTCCATGTTTCTACTTGATGTCCGGTGAAGAAGATTTTATGTTCCCAAATTGTATTCAACGGCGTACTATGGTATGTTAATATTATTTTATTGTACATATGTTTTTATTTCATTATACGCCGGATTTTGAAATGAACATGAATTTCTTATTTATCATCATGTTCATCTGCTAAGAGGTAATGAGGGTATATTTTGGGATGAGAGATATGATTTGATTGAAGCTGTGTTCCAAATGATGAGGTGAATCATTCTAGTAGATAGCCGTTTCCAGTTCATTAAATTAAAATCCAAACATATTTGCTAAAAACAGAGGTCTTGGTGATACAAGTCCAAATTATGGCTGGCTATCCACATACTGTATGATCTGAACAAATTGGACTCCGGTAAGTTATGTCATTTGGACAGTATGTTTTACATCTGGTAAGTTTTAGTGTGATTTTGTGTGTGTCATATGGTTTTGGTTGTGGTGACATAAGCTCATCCCATTTGGCATACCAAATTTTTTACACTTTGCACTTACCACTTGTGAACATGTATGGTTCTCTACGAGTAACCTCTACCACCACTTCCAATTTACACATTTTTGGTTTTCAAAAACACAAAATCTAGCGCCCAAACAGGGACCTCCGTGTGCATTTTTTGGACTTTTCACCTAAATTTTGAACTTTTTATTAGGTACCTGGTTGACCATGTTAACGTTTTAAAATCCACGTGGCAACCATCAATTCTAATAAAATCACCGGCTTCTAATTGTTGATCCGGTTCCCATTTTTGTTGTTAAAACACTCTGTTTTAACGTAATATTTCAAAATTGTTACGGAAATACAAAAATCATGGTGCCATTTTGATTTTTGTTACTTTGTACATACGTCTGAGCCACGAGGCCATTGTTTTGTCCGGTTTCTATTGGCGATTGTTGGATGTTTTGTTGCATTAGTACTTAATCATACGGTTACTTTTCCTACTTGTGTATATAATTATTGGTCATGTGTGTGCATAATTGTTTGTACCAGTCAATAATTATCACTGTTAGGGTTTGTCTTAGGTCTAACCTTCAATTTTCATTTGTGCACAAAGTGAATTTCAAATAGGCGCCTAGGATGTTTTGCCTTTTGCATTATTTGGATTGTGTGATATGGAAGATCTGTCCTCTTCTATTCCACATTTCTTTTCTGTCTGACAGTCGAATTGATCAACCCCTTTTGCTGTCTAATAAAATATTTTTGGTATCACACCCAAACCTTTTTACATGTTACTAAGTCTCTTAGATGTTATTTTCATTTTGGCTTCCGGAAATAATATCTCACCTTTTCTTTTTTTTCTAAAAAGCTACCAGAATATTCACCTCTAGGAACACACTCAATTGAATTGTATATCTCTTCCTGAATTACCCTCCCACCCATCTATTAATAAAATCAATTTCAATTTGTCCTTGAAATTTTTTATTGAGTTTTAACGTAATTTATCATATTATATTTTTCCTTTTGCACTCTTCTTCTTGCCTTCTGCCTTCTGCATTATTGTCTTTTTTACGACTATTTCTTTATCAAAGAACAACGTAAACGATCTTCAGATCAGAACTGTCCTCTGTCTTTTGAATTATTGCATTATAAACTTGTATAGAGAGCTTTGCTCTATAAATTTTATATTCAGCTTCTCCGGAAGCAGGTCGAATTTAACGGTCAACCTACGCAATAGTTTAGGCCCTAATTGTTCAGATTAAGTGTGTTTCTATGTCAAATTTTTTTTTTTTTTTAATTAGCGTAAATAGAACACACTATTAAATTTCCAGCGTTTTTATTTTTAAAATACGTTTTCACATTAGGTCCCTGAAACTTTTGTAATTGGCAACCGTCAAATTCGCCAAAAAAGATCCACGACGTTTTTGTAAGTTTTTGGTACGAGCTATTCTCTTTCGACTTTTTTTGTCCTTGTATTCCATTTCGCGATCATCATGTCACTCAAGCTAATCGAATTCGACAACAAAGTTTTTGATCCAAATCAGACAATTCCCATAACTGGGAATGAAAACTTCGATGAAGCCCCAGTTAGAACGTCAACATATAAATTAACCGATAAATCTGTAATTTAAGTTCGATCGACTAGAGCTATGATTTATCTGTTAAAAGATAATAAAATCCAAGGTATTTTAAAGTCTCCGATTACACCGAAACCGAATGACGAAATACACAAACCCATTAAAACCGTTACTACTTCAGCAGTACCAGTTTCCGATACCTTGGAAAATAAGTATAGGGATCTAGCTAAACGTATTTCTATGTTAGAAACACTCCCTATAGCAACAGACTCGATCCAAAAAAAGCTAACTAAGAAATATGAAGAACTCGCTAAATTTAAAAATGACTTTGTAAAATTGTCCACTGATACTAAATCAATTATCAAATCAATCGATAAAACCGATAAAAACATGAGGGAGCAAAATAGAGGAATTTGTGAAAGTATCGATAGTTTAATCGCTATGCAAGGTAAAATAAGTTCCATAAGAGCTAAAACCCCAACCCAGAGTATCGACGAAAACGTTGAGGTGGAAGTGGAATTAGGAGAACACCATCGGTGAATACATCATAAAAAATCCAAAATAAGTCCAATAACGATATTTCCGACTATGATTCACATAGCAATGAATCGTCTGGAAATAATTTGTCCGAATACGATGATAGTGAAGAAGAGAAGACTGATCGTAGATCAACCTTCAAAAATAGTAAGAACTACTGATTTAATAATTCATCACAATCTGCAGGTGCCAATAAAGCCCTACAGAAATTACAGGCCAAAGCCCTAGAAGTTAAACCTTATGCCGGTCCAAAAGAAGATGATAGGACTCCCCTTCAATTCCTCAAAGAATTTAAGGACCGCGTAATAAAATATGTTCAGAAATCTGATTGGTGTCACACGTGGCAACATAACTTGAAAAAAAGTAGTGGTTTCAAATGTATGGCCACTAAATTTAAACAAAGAGAATGGAACTCTGAGATCCACGACGATTATTATTTTTGTTTTAAAAATTCATCTTTCGAAAATTCCGACTTTACTAATTTCCATGCATATTTCCAATATTGGGCTGATAAATTAACCGGCGTTAATATGGGCACAGATTATATTATCAAACATTTTAGAAAAAATCTTCCACGTGAATTTCATGGTCTTTTCGACCCCAAAAGTGTTATGACTTTGAAAATCTTCAAGAAAATACTTGACCAAATCCCACCTGAAGATTTAGAATGGGTTAAACCCAGTAACGTCGATACCCTTGCCAAATGCAAAAAAGCTGTAGAACAGTATAAACAACGTCAAAAATTTAATGCTAATTGGAAATACCCATATAGAAAGGAAAATGAAAGTAAACCGGAATATGAAAATAAGAAAAGCGATAATACACCAACATCAAAACCCACCTTTCAGCCGACCAAATCGTATTCAAACAACAACCCAAATTTGAAACCTAAAGTTAATAAAGTGCAAATCCCATCTTCCGACTCAGATGAAAGAAGAGATTTGATAGAAAAAATTCATCAAACCGAGATGGAAAACTAGATCCTCCGATTCCTAATAGCAATTGGAAAGAGGAGGTATCGATAGAATCGCTATCCCAGATAAACAATATTAAAAAAGTGAACAACTCTGGAAACAAATCACCGGGAGAGCAAGATAAAACCCACCCATCCCACCCGAAAAAATTTGAAAGCTACTATCGTCCAGTTTATTTCACATATAAAAACTTTGTTCTTGGAGACAGAATAGCAGTAAATTTCCTGAAAAATAACATCCAACACACTAATATTTCGAACTGATCATTGCTATCTGACCTTTTCTGTAAAGACGATAACTCTTCTACAATGCTAAAAGACTGTCTTCCCAAACTTCCAAAAAATACAACAAAAGTTTTGATATTATCTGGTTTCGATGAACATCTTCATGTAAATTTTCATCCAGAAAAATTTCTACATGATTACGATCTCATTCTGCAAAAACTCAAAGAATATGGCGTTAAGCAAATTATCGTGAGTAAAATAATTCCCCGCTGTGCCACAAGAGACAAACTCTCGTATTGGCAAAAATTAAACAAACTTAATGGCCGAATCCATGAGTTATGTCAAGCCCGAAGAGTGGATTATATCAATTTAGACCACGTTTTTGTCGATTTTGACAAAAGAAAAGATTACCACTCCGGCGAATACTACTTTGCAAAAGATAGATCTGTACGTTTTTGCCTACGTGAACATCTATACGATTACAAAACAACACCTTAGATCGAAGCTTATCATCTCATGAACGAGAAACTATCGTGGCTTATAGACGAAAAGGAGAAGCCATCAAAAGAGAAAAACCCGACTCCAAATACTTCTATAAGTACGATAAATAAAGCCACAATTCATTTCGAGGTCATGGTTCCGAAAGAATTACGTACGAGACCGATAAAAACAAATATGAACGCAGTTCAAGGTTATACTCCAGTAAACGAAGAATATAAAGATGAAGAATTATCAAAAGAAATTATCGAAATACAAATCCCTAACTTCATCAAAGCACTGTATATTCTACTAAGTTTTGTTTTACTGGCACTAGTAGATACAGGTAGCCCATATAATTTTATTTGTTGCGACCTCGACAAAAAATTCCACAACGTTCCATTATGGACTACATTCCGAGGAATCAAAGGTTTTAATACCCCATTAATCATCGGAAGAGAATTTTTAGATGTTTACAACAGCAAAATAGGATTTGGTAGATGAAATGGAATATCCATCCTTTTACCACCTAACGATGATAAAAAACACTTTAAAATTTTCTCTCACAACGAAATAATAGAACTTGTTCAATCTGGAAAACTTCAAGACCCGCTTGGCATGCTCTCCGGAGTTCAAGTTTTCTTTTTAGATGAAACAACCATTGAAGACATGCAGACTATTAACTTGATCAACATCGCCAACCTTCCACCACCACCAGCAGAATGGTTTGAAAATAACATAACTTATGAAATCGATCAAGAAAATTTTCCAGACAACAACAACATAATTAATTTCTCACCGGATTGTATTGTAGCGAAAAATCTCAAATATGCAGCTCCAATTCCACCGGACTGCACTCTCAAGAATTTCGACATATTACACATACCCGAATCTCCTGAAAATATCATACAGTTTGCAAAATTAAAAGATATTATGTATATGTATGCAGAGATTTTCACAGACAATCCGGGATGTTGTAAACTCTACAAACATCGATTCGAGATTAAGGAGTCCTACAAACCACATCTATGTAAAAATTACTCTCTTCCAATGGTAAAACAAGAAAAAATCAGAGTGGTAATAGAAAAATTTGTAAGACTCGGACTATTGAGAAAATCATCCTCACCTTATCGTGTTCCTCTCGTAGCGGTTCCCAAAAAAAGTGATGACACGCTACGACCATGCGGCAATTTTTGCCAACTTAACCAATATATGGTCGTACATGGAGAAGAAGTTCCCAGAATTGATCATCTACGAACTCAATTAGGCGGAGCAAAATACTTCTCAAAAATTGACTTTACCAAAGGATTCCTTCAAATAAGCGTAGACGAAGAATCCACAAAATACTTCGCTTTCAATTTCAACGGAATGCAATACGAATTTGCACGTGTACCTTTTGGTACAGCCGATTCAATGCCCGCATTTCTAGCAGCCGCCAGACGAACATTAGCCGGATGCGAAAAATTTGTTGCAGCATACGTAGACGATATTTTAATATACTCAAAAACAGAAGACGAACATCTTGAGCACCTTCGGATTGTTTTCAAAAAAATAAGAGATGCTAGAATGACCCTTCATCTTGCAAAATGTCAATTCTGCAAAAAACTTGTCGAATACCTAGGTTTTGAAGTATCTGAAGCAGGAATACATCCGCTTCCAACTAGAGCCAAAGCTATTGAAGATTTCCCAATTCCAAAGTGCAAAAGAGAGGTACAATCTTTTGTAGGTCTTCTCAACTACTACAGAGCACATATACCAAACTGCGCCTCTATAGGTGAACCTCTTTATCATCTCTCTGGCAATGCACCGTTTAATTGGGGTGAAAAAGAACAAAATGCCTTCGAAACTTTAAAAAAAGAAATAGAACAATTAATACTAGAAGCCCACCCTCAATTTGATAGGCTGTTCTATATGATGACAGATGCTTCCGGCTATGGCCTAGGCCGATTCATCTATCAATTTAATGACGATACAAACAAAAAGAACCAACAATTGTCATGATGACAAGTAGACTATTTTCTCAGGCTGAATTAAACTATACAACTTACAAAAAAGAACTAACCGCCATAGTCAACACTTTGAAAAAATGTAGTTATTTTCTTTACAGATTCCCTATCATTATCTACACCGACCACCAGGCACTATGTATGTTATCCAGCGATAAAAGTAACGCAATGGAAAGAATGCTCTGATGGCTAATCACACTTGCCAAATTCAAAATTCTGGCAATAAATCATGTACATGGAGCTGATAACGATATAGCAGATACACTCAGCTGATACCATAAAACGTTAATAGGGCGGGAATCCAAATTTATGGTTCCACTATCAAGATTCCCAACACCTAAAATCCGATGTGGAGCTATACAGCATAACATCGACAAACCAAAATTAACCATAAAAAATTTTGCACGATGGTTAAGAAAAGTACCCGACCTGCAAAAATCCGATGCAGAAATTGACATCACATTCCACACGAATAAAAACGATAGAGTCAAAATCAAAAACAATCTCTACATAATTAAAGGCAGAGATGGAAACTTCCGGATATATCTTCCATCTTGTATGAGATATGATTGTATTGACTACTATCATCGTGACTCTATGCACCCCGGAGTGAACAAGACCACAACTATCATCCACCACTTCTTCGATTGGCCAGGTTGTAAGGCAGACATCCAAGACTACATCAAGACATGTGAAACCTGCCTTTCCTGCAAACGACGAAAATTCACTCCCTATGGTGAAATGCAAAATATACTTGCCGAAAATAAAAATGACATCATTGCAATCAAATTTTTTGGTCCCCTAGCAGAGGCAGCGTTGTCCAAATACTTGTGGTCCTTGACATTTTTACGAAATATGTCAAACTTTATCCGGTTAAAAAAGCGTCAATGGAAAGATCAATTGCAAATCTAACGAAACATTTCCATAACTATGGAAAGCCTAAAGTCATTCTTTCAGACAACAGCCCGCAATTTATGACGCAAAAATGGATAAAACACTGGTAGAAACAAAATATACAAACTAGATTCACATCCGTATATCAACCGGCCAGTAATCCAGCAGAATGTGTCATGCAAAATATAGCTGAAACAATTCGCATGAACGTCACGGATAAAACACATGGCAAATGGGCTACACTTCTGCCAGAAATCAAAAAAAAGATGAACAATACAGAACATATCGTAACTGGCGTGCCCCCAATCGTCCTTCAACAACAAAAAAAACCAACAATTCACGGCAACTCCAAAGTTGAAACGATTCCAGATGACAAATACGAAAACATCCTTACAAAAGTAAAAGAGAGAATCAAAAATAAACTCCGTGAAAGACGTGAAGCTTTTAAAAAAACCAACAAACAAACCACTGAACTAAAGCCAGGAGATATAGTTTTTGTTAAAACACATCCCTTATCGTCAAAAGATCTCAACTTTAGTGCAAAATTGGCTAAAAAGTTCAAAGGTCCATACATTGTACTGAAAATGATAGGAAAAAGCACATACTGGCTGGAATGCCTTGAAACAGGAATACAAGAAAAGCAACACATCAATAACCTCCAATACTAAAAATACCCTTAATGTAATCTAATTTATTCAATTCTTAATCAAAATTTAATATATTAATAACTGGCAAAGGAAATGTCATTGCCTAAGCTGTTGCAAAATTCCTAGACAGACTCCGAGCAAATCGAGTAACTTGGTTTTTGATCTACATTGTACATTTGGCCTTTTTTTTTTTTTCCCAAAAGACATACTGTGTAAATCATATACAATAAGCTCAACATTTTTGTAAGCAACGTTACACAAAAAAAAAAGTTAAGATGGGTCCGGCAAACAAAAGATTCCAATAAATAGACAAACATAATAGTAAACCGCTTTCAAGACCGTTAACAAAAAAAAAAATAAAAATAAAAAATAAAAATAAAAACACGCAGTAGCTTGTTACTTAATTCACATCGATATCCGTACGATAAGACTCTAGGAATTGTAAAACAAGCTACAACGTGTAAAAAATACATAGACGACAGTGTAACGATGCCAATATATACAGTGCGGGGTGTTGCATCCACCTTGTTCACATGACACGAACAAAAGACTTGAGAATGCTTCCTCCTGATTTGCTAACCGATACATCGTTATCAAGCAAAGACAAACGAAATAGATCAAAACTCCACCCCTCACTATAACGACTATACGAATGCACTTCTAAAATATATACAACTCGTACCAAAAATATAGCCTTCACCACCAGCTCGTATACTTCGGCAAATCATTCGTTTTATACATTTCCAAGATGCACGTCCAATACTTTAGTTTATCTTTCTTATTCTGCATCTTGTGTTTATATTTCACTGTTATTTTCTTTCTGGTTAAATGTTTACTGTTCCTTGTTATCTTTAATTAATTTATTATCATTTATTACGATTTTTTGTGTTACCAGTTACCTACAATTTAAAAAAATGTAAGCACAATAATATTACTATACATAATTGAATGTTAACCTATCATTTCTCTATATCATGTTTTCCTTCTTTCGCCCTCTACATCCCATGCTGGTAGTATTTTATTTCTTTTTATAATTAAATCATATTATTTTTTTATAATTAAATCATATTATTATAATATACTAGGAATGAAAACAAACGTCGCAATTTTGCCCGGAAAGTGGAGCAGATCACCAAAATTGTTGACGAACTATGTAAAAAAATCTGGAACGCTGCGGAGACTATGAACATTCCGAGCCTCGATCCGGTAGACATCCCACCCAATGTCGAATTTATCCTGGAACGAATGTCTATCATGCAGATGACAACTGACAAATCCAAACGTGAAGGGGAAAAATTCAAACTAATTATAAATAAACTACGAGAAATCTGACCAATTCCCGACATTGATGATCCACGTGGTACAACCGGACATCAAACTCAAACGTTCGTCCCACCACCAGTTCCAGAGGACAACACAATCACGTTCAAAAAACCGGCAGACTCACCGTTAAAAGTTACCATAAAAAAACACAAATCCCGCAACGACAGAGTCTCCTGGTCAGTCGAAACCTCGCCTAATCCATCCAGATCCGCTTCACAAGTCCGATCGACTTCATCAGGCACAGATGATTTTGATAGTGAAACCGATACCGGCGCAATAATTTCAAGCCGGAGCACCAAAACTAAAAAGACTGACCGGTCCTCATGCTCCTCGACAAGTGATCCGAAGCCAACCAAAAAACAAAAGAAAACTACTTCATCATCGTCATCAGTAACATCAACCATGAAAAAAGACCTCCAAATTGTTCTACACAAAGCTGAGGATCACTTCCCCAAACTGCTGCGAAAACCAGAACCACCTACACTTTTGCCTACAAACATCGCTAAACCGAAGAAGTTTACACCCGGTTTTAAAATCCAAAAAAGTTACCACAACCAGATACAGTACCAGTTTGCGACCCCGGAAACAAGGAGCCGACTCTATTCGAACCCGATGTAATTAAAATTTCACAACCTAAATAGACAACGGACAAGACAAATGAGCCGGTAAGTACTAATCATAATCCTATTATTCCCTCTCCAGCTGAAAAACTGGAAACCCACAATTCAGAGGATAGACCTTGTAAGGAACTGTCTCCGGTTCTTCCTCCTGAGCCTGAACCAGGACCAGTAAATGACGAGTATAATCTACCCTGTAGCTCGCGACAGACGTGGCAAATGGCCAGCACTTGATATTGCTGGCCTTCTGCTGCCATCCGTCCGGGTTATAGGACCAACCTTTATCCTCCTGAATGTGGGGAGCTGAGCCACTTTCTGACAGGCCCAGCCTCCCCAACCACTGATTATCCCCTGGCCAACCCCAGGGCATATCATTTGTTGGTGGAGGGGGACCTAGTAGAATGGCGGTAGTCATTTTTGTTCGCAAATAGCAATACCAGAATACGTCGACCCTAGTCCATGTCAACCGTCACATGTGGTGGTCGATGGTTGGTCCCCAGGCAGTTACCCCCTTAACTGAAAAATGCGTGTTGCCAGAAATCGAATCAATCGAGCTGCCGTGGTATGGGGCCGGGGAAAAACCATTTTGTTTTAAGGAAAAGGTCAACATAAATTTCAAAATATGCGGATCTGATTACTTTTCATACGAATTTGGCTTGCGTCCGGACTTGCGCCAGGGTATTGTGCTTGGACAAGATTTTTGTCGGGATTTCGACGTGTCGATTAAGAAGAGGATTCCGGGCCCAGATGGACAGGGAAGCTGGTCTATGTGGATTGGTGATGTCTGGCTCTCCTGTTATCCAGCTGAGAAGGCATACCTAATTTACAGTTCCGATATCTGCTGTTGGAACTAAAATAACAAAAATTTCCAGTTTCTTCGTTCTCCTTGTTTTTCTTTTTTATCATATATTCCCTAAAAAAAACCTTTTATTTGTTATCCACCAGCTCATGACAAATTCTCGATCTTGACAATTTGTGACTTTTCTTTGTTTATTTGTTATTCTTTTTGCATTTGTTTCTTGTTTTTTATGTTTTTTACTTTTTTTTTCATTTTTTTCATTTTTTTTTATTCTTTTGTATACACCGTATTACTTTGCCTTTTATGAAGATACCTTTTTTTTGTTTGTTTGTTCATATATAACTTGTTATGTTCCTTTTTATTATTTTCTTTTTTATGCCACCGGATACTAAGTCGAAATATGGACATCTCTCCTGGGTTTCTAAATTTTAATGGGGGGGGGGGTGGAAGGTCTTTCCCGAGAAATATATTAAATTGTGGAATTCGGTGTTTCCACCTTCTTGACATCAAAATTATGGAGTACTTTTCTGGATGACCGTAATCTTCATGTATCCTCTTCTCACACTTCTCATTTCCTCACATCTTCCAGGCTTGCCTGGAGGTTAAGGGAGAATGGGGGGGGGAGTTGTAGTATACTTGATATTCCGGTCCGGATACACGATGAAAACCTACCATGGTGGGTTTTCACCAGGTTTAATATGTTTCTCGAAGGCTGATTGATTTCTCCTCTTTCTTATCTCGATAAGAAAGCGGATGAAATTTATCAGCCGGTTATTTTCCCCTACTTTTGATTGAGTTGAAGCTTTCTTCGTCTCATTCAAATGTAGACGAAACTACTCTTATTCTATCTCTTGTCCTTGCTGTTGCTTTCGCAATAACTTTGCTTTTTGCTAAATCTTCTTTCGATGTCCATGTTTCTACTTGATGTCCGGTGAAGAAGATTTTATGTTCCCAAATTGTATTCAACGGCGTACTATGGTATGTTAATATTATTTTATTGTACATATGTTTTTCTTTCATTATACGCCGGATTTTGAAATGAACATGAATTTCTTATTTATCATCATGTTCATCTGCTAAGAGGTAATGAGGGTATATTTTGGGATGAGAGATATGATTTGATTGAAGCTGTGTTCCAAATGATGAGGTGAATCATTCTGGTAGATAGCCATTTCCAGTTCATTAAATTAAAATCCAAACATGTTTGCTAAAAACGGAGGTCTTGGTGATAAAAGTCCGAATTATGGCTGGCTATCCACATACTGCATGATCTGAACAAATTGGACTCCGGTAAGTTACGTTATTTGGACCGTACGTTTTACATCTGGTAAGTTTTAGTGTGATTTTGTGTGTTTCATATGGTTTTGGTTGTGGTGACATTAGGTCACCCCATTTGGCATACCACAAGGTTGGTGTCGGTTTTGTCGGTTTGGGGGAATTGAACCTGGCACCTACATATGTACCAGTTAAAAGTGGTGAACTTAATTACATGGCCATCTCACCACAGGGTATAACTGGCAAATGTATTTTATATAGGACAAGATATGGCTGTCCCCACCCACTAGAGAGACTCAACATGAGTTGAATGATGTTAGATGCTGTGGGAGGTTGAGTGGACCCCAAAATTCCTCTTATACCTATATGCACAGACTTAAACTACCTATATGGGTTACATTTCCACTATATAGGGCACCATCCATCAGCAACTTGAGTAAGGAAGGAGAGTTGTGAGTTACACCATGCACCACTAAGGTGCGTACATGTTTAGCACATATCAAGGGTCACCAGATGCATATTTTGTCAGTTTGGGGAATCAAAGCTGGGACCTACTTCACTTATGCTTATTTAGTACCAATTGCTACGATAGCAAAATTAATTAGAAACCACTAAAAATTTTGAATATCATGCAGGACAACTCCAAACAAGAAATTCTAAGAATTTACAATTTCAAGTTGACCTATTAACTATTGAATTAACAGAATGTTCACTTCATAAATGCTCCATAGGAAAACGCACATGAATTTCGATTGTGTAACTTGAAAAGTTCCTATTATTTTTCAAAGCAAAGCTAGTAGTTTTTATACGCTTTTATAGCAGAAACTAACGCAATGATATGGGAATTAGTTCTTGTACTGACGTGGGTTTGATTGTTAAGAGTTATCACCTATTAACGTGCTTGCTTTTTCAACACAAGTTTAACCGAATTTTTCGAACCATCGACATAGCCTCATGGTAGCGACGCATTCTTAAAGACGAAGTACCCCGTGTTTAAATCTCGTAAGAGATGGGAATTTTTTTGTAATTTTGTAATTTTTAATAATTATCATAATAGAGTATCTTTATAAATTCATTTTTGACCTATACTTATCGTAAATCAAAATTGAACGGGAAATAAAATCGTTAGGTGGAAGTTTCAAGGTCGTATCATCAATGTTAATGAAAACCCATACGATCAAAATTTCTTATGCATAAGGCCACTTTTCGAAATTAGCCCAAACTTTTCAATAAAAACGAGATTTGAAGTATAAGAAAAAATTTAAAAACCAGAACATTTTTCATCAACAACATAAACAAAACTTGTATTCTTCGACATACTAACATTTTATTTTACATTAGCTGTCACTCGAGCTAAAGGATAATCATTATTCATTACTGTTTCTGCAACAAGCCAAGCTTTACTTCTACCTCCGTGGAAACTATTTGAATGAATTTGAAATTTTCACCATTTGATTTATCATTCAATTTTGATTCGGAGTAGCAACTCACATGATTTTGAAAAAATAACGAACTTTTTAAGTTACAAAAACAAAATTCGCGAGTATTAATTTATGGGGCAGGTATAAAGAGAACTCCCACTATATTAAACAACTAATGCACAAATGGTGTTGAAAATTGTTCAGTTTGGACAAATGAGAAACGAATTTTTGAAGAACTCGATTTCGAGAAAAAAAATTTAAAAATCAAAATAAAAAGTGGTTGAAAAGCTACGGGAAAAAAAGTTGAGTTTTGCTTTGATAATTTGTTATTTATTTTCAATAATAAAATTAATGTTTTCAACATTATTTAGGCGCTGGATGTTCAATATATGTTATAGTTAATAGATTAACTTGAAATAAGTGTTCGGAATTGAAAATTTTAAGCGGGTCCTAATTAATTTTGCAGACACCGTGACTGACAACACTACCAAATATTTTAAGTGGTTAACATTTTAAAAATCACCCTGTGAATCTCTACAAGCGCTTTAAGGGTTAAAAGAAGGATAATAGGCAGTACTCTGTAATGTAAACAATAGCTGGTCGTTTCATCTAATCTCTGGGGCGAGAGTCTTAAATCAATTATTATCAGCTTGTATATAAAACTATGGCTCGAATTTCTAAACTTTTACAATTTCTCGAACATTAAAGGTAAAGGATGAGACGAGACAAGTAAGCTTTTTAATTTCGAAACTATTTCCACTTTATATAGTTTCTTCATCATAGAAAAAGGAAAATATTTTACTTGAAAATATTTTTTTCGTTCAAACGGATATTATATTTTCCTATTGAGTATTGACTGTCACTCGTAAAACATTCAGCATACTCACGTTTTTCCACGCTGGTCCACGAACATGACGTCCAGCTCGTTACTATCTGGTGTTTCTAATTTGAATCTTTCCGAATTTCTGTCTTCGATTAACTTTTTTCGTCCGACGTCTAAATTATATTCTGAATAGAAGAAAAAAGATGTTTTTTAAAACAGTTCTTCGCAAAATTATGCAAAATACGATTTGAACGGTAAATTACGAGTAGGTACGATACAACAAATGCCAGTAAAAACTCAATAATATGTTTCAATCAACTTACTTATTAGGTGGTTAACCGTCCTTATACTTCCAGGGTAGATCATTTTGATGCCGAAAGAGTGGATGGCAATAAAACCCAATAGGCTGGTCGGACCAGTAACACTGGATACTGCTTGAGTGAAGGGACAACCACTGCATGATACATCATTTTTGCCTTTGTATCTTGAAAAAAAAAAAAAAATATGAGGAACTAATCGAAACCAAGTACGAATGAGATAGGTTCAATTTATTTGTGAGAAAATAAGAAAAATTTGTAATTGAAAATCAGGCCCGTATCCAAAAGGTGGCAGGGGGGCAACGCCCACTTGAAAAAATTTTCTGGTTTTTTTTCTGAATTAAAAAAAAGGAAAGAAACCCATCAACGATGTTTTTTAATTTTTACAAATAATAAAAATCGAAAATTACAGTTGTATTAATGGGCCAAGTTGAAATTTGAAATAAATTTTATTTTATACAGATAGAGTTTTCGTTGCTATTTTTCTCTTTCCGCCAAAAAAAAATTTTTTTTTAATACAGCTAATATAATCCACAAAAAAAATTTTGCCCTCTCTGGTCTGCAGTTTGCCTCCTTGGTATTTTACTCTGGCTACGGACCTGTTGAAAGATATATAAATATATTCGATCAAATTACATGCTACGGTTGGGATTTTTGATTCAAGTTTATTTTGCACGTAATTATTTTTCATAATTTAAATATTATTCGTCAACAAACAAATAAAAAAAAAGAGGAAGTAAGGGCGGTATTGTGGAAGTTCTCATTCGAGGTGTTGAATTTTTCTCGCAAACTTGCAACATATTACCAAGTTAATTTTAAATCGAATTTCTTATTTATTTTTGAGAAGTATCCGCCAAAGTTTCACAGATACATGACATTTAGGATGATTTATTCTTACGCCTAATTTGAACCAAATCAGCGTTCAACATGGGCTCATGTACTTATCTTGTTACAGTGAATTCACGCAACATAATTCAACTCGAAATGCTCTACTCTCACTATTTTAATTGTTCATGATTCACTTCGTCTAATCAAATGGGATGAAATCCAGTTAGTAGGCAGATTTTTCTAATTCTTGGACAACTTTAGAGTCAATGACGTCTCACATTAAATTTGAGCTTTCTGAGAATGGTAAAATTTTCAAAAATTTTTTCTGCTGACGATCAATCGATATGGCGAAGTAAATAAAGAGCAAGAGGGAAAAGTAAAAAATGTTGGATAATATGTCTATTAAAAGAAGAATGTTTGAATAAAGGTTTTTTATTTTAAGAGTATTTTCAAGGTCATGAGCTGCTTCAGGTATGAATAACAGACATTGGTGAAATAATTGAAACACTTGGATGCCGGTTGATCAAGAATGATGCGGGAAGATATTAAAGTTTATGTTTCCACTTTTGTTGCTTAAAATTAAGTATTGAACCTAGAAATTCCATAATTAATGTTAAAGTACCCTAATCAATGAGGAGTGCGTTAGACCAGAATCGATCCTTTATTTATTTTTGCTGTCAAGAGTTTTTACTTCTCAATTAATAATAGAAAAATGACAACAAAAAATTAAAAATAAAAATTATCAAATATTTGGAATGAAAAATAATGTTGAACAAGAATAATACTGCAAACAGCGAACAATTAAACCTAAATTACAAACTAATACACAAGGAAATCCGAACATTTTTGTGGATCAAAACAGAAGATAATCAAACGAATAGTCCAGCTCTTGCATCTTTTTTATGTGTAAACATCCTAGCTAGTAGGGTGACTAAAAATTTGAAGTTCCACTTTTCTACTTTCCTCGTTTCCTATATTTCTTCCTATCTGCTGACCATCCGTTATGTTATGTCACTGATCCAAGTTCTCAGGAGGGGCTATGCCAGACTACAAGCATCAGACCAGACGGACATCACGTTGATGCGTTCGCGCGCGCGCGTATGTATGTATGCGTGTATGTGTGTGTATGTGGTTGTATGTGGATTAGCGGCGTTTCAAGGTTAGGCGTTTTCATTGACGCATCAACCTTTCCTTGTGAGTATAGCCACAGCGGCACTTACATGTTTTTTTCTTTTTTTTCTTTGCTGGGTCTGTTTAGTGCTTTCTTAATTATTTCAAAACTGGTTACAAATTATTATACACCGAGAGAACGATCAGAGCTACTCAAAACCAATTTCTAGAAAAATAAAATTTAAAATTCACCAACACTTCGGAAGGAAAAACATTAAATATTTAAACAAAATTTTTCAAGGTTACAAAAACATTAATTTATTAAACACAATAATTTCTAAAAAACATTGTAGGTCAGAAAGTTGATCCCAAAAATGTGGATACAGAAAACATTGTTCCTAACAAGTTAAATGTTTGTTGGTGGGTTGTCAATGTATTCATCTTCACCGAACTTTTCGTACGCAACATATCTGTTCGGTTTTTCCACACTTTACAGATTCTGGTGATTTCCCCCAAGTATCTAAAATGATAAAATCTAAAGGATATTTTAGTTGGGAAGATTATTAGGCGATAGCATTTTACGAGAGTAATTTTCAAACCCTACAATGAGGCTCCTTCAAGTCATCTTTAAGAAAATTTGAGATTCTATTACTCTCTCTACAGATTTATCACATGGTATGATTATTTATACACGCTAAATAAATGAACTATAATAAGCCCCGCTCTTATATATATTCGTCTCACGTTTTGCCTTTACCATCAACATTTTCTCGTTTTATTTTTGGTTGTCGAACTTGACCCTAAATAATTGTACAATATGCTTTGTTTTTGAACGAAACCAATTTTGGTTTTTCTTGATTACTTTTTCACTTTCTTATTATATTTCTCCACCTTTTTGATCATTTGATATTAATTTCACAACTTTTTTGGGTATTTAGGCACCCCGGTTTTGAGCTTCTTTTTCAAAAAAGTGAGGCTCGAGTCATATAATGCCATTGCTAAGTTTTACCTCAGTCTGACTTATCATTGTGGAGCAGAAAAACTGGTACATCATCATATAATCATTATAATAAACGTACAACCCGATTTTTTAAGACAAAAACGGACGGAAAATTATCGAGACAAAATTCAACGAAAATTATTCAGACAAAATTCAAGGTACATGCGCCCACTACAAATGTTTCGCACTGAACTCAATACTATATTATTGGAACGTTTACGCTCATTTATCAGCCAGTCAGCCGGTTTAGAAAGAAATAGGAATAGAGGTTCAAAGTTTCTATCCTTGTCTGACGCACTGTGGTATACGGGCGGGAAAATACATGAGTTCTTTAAATATTAGGAAATCAGAAAAAAGTTTCAAATAAAAGTTTTTCCTTGTGTAATTTCCTACAAAAAACCTAGTAGACGAAAATCTCCATTTTCTCCAGGGATGGAGTTAGGGGACTCCAAAAATATGCACTGTTCGTATAGGTGTGAAAAATGAGTTTCTAGTGATATTTTGAGGATTAAAACTCACAACAGGGGCATTTTAAGGGAAAATATTTGAAACAAAAAAGATTCAAGATTCAATTTTCTATCAAAAAGTAATTCTCATTTTTTTATCAGTAATCAAATAAGGAATTTATGAAGCCCTATTGGCCAGTATTTTACAAATACGTTACTTACTTTCCATATTGATTCAGTTTTGTCATGAAATTAATATAGAACATTTTTCACACCGAGGTTTCATATTTTCCCATTGTTTCACTACTTTTCCCCCACTGCATAGATAGGAGACCCATTATTTTTTAGTTTGGCATAGTTTTCAAGCTGAATGCAATTTTAGGTAGTAAAATCGTCAAGTCGAAGTTACTGACCATATTTTTAAGTAAGTTTTCTTTAGAAAATCTACTTATTACGCTTGGTGCGATGATAGCCCCCAGAGGTGGGAGTGAGTACGTTTTTCGTTTCACGATCTCAGGAAAATTTTGGCACCAATAACTCAAACTCATATATATATATACATAAGTAGATAGATATAAGTTTATTTATTGTTCCCACGGTACAGGTCGCAATATTCTTCCGATAATCACGAAATTTGGTACAAACATTTGCACTAAGTCAATCAGATCTAATGATTTGGGTACTGATTGTCAAGATGGTTCTTCCGTTACCACAATTTTCGTTTTTACATTAACTATAAAATGCTCAAGTTTGCACCAATAGCCACGAAATTCGCAATAAATATTTACTTTAATTTATTAAAGTACACTACCAATTTTGGCTTGGATCGGCCAGACGGTAGTTTCAGTATGGCTATTTTTGTTTTTATATTCGTCATGAATGGCGGAATCTGGGAACAATGTGTACGAAATTTGAAAAAATATTTTTTTCAATTTATTGTAGCATGCTTCCAATTGTGGTGAGGATCAACCTGACGGTACTTCCCATAAAACTTTGTTTTCATCTTTTTACTAATTGGCAAGAACTTTTCTTTTAAAAACAAATTAACCACACGTTCATGTTTTTTTTGTTTTTTTATTCCATAACTTTATTATATTTCTTTGATTTTATTAGAAATTATGATTATTTACCATACTTTATCATCATAATTAATTTTTCATTTTAAGAAATAATGCTTTTAAATTTCACATTGTCTAATATTACGGTCTAATGGTGATAATAACGATAAACAAAAATAAAAACATTGAACTACTATTCCTGTCTCTTTCTAGACCGGATGACCGGATTTGCTTGCATTGGGTTTACGGCATGTAAGCGTTCCAGTAATATAATATTGAGTTCAGTGATGTCTCGTTGTTTCCATCCTAATAACAAATTGATCAGTGTTGCCAGGTCAGCTCAAGCCAAAGTGCCGCGAACAGCGCTTAGTTAAAATAAAATTAATGAAATATGTATAATAAAGTTATGAAATAAAAATAAAGAAAAAATGAGAGTGTGGTTAATTTTTGTAAAAAAAAAGTTCATGCAAATTAGAAAAAAAATGGAAAAATAGCTTTACCGGAAGTAGTACCGGTCTCGATCCGCAATAAAATTGGTAGCATGCTACATTAAGTTTTAATGAATATTAATTTCAAATTTCATACATATGGTTTCAAAATTCGGCATTTATAAACAATATAAAAACAAAAATAGCACTGAAAGTAGCGCGACCATCCGCACCAAAATTGGAAGCAAACGAATCAAAATAAATATTTACTTTAAATTTCGTGGCTATTGGGGCAAAATTATATCCAAAATAAAGCAAAAATGATGGTACCGAAGTATTACTCGGACAGTTCGAACTAATATCAATAAGTTCAGTCCTTGGTTCGTAAAAATGTTCGTACCAAATTTAGTGATTATCGGACAAAAATGGCGACCTGTACTGGGAACAAAAAATTGACTCATATATAAATTGGAGTTATTGATGCAAAAATTTTCTTGAGGTCATGAAACAAAAAAGGTACCAACACCTAATTCTGGGGGCTAATACCCTACTAAGCGTAATAAGCAGATTTTCTAAAGTAAACTTACTGAAAAATATTTGTTCTAAATTTCAAAATTACACAGTTTGAAACCTGTGGGGACAATACTTGTATGAGGTAATAGGGGCTCGCACCCCTCGACGACAGTCGCCACCCAAAGGCTGGCAATAATCGTCTTTATGACGTTAAACGAATTTACACTGGTGCATTTGTATGTTCGTACCTGTACGTACGTACAGGAAAGATACATTGCACAGGCCGAGATCAATTACCTGATAACGATCTCGGTGATGTCACAGCCCGGTACCAAACGCGCTGCGTCGTTTCTTATCACCTCGACAGAGGCAAGAAACGACGTAACGCATGACATAATTATGTACATGTACGTATGCATGTGTGTCTGTGTGCGTGTGCCAAATTCTGTATATAAACTCTCTGAACCGGCTCAAAAAATCGCCAGTGTTTGCCGAGGATTTGGCTCTCCCATACTTAATTTTATGAAGTGGCAGAACACGCAAAATACTGTTGAAAACCTTCTAGTGTGAATATCTCTCACGACAAGGTATTCCACAGTGGTGACCCCGACGTCATTTTTGGCTACGTCGTGGGTGTCTAGGCGCGTTGCGCTAATTCTAAAACTATGCGCAGTGCGCTGGCGAGTTACTCGCGTGTAATACAAATTTTTTTCACAGACCTAGACACCTTTGGCTGTTGAAGCAGAGGTCTGACTTTAAAAGTGGGAAATTAAACCCCCCCTTCCAAATATATTTGCCAGAAGGGAACCAAGAGAAGTAGACCTGGAGGAACAAAGTTGCCCTCATCCGCCAACTCCTCCAGCTTTAACCAGAGACTCTGAAGTCTTTGAGACCCCGGAAAAACAAAAACAAATCCGAAGACCAGAAGCTTTGCGTTTGGGAGCTGTAGTCAACCCAAACGAGACAACAGCTCTCACCCTCAGAAGATGTCGTCTATTGAGCCAAAACTACGATCCTTCGACCCCAGACCGACAACCGATGGAGTCTGGTGGAACCTTTGCCAAAAACAACTCAACAGAGAAGCAGAAAATTACAATGCCTAACGGAAATACGACAAACCCGACATCGAACCTGCCTGGAACAGGTGGAAGAGGTCAGCCACAGCTGACCCCCAAAGTGCTTGAACAGCTACTACAGCTGTTGCAAATGCAGACTCTGCAGAACCCTGCAATCCAAAGGCGGAGGATTGAGATTCCAGAATTTTTGCCAAATGAGGTAGAACTCTGGTTGACTCTCCTCAAAGGTCGTTTTAAAACAGAAAACTTGCAAAATGACCTGAAATACTCACACATTTGCAGCAGCATGCCCGCAGAAATAATACGCCGCATTCCGGATATCATGGAATGCCCTCCGGCGGAAGCAGATAAGTACAGTTGGTTCTGCAAGAAAATTCAAAATGTGTTTGGTAAAACCCAAAATCAAATAATAGACGATGTTATGGGTGGAATGAAGATGGGAGATGATAAACCTTCCATCTTCATGGCCAGATTAAGACAGAAGGCCGATAACATCGTATCGCCATTGGTCATTGGGAACCAGTTCTGTAAGCAACTGCCCCAACATGTTGTACAGTGTCTGGCAGCTGTGGGTACCACGTTAATTAACAATTCCGAGGACCTAGACTTTTTGGCAAAGAGTGCCGATAGTGCACTGGAACATTCGAGATCAGCATCCTCAATTTGTGCAGTATCGACAGAGACCAGAGAACTAGCTCAGCTTAGAGCCCAGATAGCTCAGCTGACTAGGGAAATAAAGAAGAAGAGTAATAACAACAGCCCAAGAAATGGTAGAAGCAACAACCACTCGAAAAGCAGGAGCAACAATAGAAATAATGATAGAAAATCCAGGTCCAGAGACCGAAAGAGCAATTCTACCAGGGGTCAGAGTCCAACTCCCCCTAGAAGAACATCATCCCCCAAACCCCAGTCTCAAAACTGGGATGATAAATCCTGCTTCTTCCATAATAGATTTGGCGCGGAGGCCACCAAGTGCAACAACAGATGCCAATGGTGGGGAAAAACGTACAGTAAGCCGTCAAACTAGAAAGAGGGGTTGTCTATGTGGCTGAAGATCCCTCGAAAAAGTATTCACGCCGCCTGTTCATCAAGGACAGGAGAAACAGGAGACGTTACCTTATAGACTCAGGTGCTGACTTGAGCATTTTGCCAGTAAGTAAAAACCAAAAGGCATTTCCTCCGAAATACTACCTCCGAACTGTGAATGGTCAAATCCTTCCAGCTTACGGAATAGAATCCAGCAAAGTAAGCATCGGTTTGAGAAGAGACATGATGTGATCCTTCACAATTGCGGATGTTCCAACTCTGATCCTGGGGCAGATTTTCTCGCACACTACGGCTATGTCATCGACCTAAAAAATGGAAAGATCATAAACAATAATACTGGTCTATGGGTGGAAGGCAAAACGCTAGCGTACCAACTGGACACCAACATATCCAGCTGCACTAAAGTCGACGAACAATTCCTACGGATTCTGTCAGACTATCCTGGAGTCACTCAACCATCGATTCGCAGGCATCCGACCTATAAGCATGACACCATTCACTATATAGAAACTAAAGGACCGCCTTGCCATGCTAGAGCCCGCAGGCTACTGCCTGATAAACTCAAAGCAGCATGGGAATACTATGATCGCATAATAGGGGAAGGCATATGCCGCCCCTCTAAAAGCTCATGGAGTTCCCCGATCCACATGACTAAAAAAGCAAGTGGAGAGTGGCGAATCGTTGGAGACTACAGGGCCTTAAATGCCAAAACAGTTCCTGATCGCTATCCAGTCCCAAACATAATGGACTTCAATGCGAATATGAAGGGTAAAGCAATGTTCACAAAAATCGACATCATCTGGGCATTCCACCAAATTCCAATGGCTGAACAGGACATTCCAAAGACAGTGGTCATAACCCACTTTGGTCTATTTGAATACCTTCGAATGCTGTTTGGACTCCGTAATTCTGCACAAACTTTCCAGAGATTTATCAATGGACTGTTTATGGATTTGCCATTTGCTTATGCATATTTGGATGACATATGCATTTGCTCAGAAGGTGGTAAGCAACAGCACAAGAAGAATGTAAGAGTCATTGTACAGCGTATACACGCTGCTGGACTCACCATCAATGTAGGAAAAAGTTTATAAAAACAAACCAAAATTGACTTTCTCGGCTATCAAGTCTCGACCAAAAGCATTTCCCCTCTGAAGACCAAGGTAGAGCCCATATTGAAATTCCCGAAACCCTCAAACGTTGCAGAACTCAGACGCTTCTTGGGGATGGTGAATTTTTACAGAAGTTGCATTAAAAATGCTGCAGCCGAACAAAGTAAGCTGTTTGCATTGATCAAAACAAATAAAAAGAAAGATAAGACTCCACTTGATTGGATGGAAGAAGCTGAAAAAGCCTTTGAAAACATCAAAGAAACACTGGCAAATGCAACTCTGCTCGCTCACCCAGACAAAAGTCCGCCGTTATGAGTCGCAACTGATGCATCCGACTTTGCTATTGGTGCAACACTGTACCAAAAGGACAATGACAAGAAGTTATTGCTCGCTTTCTTTTCCAGAAAGCTATCAAAAACCGAAAAGAATTAAAGCACATACGACAGGGAGTTACTGGGAATATTTGCTGCGTTGAAGCATTTCAGGCATCAACTAGAGGGTAGATGTTTCACTGTGTATACAGATCATAAAACCCTAACACATGCCTTTATGCAAAAAACAGAACCAGATTCCCCGAGAAGAGCTCGACAATTGGACTAATAGGACAGTTGACTACGGACATCCAGTATATAAGTGGAGAACTCAACACTCCAGCTGATGCTCTTAGTAGGATTGAAGCCATCTCGGCACCGTCTCAATTACCTTACGCTGAAATAGCTAAAGAACAGTTAAGGGATGCAGAACTGCAAGAACTGTTGTCAAACGATGACACAGCTCTCAAATTGAGACAAAGTAAAATCCCTGGTACTAATGTTTTACTAACATGCGACATTAGTACAGGCAAGAATAGGCCATTCCTGCCAACAAAGTATTGCAAATTGGCTTTCAGTAGTGTGCACAATCTATCGCAGCTTGGACCAAAATGCACTGCTGGATTAGTAGCATCAAGATTTGTTTGGCCGCGAATGAAATCCAACTGCAACAAATGGGCTCGCAGTTGCCTGAATTGCCAAGAGTTCAAAGTAGGAAGACACACTCGTTTGCCTCTTAAATCTTTCAAACAAATGGAGTGGTTTAAAACGATACACATAGACTTGGTGAGTCCATTACCCTCATCCCAAGGACACAGATACCTGTTGACAATGATCGATAGAGCAACTCGATGGCCAGAGGCAGTTCCTCTCTATGAGATGACAGCTCCGACAGTAGCTGCCAGGTTATACGACAGCTGGATTGCCCGCTACGGTGTACCTGAAGTCATCATCACGGACCAGGGTCGTTAATTCGAAAGCTCGCTCTTCCAAGAGCTGTCTAAGAAGCTTGGTGCACAACACAATCACACCACAGCTTACCATCCTCAAGCAAATGGCAAAGTTGAGCGATGGCACAGAGCTTTGAAAGCCTCCATTATGGCTTGCAACACCAAGAGATGGGTTGACATACTACCAACCATCCTCTTGGGCCTTCGATCTGCTCTTCAAATGGACACAGGTCACTCTGTGGCGCAGTTGGTGCTAGGCAAAGAGCTACGCCTACCAGAGGACTTTTTTACCCACTTGAAAGAAAATAGCCCCAAAATGCTCGTCCAAAACATACGGACTGATGCTAACAGCTTTTTGAAACAGGCAGCTTGTCATGGCCAACCAAAGATTTATGTCTCCAAACACTTGTCCACAACTTCTCATGTGTTTGTCAGAGACAAAAAAATAAGATCTTTGTTGGAGAAACCATACGTTGGTCCTTATAAGGTTGTATCACCAAAATTTCTACTATTTTTTCTTTCTTTTCTATCAAAATTTTTTCTGTCTTTCCTTCCTTGCATCATGTTGTCCCCAATTAACACGCCATTCTCGACTCCAGAATTCCAATTCATCGTTCCACCTGTACCTCAGCCTGTAAAGACTAAGGAACAGATGGAGCAGGAAAAGGAAATCGAACGAATCAAAAATGAGTTGCTGATGGACACGACATTGGCTGCTAACATTGTTAAGATGATGTCCGCACCCCTTCCTGCCCTCATTTCACCTCCAAAGTCACCGGAGAAGACACCGAGAGTGGAGAACCCACCCTGGGAGTCTTTATTTTTCTTTCTTTTCTTTCAAAATTTTTTCTGTCTTTCCTTCCTTGCATCATGTTGTCCCCAATTAACACGCCATTCTCGACTCCAGAATTCCAATTCATCGTTCCACCTGTACCTCAGCCTGTAAAGACTAAGGAACAGATGGAGCAGGAAAAGGAAATCGAACGAATCAAAAATGAGTTGCTGATGGACACGACATTGGCTGCTAACATTGTTAAGATGATGTCCGCACCCCTTCCTGCCCTCATTTCACCTCCAAAGTCACCGGAGAAGACACCGAGAGTGGAGAACCCACCCTCGGAGTCTTTATTTTTTCTTTCTTTTCTTTCAAAATTTTTTCTGTCTTTCCTTCCTTGCATCATGTTGTCCCCAATTAACACGCCATTCTCGACTCCAGAATTCCAATTCATCGTTCCACCTGTACCTCAGCCTGTAAAGACTAAGGAACAGATGGAGCAGGAAAAGGAAATCGAACGAATCAAAAATGAGTTGCTGATGGACACGACATCGGCTGCGGACATTGTCAAGATGATGTCCGCACCCCTTCCTGCCCTCATTTCACATCCAAAGTCACCAGAGAAGACACCGAGATTGGAGAACCCACCCTCAGAGTCTTCAACCCTGATGGCATTGGAGGTGAAGAGGAAACTCCTGGTGGAAGAGGTGCCTCAAAAACAACCTCCTCCCACCTTCGGTCTAGCCTACAGACCATCGGGGATGTCGAACTCCCCGATGTTCAACAGGCCAAAACTGAAAACCCCACCTGGTCCTTCAACATCTTATCATCCCCATCTATATACCCATCTGGCTCCACAAAATCAACCGCCTAGACAAAGGGGACAGGCCAGCAGGGACGCCTTCCAAGCCCGGTTTAACGCATGTAAACAGTCTTACGAGTGCGTAGGGGCTGCAGTAGGCTCAGCCCTCGCTAAATGGGAGAAAGACCAGCGACAGCAGTAGACTTGATAAGTCCACCCAGGCACGCGACTTATCATTTTTGTGGTGCAAAAACTGCGGGGGGAGTAGCTGTGGGGACAATACTCGTATGAGGAAATAGGGGCTTGCACCCCTCGAAGACAGTCGCCGCCCAAAGGCTGGCAATAATCGTCTTTATGACGTTAAACAAATTTACACTGGTGCGTTTGTATGTTCGTACCTGTACGTACGTACAGGTAAGATACATTGCACGGGCCAAGATCAATTACCTGATAACGATCTTGGTGATGTCACAGCCTGGTACCAAATGCGCTGCGTCGTTTCTTATCACCTCGACAGAGGCAAGAAACAACGTAACACATGACATAATTACGTACAAGTACGTATGCATGTGTGTCTGTGTGCGTGTGTCCAAATTCTGTATATAAACTCTCAGAACCGGCTCAAAAATTGCCAGTGTTTGCCGAGGATTTGGCTCTCCCATATTTAATTGTATGAAGTGGCAGAACACGCAAAATACTGTTGAAAACCTTCCAGTGTGAATATCTCTCGTGACAAGGTATTCCACAAAACCATTAAAAAAAATTGACTTGAAGGAAATAACATCCTGTCAATGTATACAAAAACTGGTAGAGTGTTATGATCAATTATAATAAATATTTGTTCAAAATTAAGCATTTTACAGCCAGACTAAAAACAAAAAGAAATATCTTTATCGAAAGTACCGTCGGTCAATCCACACCAAAACTGATAGTATGCTGCAATAAAATATAATAAATATTTGCTTCAAATTTTGTACATATTGTTTCAAAAATACCCATTTTGTGACCAATATAAAAAAAATAGCAGTACTGGAAGTACCATCTGGCCAATCCGCGCCAAAATTGGTAGAGTACTAAAATAAATTATAATAAATAATTATTTTAAATTTTGTGGCTATTGATGAAAAATTGAGTATTTTATAGATGTGGGTGTATGTGTAGTACACAATACCACACAAATACCTAGAAGGTGGAGCGTGTTCTTCTGTATAGACAAGTGTGTGAGCCTAGCTCAGTATTCAAGTTTAGCTACGTAGACAAAATATATAGCTGTGAGCGCAAAAAGGTAGTTTGTGGAGTTTAATCCACTGGCCCATTAGGTGATCGACAAGTGTGTAATACACTCGTTCATCAATGATCACCTGTTGCCACACCACTCTCCTCCTAGTAAGTTCCAAAAAAAACTTACAATGACCTATGATGCTTTTGAACTGGTGTCCCTGGTCTGTTGTTATGGTTTTTGGGACACCAAAGGAGGACACCCAGTGTTGGACAAAGAGTGTTGCCACTCGATCCGCAGAAATATCCATCATCATGATGGCATGAGGCTATTGTGTGGCATGGTCGATCATTGTCAGACAATGGTGAGACTGTTAACCGTTGGCAATATTCTCACAATATCGATGTGTACATGTTTTAAGTGATCAGTGGAGCAAAAAGGCTTGGAGAGGCTTTTGTGTGTCGACTGATTTTGGCTAGTTGGTATGTGGTGTACTTTCTCGACCAACGTAGGCAGTCAGCTCTGTCAGCTGTTAGTAGCCAACACATTTTCTTCTTCAGTTGTTGGTAGGAGTATGACAACGTTTGAAGAAGAGGGAGTATTTGTAATCAGCTGTTTAAAGCAGATTGGTAGTTTTTCCAACTGTAGGTTGGAAGCAGGGGGAAGGAGGTGATGGTTCCTTCCCCTGTTGACGGTAAAATGTCAACAATAAAAATAAATACTTATCACGTTGAGAGGTCACCACTTGTGGGTGTAGATGTAGTACACGATACCACACAAATACCTAGAAGGCGGAGCATGTTCTTCTATGTAGACAAGTGTGTGAGCCTAGATCAGTATTTAAGTTTAGCTACGTAAATGAAATACATAGCTGTGAGTGCAAAAAGGTAGTTTGTGGAGTTTAATCCACTGGCCCACTAAGTGATTGATGAGTGTGTAATACACTCGTTTGTCAACGATCACCCGTTGCCACAATAGACAAAATAAAAATATAAAAAGTTGTACTGGAAGAACCATCAGGCCGATCCATGCCAAAATCAATAAGTCTGGTTGTTGGCTTAGTATAAATGTAAGTACCAAATTTCGTGATAATCTGATGAAAATTTTGACATGTGCAGTGGGAACAATAAATTAATTTATATATATATATATATTTTCTAAAGAAACTTATTAAAAAGGTTAGAGTATCAGTAGTAGGATATTTAAGTAGGTTTTTTTTAGAAAAACTACTTATTACGCTTGGTGTGGTATTAGCCCCCAGGGTTGAGGGTGGGTACGTTTTTCGTTTCATGATTTCAATAAAATTTTGACACCAATAACTCAAAATTTATGTAATATATGTGTATACACACACACACGCACGCACACACACACACACACACACACACACACATGAGTTAATTTCTTGTTCCCATGGTAAAGGTTGCAGTTTTTGTCCGATAATCACGAAATTTAGTAACACTTTTATTGAGCCAAGAACCAAACCTATTGATTTTAGTGCAGATTGGCCGGACGGTACTTCCGGTACCACTATTTCTTTTTACAAAATGCACAATTTTGGAACAAATGTACGAAATTTGAAACAAATATTTATTATATTTTATTGTAGCATACTGCTAATTTTTGTGCGGATCGACGGTTTTTTGCCTTTTTTTTTCTAATTTGCAACTTTTCTTTTTACAAAAATTAACCACATGCTAAGGTTTTCTTTTTATTTATTTCATAACTTCATTATATTTCACTGGTTTTATTTTAAATTATATGAATATGTACCGCACTTTATCATCTTAATTTATTTTGCTTTTTTTTTTTTTTTTTAAAAAAAAGCATTTATATTTAACATTGTGTTATTTTGTCAGCAGCTAACAAATTTCATACAACCATAACACACCATTAACGCATATAAACTTACAGACAATTAATGTGACCATCAAAATTCATAATTCTTTATCTTGAATACCTACTTTTTCTAGCGATGTTTGCTGCGTTAGAGTTTTTTTGTTTTTAGTCACTGTCATTTTTTCTTTTGGGATAAATTTTTCAACGCGTACGTTATTTGGGGAGTGGCAGGGCGAAAGGGGAAACGATAAATTTGTATTTTTTTTCTCAAAAACAGGTTCTTTAATATCATTTTTTGCACACAGCAAATATCTGGGCAAACTTTTCACCAGAACTGGTTTTTTTCGTGCTTTAATTCTGACAACAGTCAATACGCTGTTGTTAAGTTTCCCATTTTTCATAACGTCGACCTACTTAATACAGAAATACGCGCGTATGACATATGCGGCATTTAAAGTTACGACAAAATATCGTTACACGCGGTACACTTACTTCTCATTGTTTTTAAGACTGAAATCCACTGGCCAGAACGAGTAATCGAATTCGTAACTTTGCAATTCTTTCTAAACATTAACATACGATACAACAACAAATTATGTATTAGTCAAAACGTAAAATTAATAGAAAATTTATCAAATTGAGTCGGTGGAATCGTAAGCGTAGGTTTTGAAACAAATACACGAAAATTATGGGCGAGTGAATTTTGAATTATTTCACAGGTGTGAGCCGATGAATATGCGTCGATTTTAAAAGTCCTTTCTTCATCCTCCTCTCATATACCTACCTCAACATTTATTTCAGAGGGTTCACTATACGAGGACGAGCCAGCTGTATAACGCTCAGTTAAGCCACAATACAGAAAGCTTCCTTCGATTAAAAGTCGAATGAGTTTACGTTAAAAACAAATTTTTAAAGATAAGCTTTTATTTTTATTTTTTTTGGCTTTAGCTTCATGCGAAATAAATATTATTTCATTGCGGAGGGTTGGCTGCAGTATTGGTATATTTCAAAATCGCAGTAGTGAGTAGAATAAAAAATTATAAAGAAACACATGGATTATGTAAAAATATTTCAAGAAAATACTATATTTCGTGCCATGATTTGAGAGTAGGTAGGTGTATATATTTTCAGAAGAAAAATTTCGGAAACATTATCGATTAAAAATTATAAACGGTTCATTCGTTTCGTACTGAAATGTCAGAAATATCGTGCGAATGGTATTCAATAAACATCGATTTAGATGACTCTCACTTTTTTTTTTTTTTCTTGAAAACGTATTATAGCTGAAAATGATTTTAAAATCGAAGGAATAAAAATAAATATATTTCACGCGCAGATAGCCGAATTTTTTTGAACCCTTATACAACCCATTTAGATCGAATAAATATTCAAATACTATCCGTCACTGGTTTCAGCTTTTCTTGGCGCACTCAGCGAAAGTACGATTTCAGAACATGGACAAGGTTTTTTACTTCATCACGAATCTAAGGAAAATTTTGATGTGAAAACCGGAACCTCAAAAAATCATACGAAATGACGATATATCACCCATAAATAGGAATAATGTTAGTTACCTCTTATTTTTTTGTCAGTTTAAAGACAACTTCGATCAGAAAATGGACATTAAATTTGAATTCAGCCGCAGAGAAAATCAGTTTGTAGTCTATAGAATTATAGATACGACCCAAAAATATGTGTAAATTCATTTTTTCACCACTCCCCTTTTTTTTGAGCTCTTCAGGTCATAATGACAGCTTCGATGTGAAAATGGATATTCAATTTGAAATCGGTAACTTGAAAAAGCCACAGTAATTTGAAAAGAAATGCATAGCAAAGGTAAACTGTAGAATTATAGAGAGAGAAAAGGACAGAGAGTTGTGAAAAGAGAGAAAGAGATGAAAATATTTCTTCTGTTTCTCTTTCATTACATCCTTCGATACTCTCCCAACGGACGTCGATTAAATTTATAATGCATTTTTACTGATGCACATTATGCATATTTTGCTGTCCTGCTGAGGATATAATAATAAGCAGACTATTTTCACGGGGAAGAAATGAGCTTGCCAATGGTAAAAGAATCATTTAAATCCGTCCAGTAGTTTTCAAGATTACCCATGATACAAATACATACTGAACACTTTGATGCATAAAAAAAAAAAAAAGTATAGATATAGACGGATGACGATTTTGCAGAAAATCGACTGATTGAAGCTGCAAATGAGACAAGTTGTCCCATATACGCTGACACACTGATTGCTCTGTACGAGCTTTTTTAACTTTCTATGTAATAATCTTTTTTCAGAAAAGTTGAATCAAAATTTTTCAAATATTTGTTTGGCAAGTCGAACCATCAGAGGCGCTCAATTCCACGGCCCCCTCCAATTTCCCAAAATTAACAAAAGTGCTAAGTTCTTTCAATTTTCATGGTATTTTTTACGTACAATCGCTCACTAAGTGGCAAGCCTTTGAAAATTCATACTCACTTTAGTTCTAGGATTGTAATTGGCGATAATTGACCGGAATTTGTCGTTGAATTGTAAGTACGTGGTATTCGAAGCTCTGCCAAAAGCACGTAACATAAAAGCTGCCACGATGGTCAAAGCTCCAATCGCGCCTAATTTCAGTAAGAAAATCTGTCCTTCGCCGGTGAAGTATCCACGCTTATAGCCGGTGTAAATCAAGACCGGAAATGCATAAAGCGAAACTTGCCACAAAACGAAAGTCTGGAAAAGAAAACATAAAACAGAATTTATTCGATCATCGACGTCCGGTAAGAATAGGTTGACTGGCTTCATAATGGGTCATGTGAAATGATGTACTCATTCAATGGTCGAAAAACACCAGCCGGTCAGTAAACACGGATAGAAGGTACCCACAAAGATACAGGAATTAGGAAATGACGTGTGACAAAATAATTTTACCAGAAATAGACAGTTTTGGCCGTTTCTAACGAATTTAAAACCAGCTAATTGTCACCCATGGGCTCCGCTCCGCATATCAATCCTTCTAAGAGAAGACCTTACTGAGAAAGCGAGATAAAGCTGTTTTTTCCTTATCTTTTTGTCTTTTTTCACTTTTTGTTTTTCAGTTCACAAACAATAAAGAAGCGAGTGATATACTGGGAGTAAAATTCAAAAATTTTCACCGAGGGAGGCTACAGACTTCCACTAAAGCATTAACTTTCTTTGAGACAACCCATTTGCAGAAAGTAGACAACTCCTTTACATAAAATGGCTTTCTTCCTTTCTTTACTCTCCCCCACAGTTTTCTTCCTTCCCCTTCATTTCATTTTCAACCTATTCATTTAACTGTGCCTTGTATAGCCATAACTATAACACATCTCCACTTTAATATTGTAACTGTTTGGCGCTCCATATTTCAAGAAGGCGGTGACACAGAAGAATGAAATTTTGTTTACTTATTGATATCATCATAGGAAATATGTTTATGGGAGGAAAAATATCCAAAAAATATACCGCGTGATTGAAAGGGTAAAAGTCCGCAACTTTTCTTCGAAGGGGGCTATGGACTTTTTCTCTTCGGGGGGCACATCTACATAATGAAACCTTTCCTTTGATATCTCCGTCATAATAATTGGTCCAGCCGTTCTTTCCAACTTCGTGCCACCGTAAGAAAAACCTTACTTATAGAAATTAGTAAATAAATATCGATTCGAATATGATCCAGTTGGCACTTGGCATGAAAAGTAATATGGTATAGTAAATAGTAATCAATGAAGCATTTAAAAAGAAAAAGCCATGGTATCCAATTTCACAGGATAAGTGCAAATATTGTATCGAGGGACCGAAGCAACTGAGTAACACTTTCGACAGGATGTGAGGCAGACAGACGGAAAAAAAGAAGGCTCTGCGGTTATCAGAATTTATTCTTTGCTAAGATATTTTCATTTAAAATTGACGAATTTGGTACTGTAACTAGGTTTTTTTTTCTACACTTTGAAAATGAAGAAACATCGGATAAAAGGCTAGGGAAGCGTAGACGAGGAATTATTGTGTAAAGCACATAGCGGCAGAGGGGGTTTAACGATGGTAGTCTTTTGCTGAGATTCTAACAGGGAAAACTTGGAAATCCAAGTTGACGAGAGATTTTGATCGACTCCAGATCACAATTTTCACAATCTGGATTCGGAGATACACAGAATAACGACTAACGACTTTTAATTTTGAATTTCAGTTACCAAAAAAAAAAAAAAAAGTAAAATTAAGGGAAAAATTCGACGAATCAGAATTTGTAAATATTGCATTGACGAATTGGGATCCATGGCAATGATGAATTAACATACCTAACGACTGCGATGTGACGAATACACGAAATTCAAATAAAAGAGTAGACTATGCTTCTTCGAATGCAAATGCTGTCAGGAATGAAGAAATAAAGGCGGACATTTTTTTATAATAGGGATACGGACGAAAAATAGCAGATTCTTTTGAACCTGCACAAACGCATGTCTGCTCGATTTTCAACCAATCGTCAATCAATGGGTACAGCAATTTGTTTGAATTCTATTAATTTTAATGACACATTTAGAGAGAAAATAAAAGATAATTGCTTTTATTTATTTATTTTTTTTGGGCTTTAGCTTCATACGAAATAAAGTATTATTTCGTTGTGGAAGGTTGGCTGCAGTATTGGTATATTTTAAAATCGCAGTAGTGAGTAGAACAAAAGCTTATAAAAAAATAGTAATAATGTTGGAACTATTGGTATGAAGGGGAAAAGGGCGAGGGAGAAAGGAAAAAGAAAATTTGACACTGTACGAAACTACTTACGCATAATTATGCAACTTGCCGGACATGAAATATGGGTTCTAAATTCAAGGAAAAAAAAAAAAACACGCTCAGTTTTTAAAACGTATTTTCCACGCCAGAAAGTGCCATAGTAAGATATTTGTTTCATTCGGATACTCTTGCCACTCTTTACTCCACCGTAAGTGTACTTTTAACAGACATTTTTTCGCTGAATGTTCAACGAGAAACAATTTTTGCTTGAAAAGTTTTTCCATCCAGTCACCGGTTTTCAAAATATTTTACGAAAATCTGATTTTTGAAGAACACTCGACTGCACAGGAGATGAAGCACTAGGTATCTACTAGGATTGCAAAGGTTTCACAAAAATTAGTTTTCGTAATGCGTCACAGTGGATCCTTTCAGAGCAAGGGCAAGGGCCGAGGATCTTCTAAGGTTAAAATCGGGACAGTTACGTAATGACAAAATATGTTCACTCCTTGACTGGACGAAGATTTAGGTATTCAGAAATCGCTAGAGAACAAGGGCTGCTATCAAGTAGCGAAAAATTTAACCGTTTTCGCCAAACTTAGTCGCCCCAATGATTATTTATCGCGCAAATGCAAACGGCGTTCGCCAACGAATCGCTTCCGCACAGAATATTTTTGTTTCGAAATTCACTATTTTATTTGCTTCAACGCAATTCTATCGGAATAAATATTTGAAAAATGAAGCAACGCCAATGTCAGACCCATTTTACATACAATTATCATAGAAAAAAGGAAATACTTTTTTTTTTTCATTTTTGTTTTTCGAATTCGGCGACGGTCACGGTGTCAAGTGCACGATATGGCCCATATATTCGATTTTTCTTCCCTGAAATTATAGCCTACCATATGCACGTCTTCGGTTGTAGGTAAATGTCGACAAATATCGCGTCTGCTTGTCATTAAAATGCAAATATATGCGAATGTAGCGGATAGCATTTGAATACAAATTCGGTTAGCGCATTCGAAAGTGTTCAACACATTTAAGTTTGAAGTCAGAAATTTAAAATTCAACGTGACTGATGTCAGTAACTTAGGTTGGTACCTACCGAATGAAATTGAAAAAAAAAATTGTACTTGCGAAGTTTTAGGGTTTTTTCGTCTTCTTGTTCATATTTCAACAATTAGTAAGAAGTTATTTACTGATACCGACTAGGGAAACAGGACGATGTCACAATCTTCAAGCCTGATTCTCATGACTTATTTAAAACTAATTCTGCGAGTTGCATGTCCTGTTTTAGTTTCAGAAAATTCAAAAAAAGGAGAGAGTACTTACGCCACAAGGATTCCTAATAGTCAACCATTGAATGAGTAAAATTTTCAATATTTTCGTCCCTCGTCTCCTGATGTTTAACCCACTTGGAATAAAAAAGAAAGAACTGTGGTTATCATTTCGATCAACGAGAGCAGACAGTACGTTTTTGTTTGTTTGTTTGTTACTCTGACAATCGATTTCCATGATTTGTTTTTAAATAATTCCATCGTGGTTCAATTTTTTAGGTATTTTATAAAATTGATGAGATAGTTGTTGGTGTGTCAACATGTTGGTGCTTGGTCTATGGTAGGGACTTAATGAGAATAACAATCGTCAGATTCGTGTAATTGCAACTCTTGTTTGTGTACGTTACATGACATGTGGGAGTAGGTTGTGTGTGTGCGCAATGTGTTGCACAGGCACACAATAACACTACAGGTTTGTCCTATTTGCCAAGTTTTTATGTCAGGGCAGGTGTACACCAAACACTGGGTTAGTGCCAGGTTAATATCAGGTTACCTCAAACTACACTTCGGTGTTGAGAAAATTTTGATCTAAAAAGAACATCAAAATGTAACACTGTTTTCAGAAAACTACCTCATTGTTGATAATAGCAATCTCTTACATGTATCAGCCTATAAACAAAACACTTTGCCCTTGCTCTGATTCCAACACCTGCTCGATAAGAAAGTGTAGATTCGCTGTCCTGTGTTACCATTGGTGTTACCCTCGTGTGAAAAAAGAACGTAGAATTGATAATCTTCGGTATTTTTGTAATACAATAATTAAATTTTTGAAAAAAAAATGAAACCGAACTGCGTTTAGGACAACATAAAACATACAGAACAACATAACATGACATTGAATACACAGTTTTCTAGCGTTACATTGTAATAGACATCATTTTACATTACATATAAACATTGATCCATACATTTACAAATACACTACAAGTACTAGTCATGGACACAAACATCATTTACAACCGTCATACATACATACATACATACATACATACATACTACATAAATATATATGTGTGTCTATATATATAAAATGCAAAATTTTTAAATGAAGCAATTAGATTTCATTTTATTACATATTTCTCTGATGTAATTTGTGGTAAATTAAACATAGATTTGACAATTTTCTAGTACACACAGCATTATTACATCTATTTAAAACATTGGGGTACCAATCATTAAGAATGTTTAAATTACTTAAATACCTAATGTGTTGAAAACTCTCCACTCGCCTATTGATTTCAATCCAGTATTGATCTTCATATTAATATCAAAAGCTACTTGTGCCAGCGACTGCGTTAGTTGTAAATCAATTTTATAAAAATTACTATTACAAAACCTAGAAAACTTGTTTTCAACATTTTAGTTCTATGTTTTATGTTCCTAAACGCAGTCGGTTTCATTTTTTTTTTCAAAAATTTAATTATTTCTTATAATTATTATTTATAACCAGTTATATCAACAGACTTTAAATGAGGCAGTCACAATTCATTTTTCAGTACACCTTCCAGATTGGTTGGTTTAAGGATATTCTGGAATCATGGTATTTTCATTTTTTCATATAATTATTATTTTTAACCAGATATATTAACGAACTTTAAATGAGCCAGTCACAATTCATTTTTCCGTAATTCTTCCTGATTGGTTGGTTTAAGGGAATTCTAGAAACATGGTATTTTAATTTTTTCTCATAATTATTATTTTGAAGCAGATATATCAACAGACTTTAAATGAGCCAGTCACAATTCACTTTTCAATACACCTTCCTGATTGGTTGCTTTAAGGAAATTCTGGAAACATGGTATTTTCATTTTCTTTCATAATTATTATTTTCAAGCAGATATATCAACGAACTTTAAATGAGCCAATCACAATTTGTTTTCCAACATATGCCTTCTTAATAGTATTTTTCATTACAACTATTATTAGCATATATCACCAGACTTTAAATGAGCCAATCCTAGATAATACATCTACTGGTGTTAATATATCACTGGGAGATGTGGTGACGTTTAAAATAATTATATAACTATAAGAAGTTTTGGGAGACCTAATCAGAATGCGTTATTTCCTTATATGTTGAATCTTGGATTGGGATTGGTTATGTTGCTGTTTGTGTTGAAAAAATCCCCAAATTTTGAATCAAAATTGTGGGTCTGGTATGGGGAATTTTTCAATTTTTTTTGGTCGGTGTTACTCACCTTGAAAATACGAATTTTTTGAGACCAATTTCATATTTGTACGATGAATATTGAATGCTGTAGTGTGGCACAAATTTTCGTTAGATTGTCAGGAACAAAGCCAAACACGATAGATACCTCCCTCTGACGCAGTCGGTAATAAAAAGAACGCCATTTGACACTGAGTGTAACACTCACCGTTGAAAGTGTAAATTTCTGTGGCTAATAGAACCAACGGCATTATTATTATGTTTACACATCAATCCTTCATGAGTGAAGCTACAGTGGAACGTATGCATATTTTTTAAAGGATGCTACAAATAGGCGAATTTTATTTTCTGTGACATCTAAGTGTTGCCAGAATTTTGATTTTGATTTAATGAAATAATTATAAACGTTGATCGAGAAAATGCAACTTGAAAATTAATACAATTTTATAATTTTCAAATAAAATTTCGCCGACAACGTAACACGAGTTTTCCAAAAATTGAAGTTTTAGGAGGAAGGAATATGATATCGTTTTAAAGACGAATAAGAGCAAAGTAATCTTTTGTACATATGCTTTTTTGTTTTCAACAAGATTTTTCGAGGTATTCGCAAAAATAATAAAATAAAATAAAACAACAAAACAAGGAAGCTCGAGGGCTCAGTTCTCGTGATGCAAGGGTTGGGTTTGAAATTCTACAGAACTGCCTCGAGGGAAGGAAGGCTAGCCGAAGAATTTCTGTCATTATCTGCGTTCGGTGTGTTGCAGATTTATTTAAAATACGGGAGTCTGTAAACTGTAACTGCGTAGTTTTCTCAAAATAAATTTTCCTAGGTACATATTGTAGCTACCTGTAATCTTCAACGAAATTAAAATTCGCAAAGCCAAATTCTCTCATTTTTTATGATGAGCATCCAAAAGTGCATAACCTAAGTGGATACCAAAAAATCAAAATGTGCCAAAAACCTGGTTTCACAAGTTCTTAAATAAGAGATACTAAAAACTTACCAGTGTAAAATTGTTTGTGATTCTCTTTTTCGGTAAATGTGGAAAATAATGATCAGAAGTATAAAATTTTTTGACAAGTCTTTTACTCGCAAGGCGATCAAAATTTTTTTCGAAAATATTATCCCTCATATATATGCATATCAACATCAATATTTCCTGATTGGTGTAACAAAAATAAAATTCTGATTGACAGAAGAGTTGAAACTTGAAAAATTCTCACTTAGCCACCTTCGCTAGAAACGCAGGTCTTCATAATTTATTATGAGCAGCCAGCTCTGTTAAAAAAAGAAATTGTCAAGAATCAAGCAAATTTCTAGAATTTAGGGAGTCATTAAGTTTCTTTTGATGTGAAACGAGAAAACAAGCTGGGTCTGGATTAAACTTCCATCATAATTTTAGCATAATTTTCTTTCTCTTCTCTTTTATTTTCTAACTCAGCTAAAACTATTGATGTGCAATGAAAAAAATTATCCGAGTCGAAGTCGAAATTCTGCAATCATCTAAACAAGCAGATTTTCAAAAGCAATGAACATTTCAAGTTTCAGCGAGTTATTTAAAAAAGAAAACTTCTACTATGTCATTTTTTATGCGGACGACAAGGAATTTCTTTTTGCGAACATTGACCCGATGGCCCATTATTTCATAAGGATCAGGATGTCTAAATGAGAACAGATGGTCAGGTCAGTCAGGTATTGTCAACTATGAAGGGAAATTTTTGGACCATTTTGCGGTATCATGCTGAAATGGAATTAGTCGAGAATGTTTTCATGGCCTAGAAATATCGAATGTTCATTATGATGTGTACATTTAAATGCAGATGAAATTTTTGACAAATTTTTAAAAATGCTGCTAATATTTCAGTGCGATATCCATTAAGTGATTAAATTTTTAATGAATTTTATTTTTTTGAAAAGAAAGTGGTGGATATGATATTGGAAGGGTTGGGAGGTAAGGAGTAGCACAAATGTGGAGAGTAAGAATAAATAATGGAGATTTTCATAAGGAGATTTACAAACAAAATTTTACCAAGTACTACATTCCTCTCCCCTCATAATATGATTCTGAATTCACCACTGACACTGTGTCTTATTTTTTCCACAAATTATCAGATTCAATTTATTGATTAATCCTCTCGGCAAGCAATATAGGTAGGTACTGAGGAGTTAGAGATTTTTTTGATGTCAAAATAAAAATATTTTGGACTCCTAATGACGACATCTTGTTGACAAAAAACTTAAGTCAAGACAATATAGTGTCCAAAGTAAATGAAACATGAAGACAAAAAGCTAATGACGACAATAACCAATGAAATTCTTTTTGAGACAAATTTTACTAAATGTTTATTAGATTTCTATTATAGAGTCATCATGTACAAGACAACACTGTATGAACAGTAAAGTTTTGTTTCAATGACAGATAATTCAGACAGAATATGGCACAACATAGAATTTGATACAAGGTAAAAACCCTGCCAATAACACGCATGCTGCCAACATCTATCTGCTTTGTTTCATTTACTTCGCTTTATTGTATTTTGATGCATACGCTTTCTTATCTGCTTATGCTTGTGACGACTATTATGAAGATGGTAAGTAGAGGAAACCTGGCTGATAAGAAAGACACGATGAAAGAAAACAAATTCTAGATATAAAACACTCTTACTTAAGCAATACCCGGTACTAGGTTTGTTTTTTCAAGTAGTCCTTCTCATATAGGCAGGTAGTAGTAGGCCCAAGTCTTGACTTGTACATCCAAGTTCTTGCAGAGGCACATTTTAAAATTTTTAGTATTCCATCTGCAGATGTAGACTTCCCAAACCTTCTTTACTTAATGAAGATGCTAAGTGCTAGTTGAACTTTAAGATAGATTAGGTTGGAGACAAAAGACAGCTAGGGATTATTCTTTATATCATATCATGAAGGTTCTAGTAGTGACGAATAAAGTTTCCTTATGCAGTCATTCATATTGCACTTCAAGGTAATTTTTATAAATACCTAATGGTAATGAGAACTGTCAACAATACGAACAAATAGAGTTCTTGTACTAATTAAGAGGGAAATTTCGTGTGTTTCTGACAAAACTTTAGACAAGCTCTGTCCAGATAACTGCAGTACTCTGTTACTAAAGGCCGTGCAGTGACATCTTGGATCCAATCCATCTTCATCTGTGTTCGATCATATTATTTCACTTCATCCTATCAAACAAAAACTCTGAAGCCTAAAGTTTCTTACAGGAGTCTTTCATAAACCAAACCATTCAATTCTCATGACGACAATTTAACAAGTGAAGACAATAGGATCTCTAATGGTTTTCCCTATTTAATCATCTATAACAGCTTTTATTTATTTTTGTTTACACTTAAACTACCCTCTTTGTCAATGCTATTTTTCTTTTGTATTATATTTCATTCACAAAATAATTTTTTTGTTCATTCTTTTAGGTTTTGACCTTTGTATGGATCAAAACCTTGTTAAGTTCGTCTGTCGACATTCTTCTCTTTCAAATTTGCTGCAGACTAACCAACTGATTAAAGCTGAAGACAAGGTAACCTACATTTTGCCTTGATTGAGAGACTTAACTACAACTTAAGAAGAATTCAGCCATAGGATATTTCAAGTAAAAAAATAAAATGTCTCAAATTAGGAGGTGATTTCTAGACAAATTGAATATCAGTGTTTCGGCTGCATAGTGTTTTACTAGTAGGATGTTATGACGTCATTAACATTTAAATACCAACATACACGAAGATCACCATTATGAGCCATTTGATTTTGGACGTCTTAGTATATACAAACGAGTCCACCAAGATCGAAAGATCCAAGTTTTGCTCAGAAACTAAAGCAATGAAAAAAAAAATCCTTTTTAAAAAATTCGAACAATTTACAAATAATTTGATGCCAATCCAAATTATTCGTTAATGTACTACAGGCGTACTGAATAATGATGAAATATTCACGTGAGGGGTCACAAATATTTCTCAAAAAAGAGGGAATTCGTGATTAATAGAAAGAAACAAAAAGACAACAACGCATTACCGAAGTTATAACTATCCAAGTACCCAACTAATCACACCGTCTGAATAAGTAATCACTAATCACGTTATGGTATTGCTTTATAGGTACCAAAGTTATTTTTCATCAATTTTCTCTTATCTGGTGAAGAGGTAGCGGTGCATCTTTTCAATGAGAAGAATGAATTAAACTGAACGAAACAAGGGCGTCCACTCGATCAACTTTTGATGAAATTTCGGTTTCATCATTTAAAAATGGGTTCTCATTTCTTTTACAACGAAGGAAAAAGATTTTACACATTCAAAGTCGACATAAATGAAAAGAAGCATTAGGTTCGATGAAAATAGTCAAATTGATTTCTTTCAATACGTTTTTTGGGCGGAAATTTAATGAAACTGAATTTTTTGAGGGGATTACAGCAGGTTTGTTCTTGATTTTGAAAACACGCTCAAGTCAAGAGAGAAACGATAAACTTAAAATGCAAAAACGGCGTATTTTAGAAAGAAAAATAATACTTTAATTCGTATAGTGAACAACGAATGTGTACTGCCTACGTAATGTGATACAATTTCAAACTGTAATAAGGTTCAGTGTTTCAGTGAGGAAACGGTATTCCAAATTTGCATTCTCAGTGGATCGAATCACTCCTCTTCTAGTTAGCAGGAAACTGAACCATAATAAGTTCGGTTCGAGAATCACAACAACTGTTGTCTTTGCATTTGTTCACCGAAAGGCCAAATTTATCGTTATTTTCCTCAACTTACGCAATAACTCTTTCATCTCCTCCAAAGATTTCAGATTTGTCGCAAACGTAAGTGGTATTTACGGTTGCTAAACTTGTGACTTTACGCATAACTTATCTCCTCTACCAATCCAAACCGAATTTCATTACGAGGGTGTGAAAATAAGTTCGCGAACTACTGTTCGAAATAATGCACCTCTCAAGCAACCCGCATTCTGCCTTATTACACTTCTCCAGTCGTATTTTTCATGTCTCGTAATAGTTTCTGAACTCTTCCACAATTGCCGCCAGGGACGAAGACGATGGATGTTTAATTTCTTTAACTTCGCCAAAAACGTATCCCATTTAAAATTTATTTCAATTTTCTCAGGCCTCCGCTTCCACTCCACTGACTCCGGACTATATCCCTAGTGATCACATACACTGACACGATCAAAAACATACTGGTTGCTCAGCCAGTCACAATCAATTTGAACGCATTTCAGCTTTTCGGGCTATCTACTTGGAACAGGCTTTACCACAACGTTGCCTACGCATTATAGTTTGCAAAATAAAAATGGAGAACACCGCGCATTGTCCACGCAGTACAAGCAGATGCGTGTAAATTCCTAGTCCGCAGGAGTGTGTGGCACACTTTGGCATAATGATTTAAGTCGAGTGTATGTACACAAGCTGCTTGACACAGCTGTTTCCGTGCAAACTTGAGAAAAAATCTTGGACCATATGACATTCATACACGTCATACTTTTCGGAGTGTGTGTGCCATTGTGCCGTCATTTTGCTATTGACGCACGCGGGCTCACTCGTACCAACCGAGTTGCGCAAATAAACTTGCAAATTCTGAAAGTGTGGACGGTCCTTATGTGTATTAGACAAATTTTTGCGAACTTTTTCATCCACAAATCTTCATTCAAAACTTTAGTAAACAACAATATGGCGGGTGATTCCACTTTGTTCAGCAACATCTTCAACAGTAAGTCGTTCATTTTTTGCAACTACGGATGATAGCGCGAGCAGAGCTTGGACGTCCCTATCGACGATCATTTTCTGTGGAATGACGCACTTCACAGAAAAATTTTATCAATTTAAAAAAGTCATATTATTAACAAATGTGGGGACATCCCCAACTTGTCGCGCCATTTCGAGAATCTCACCGTTTGATTTGTCACACTTCACAAGAAATTTCACCACTACTACTCGTTCTTTGAACACAATTTCGAACATTTTCATAATTATTTGTCGCACCGTACACCCTTAAGTCAGCCAAAATGTACCCACAAAAGAAAGAAAACGAATTAAATTATCGTCTCTCCTAAAGAGATACTTCATGTGGAGCAGCTGTAGCAGAATTTTCAGCTCTACTTTACCCCAATAAAAAAATGAGTTTACAAACTTTATTACACTGAAGAAGACTAGTGACGAGTTGCAGCTTTGTTGAACTCCATGAGAAGGCTTGAGCAGCGCTCATTGGCAACCACTTGACTACGTACGTACTAATGGGTTTCACTTGCGTACAATAATATGAAATGTCTTTTTCCAAAACGAATGAAGTTAATTTTTGTCGAAATTGAGTGAGTGACTACATTTGGTGGCTATAGCTGCAGTGCCTCGCATAGCTGGGTGAAAACGATGCAAAAAAGTCTTACTGAACGTCGACCGAAGCGACTGAAAAATCAATTTTACGCCAGGTATTTTACCAAAACGCACTGAGCCTTGATTAAATACAGCAAAATGAAGTTTATACACACGCAATACGTCGGAATGTGGTAATACTAAAGAACAGAAAACTGAATGAGGTATCACGTCGAAGCTATGTTTCTACGAGTGAGAAAGCTGGCGTAAAAAAGCTTTGGAATTAACACACTTGAAAAAAAGACTTTCAAGATGTTGAATTAAACGACGGGTGCAGTGAGCACCGTTTGGCTGAATACCAATAATTCCGACAACATGGTGTTTCTTGTTGAAACAATTTTCAATTTTTTCACTGCTATTTGAGCCATTCCACGTCGCCAAAATAGGTTACACTGTTTTGGAAATTCAAAACGCATCAAGTCACTAGTTCTTCAACGTGTTTTGTTTCGTACCGAATACACTTCATTGGGAAATGAAAAACAAAATGTAATTTGTTCCGGAAAAGTTCGAGGTAGGCAACCACGAAGGTCTGGAAACCAAAGAAAGTAAACGGTATAGATGGTTTGACACTTTTTGGGTCTGCTCGGCTGAAAACTTGGTTCTTTCGACGTAATATTATTTTTCTCTAGAATCCTCGACAGATTTCTCCATCAAACGTAATCGAAACTTTTTACTACTACCTAAGGGCCCACAACACAATACGCGAGAGAAAATATTGAAGTTCAAACATTTTTCAACTGACCCGGCGAGATTTGCACTCCGTACTTTCGTCACAAAATTCGCTGAATCGTTCGCGTACCACTTTTTGATGCGTAAACATCTTAGGTATCGGTACTTCAGTAAAGGCTCCGTGAGACTTACGAGCGTCAGGTGTTTACATTGTACGTCTCGTTGTTGCGGCTTTGTGGGTGTATGTGTGAGGTTGTTTGCGTGCCCCTTGTTAACAGAAGTTGAACACATTTCAATTCTGAAAAAAACCGCTCACCCTTCATTCAATGTATCCTCAATCTCTATTTAAGCCAGAGAGCTGAGGTTGGTGCTGTTGGAAAGAGGATAAACTTCGCAAATTCTCATATTATTTTCTTATCGTCTTGAGCTATTTGGAAATGAACAAACGAAAAAAATCCGAATAATGGAAAATTTGCTATTCTTTTGATTCTAGAAACTGCTCTCCTTTCATTCGGCGATTTCTCAGCCCCTATTCAAGCGAGAGAGCCGAGGCTGTTATTATTGAAAAGAGGAGGAGGTTGAAAATTTATACCAAAAAAAAAAACAAATTAATAAAAAATTTTCAGTTTTTAGTATTGTTTAAATATTTTTATGTTCACTCATAAATTCTTCATGAGTACAGCTACAGCGACACTCGAAGAATTTTTTTTGCCAAGCTCGACGAGAGTAAATTTTGAATAAATCAACTCACTAAACACACTATCTTCTCAAATCCAAACATAACTCTTGAAGGTATATGTGAGAACACACTTAACAGATTCATTATTTTCTATTCTGTGGGGAAAAATTTAGTTCGCGGCCCACGAATATCGACTTTCTTCATTCTCATCCAAGATGCTTTATCGAAAGTACATAAATATATCAAATAAAAATAAGGGACATTATCTTCTGCGCTATCGAATCGTCTGCATAAAGTGAGAAAGAAAAATAAATAACAACTTTCGGACATAAAATTGTTTTTTTAGGCAAAACATTCCATTATTGTGGAATTATTTCGCCAGTTTCATAGGAAAAAAGTCTCATTGAATTGGATCAACAACAAAATACGGTTACCGTTAACGGCTTGCGAGAATGACTAATGGGAAACATGAATGGATAAAAATTTGACAAAAATTACTTTATACGTTCTACTATACAGTGTATATTTTACAAACCTGATTAAAACAGGTTTTATGTGATATTCCATTCTTAACATTATCCAAAATAAGAAAAAGTAATGAAAAATCTAGTCTTAAATCATCAGACAACAAATTAAGAGAATGGGAGATGCAAGTCATTTGACGATTCAACGGGAGTGACGAACTCAGACAAAAAATTCCAGCGAAGTAATCAAGGTAGTGAAGACTTTTCATTTGATCACAGAAAATAAATAATACATTATTTTTAACTGAAGAGGAGAAAAAAACAAAATCCTGTTCATGATGATTGTTGAAACATTAAGGCAAGAGTGGGAGACCTTGATTTAAAAAAAAAAATTTTAAAAATTTTTAATTTAGTTTTTATTTTTCAAGTTAACCCTATTTCAACAAGGTCGATGGAAAATTTATATTAGTTTTACAGCGTGTCTCGAACTAAGAAGGAAAAAGAAAACAAATGAAGAAAAGCAAATTAATAATGTTCCATCGAAAAATTTATTATATGAACCGGAAGTAAATAAAGCATGTAACGAATGAATTCATAAAGAATTAAAGAGAACTAACAGATTTCTGACTTACCGCTTGAATAATAGTGTTGCTCCATTTTTCGCAGGTATTTGGAATGTATGCGCCCTGAAATAAAACATTAAAAAGTTTTAATAAGAAATGCACAAGGTTTTAGGATTTTTTTTTTCACTTGTCATCCGTAATCATTCCATTGTTTTTATAAGGGATTAAAACTTACTGCTGAAGGTCCTGAATGATATATTCGATACAATCTTGGAGAGAAAAAACATCGCCAAATGTTGGGTAAAAGTGAATTGGATCCAGACATGATAAAAATCGCGCACAATTACGAAAACGGAAACCAAAACAAAAATGTCTTAAATGAGAAAAGTTTCAAATTAGTTACCAACTGACGTGATGTATGATTAATCGTTGGGAAGTGAATTAATTTGTTGTTACTTCAACATAGAAAATTTTCGTGTTCGTGAATTTCAGAAGAAACTCGTAAAAATAACGCAGAACTTTTAATGCAGATCACCTTACGCTGAATGTCTAGGGTAATCAAAAAATTAAATGTTCTCCTCCAAACGCTTACGGATTAAGAAAATTTATCAATAATTATTTATCAATTATAGGTCACAGTGTTGAAGGATCTAAAAATAAAATATTACTTTCCTAGAAAGTTTTATATTATAATAGTGGTATTATTGATATATTTTTCAAATTTTACAGGTTTTACAGTTTATGATTTTTACATTTTTTTATCACGTGATAAAAACTTGGCTTTCCGCTTGCAGAATTGCAGCACGTTTGCTTGCCTCGCTCGTTCCATCGGTCTATCCTCCATCGCCACGAATCGTTTCTGTGAAGTGATCATTAAAGATCGTAGTTGGAAGTTTCATTTTAACGTGTGAGTTAAAACTAAACGACATTCTACTAACTCGGAATATGCTTATTTTTGATCAAGTGTGTCTTTAATTCGTCGATTCTTTGTAGTTTCAACAGTATGGTATGTTACTTTTCTGTTCGTTTCAAATTTAGAAGTTAATTTTTACCATCTCAGCCGCACACGTGTTAGCTGCTGACTTGTAGTATTTTCTTCATTAATTTTACTTCTTATGCGTGTATTGTGTGTTATTTCATCGATTGCATCAATTCTTGTGCTAATGGTTGTTGTTACGCTTTGTAGGCGGTGGCGTCAGTTGCCAGACCTTTAGTGACGGTGTATGGGGACAAGGATGAAGACACCGGAATTTCTTTACCTCTTCCGGCTGTTTTTAAAGCACCCATTAGGCCAGATGTCGTCAATTTTGTCCATCAAAATATTTCTAAAAACCATCGACAGCCCTACGCCGTAAGCAAAGATGCAGGTAAAACTCTTAATTTTTATTTATGGGATTTGTTTGTGGAAAGTTTATATTTTATCATTTGTTGCTTTTAGGTCATCAAACCAGTGCTGAGTCTTGGGGAACAGGACGGGCTGTTGCTCGTATTCCTCGTGTTCGAGGTGGTGGTACTCATCGTAGCGGTCAGGGTGCCTTTGGTAACATGTGTAGAGGCGGTAGAATGTTCGCCCCCACCCGAGTGTGGCGTCGTTGGCACCGCAAAGTTAATACTACCCAGAAGAGGTACGCTACTGTCAGCGCCATCGCTGCTTCTGCGGTTCCCGCCTTGGTAATGGCTAAAGGTATGTTAAGTCGTAAGTAAGTTGACTTCGGCTTTCATTTCGTTAAAACTGTTATTCGCTTTTTAGGACACTTAGTTCAGGACGTTCCAGAATTTCCATTGGTTGTTACGAATAAAATTCAAGAATACACCCGCACTAAACAAGCTGTGTCTTTTCTTCATCGAATTCGTGTGTGGAAAGACATTAACAAGGTTACGTGCCGTGATATTTGTTTAACTTTTGATGAGAAGAAAATTCTCATTAACGTAGTTTTTGCTCTTACAGGTTTATAAGTCCAAAAGATTGCGTGCTGGAAAAGGTAAAATGAGGAATCGAAGACATGTTCAACGCAAAGGCCCTTTGATTGTCTACAGCAAAGATCAGGTATTGATGCCTTTTTGATATTTGTTTCTTTGTTTTGATCAAGATAAGAATATGATGATATTCAATATTTCAGAGCATTGGGTTCTGACTGATACGTGATTTTGAATTTGAATCTGATGTTTTCTATTTTCGTATGATAATCCATGTTATTATTTTTTACGATTCTTTTTAGGATTCTTTTATTTTCATTGTTGCAATGAATTTTGAATGAACTATTTATACTTCAATTGTTGAATTCAATTTCTGTTGGCACAATGTTATCCCCTGCTTGGGTTTCTGAATTAGTTTCTGTTCGATTGTTATGGAATTATTTAAGATTCTTTAGAGAACAATATCATATCATGAATTTGCTATGATGATGAATTCATTTTATTTTGGTCTGTGTTTCCGATTATTGTGACGATTATAATATTCTGAATAGAACGAATTCATGAATTGTCAAGCTGCTTTCTATTTAATTCTTGCTGCGAAAATATTTGTTCCGACTGATAGTTTCAAAAATGATCATGTCAGTCGAGTATTGGAGCAGTTTTTTGTATGTCTTACATTTATAACTAGTTATTGGTTCTGTATTTCGAAACCATATTTTTAATAATGTTCTGTACTGTGCAATGCCTTTCCCAATTTTCGATAATGCAGTCTTTCTGTGTTTACCTGGTATTCGCACACCTTTACAATCGAAGCTTTGTAAATTCTTGAAAGAGTTTGCCCAATTTCGGCAATTTTCCCGCGCAATTATCAGTTTGTTCTGCTCGTTAGTCAAATGCGTTGTAGAACAAAAATGGGAGCGAGGATGAATAATTTGTCGAGTTTTTTTTTATTTGGATCATTTTCGTAAAAATGGAAACGCATAGTTCATCGCAGTGTTATAGATTTTCCGAGAAGCTTTTGGTTAAAAAATGGATTAATGTTACAAAATGAACTATCCGAATAATTTTTAGCGTTTGTGTGAGCGTTATTTATAATGAAAACAGGAAATTGGCTGGTGTGATAAGTTTTTCCATGGTGTTTTAGCCGCCGAATAAATTATTGGACCATATTTTTATCGTTAAAACTTTTTTTTTTCTGTTCCCCCGCCAATAGTCGAAGATGGTAATTATAGATGTGGATATTGATAATAAAATTCACATTTACAAAATGACAAAAAAACACTCGGGCATACCAGCAACCACTGTGACATAAATTTTGAGGCCGTGGACGCATGAACACTAACTCTCCCAAAGGGGAATGAGATGACAGAAAAGGGAGGAATGGTGTCTGTCTAAGAGACCGCGAGTATAAAAATTCTAAAAAAATGAAAAACAAAAAGGTATTGTCGAAAGGGATAGGGACAAACTCATCGCAAAAATGAGAATAAAATTACATTGCTTTCTCATCTCCAACATTCCTCAATTTCCTTTTTTTCTAATTTTGTGAAATTTTGGTGAAAATTAAATAATTTTAGTTTCTGAAATCTTGAGTTAATATTTTGAGATTTTCTCTAAAATTTCCATTTAAACGTATCATGTTTGGTGTATTCTTTCTGGATTGTCTCATCTCGTGTCAGTTCCGAAAATTTCGTTCAATGTTGATGGTTGGAAGTTTGTTGCATTTGTGTCTTCTGCAATCTTAATAATGAATGAAGAGTAAAGTAGACAGTTAAATTTTTCATACATCAATGCATTATCCCTTCTCACCTTTGATCGACGATATGAATTGAAATTCATCAAGTATTATTTTATCAATGTTCATATTTCTTAGTTCTACAGTTTGGTCGCTCCAACATTGAAATCGGTCACATTTTGGTTTTAGAAATTATATTGCTATTAGAAATTGCTCAAGATTTTTTATAAAAACTGGTAGGCTGGAGTGGTATGAAGAATATTACGTTTCTTTGTTTTGAGAATTGATTAACCACTTTTTTAGCCCATAATCGTAAGTTATTTATTCGAGGATTATGTGGAAATTTGTTAGGGGGAAACAAGAATGAACAAATTTTTCTACTGTTAGAATTTCTCCCAAGAGTTGACGGAAGGAATGAGTGAACGTTATTTTTGTGTTTTGAAATTTTAGGAAGTTCGAATTTAGTTGTTTCTCTTAATTTTTAATTCGTGTGGAGTGTAGACCATTAAATAAATATTGTTAATGCTATATTTAACGACTTTAGAATCTCAAATATTTCCTCCATCTGATTTCGAATTCGTCTCATTTATTTTTAATGCTTTCTTAATTTTTTGTTTCGGAGCCTTGGGTTCTGATATTTAGTGATTTTCAATTCAAAGTAATTTTTCGTTCTGTATTGGAGTAGTTTTCTTTTTATGGATTAATTATCTTTCATTGCATGCCTTATATGTATCTTATCTTATTTAGAATGCATTCGTAAAAATATATTGGTTATCTGAGTATTAGGTTATTCTCATTAATTAACTGTAATTATTTCGACACCCACCGGAAAAGTAAACTTGTGACTGTACGAAAAGTAGAAGGTTTCAAAATGACGTGAAGTAATACATCTCGTTTACTTTTTCGCATATCTCATGTTCAAGCCCCTCTGTTGTTTAACAACAAATTAATTCTTGTCAGATTTTACTAAATACGATGTCATTTCGAGTTGATGGTGAGTGAATATAGAAGAGAACCAACACTCCTTTTTTCACGATAACATGGGATAACCTTTTCTCTACAAAAATCGTTCCTTACAATTTTTCTTTACGGTCAACAGTTAACAGTAATGTCGTTGTAGCCAGAAGTACGGTGTGCGCCATGAGGGAAAGTTCTTTTTTTTACCGAGTCTGAGTTTGCAAGATGCATCGTAGTGGAATGTAAAAAAAACTCACCCCTTGGTACTCAGTGTACTATTTTTTCAGATGTGAAAATGATGGTAGATGGAAGAGGTGTTACAATTTTTGATACAAATAAGTAGAATTATTAATTATTAATTTATTTGAAAAAAACTATCCTTTTTTATGGTGAGGGATGGAGGAGGAGGAATGTTGGTTGCGAAAAATAGTGATCTGCGTGCGAAGCTGGTGATACGATTGCTGATTTTCACACTTGTATCACAAATAACTATTTTCAGTTAATTAGATCCTAAAACTATATTTTTGCTTTATGTTTAACCTTATCTTTTTGATTGTCTCAATTATTATACTGAATTCTATGTAATGATGAATTTAATTTAACTTGGTCTGTGTTACTGATTTCTGTGACGATTTTTATGTAATTCTGATTATCTAATGTCAAATAGTATCTTTAATTTGGATTTAAATTCGTTGAATTTATTTTTAATTTTGAGGTAATATTTCATATTTTATATAGTTGGGATCTGATTGTTTGGTAAGTTTGGATTCAAACAAATTTTTTTTCTCCCGCGCGTGCGTGCTTGTGTGTGTGATGGAGAGAGGAACTTTATTATTGAATTATATCGTATATCTTATGAATCATCTTTGTGAATGTCAATGTGATGATATATATTAGTTATCAGAGCATTGGGTTATGAATTAACTGTGATTTTTAAATTTCATCTGATCACAAAACTTGAATTATTTTAATTTTATTTTGACTAAATCTTGTGGCTTTCTCTGTTATTTTGGTTAATTCAATGTAATGATGAATTTAATTTACCTTGGTCTGTGTTACTGATTTCTGTGACGATTTTGTGTAATTCTGATTCTCTTTGATTATAAATAATGTTAATAATTTGACTTTGAATTTATCGAATTTACTCTTAATATTTTTATGATGATATTTCTTGTTTCAGAGCATTGGGTTCTGATTGTTTAGTGATTTTAAATTCGAACTGGTTTTTGTTTTGTATGAGTGAGTCAATGACTTTTCATGATGGAATTGTATTATATTCTCGATGAATCTTCTTATGAATGTATTCGTGATATATGAGTTATCAGAGCATTGGGTTGTGAATTAACTGTGATTTTTTAAATTCAATCTGATCACAAAACTTGAATTCTTTTAACTTCATGTTTAATGAAATCTTGTTTTGAGTCTTTGTTATATTCGTAAATTTAAGGTACATAATGATGAATTTAATTTACCTTGGTCTGTGTTACTGATTTCTGTGACGATTTTGTGTAATTCTGATTCTCTTTGATTATAAATAATGTTAGTAATTTGACTTTGAATTTATCGAATTTACTCTTAATATTTTTATGATGATATTTCTTGTTTCAGAGCATTGGGTTCTGATTGTTTAGTGATTTTAAATTCGAACTGATTTTTGTTTTGTATGAGTGAGTCAATGACTTTTCATGATGGAATTTTATTATATTCTCGATGAATCTTCTTATGAATGTATTCGTGATATATGAGTTATCAGAGCATTGGGTTGTGAATTAACTGTGATTTTTTAAATTCAATCTGATCACAAAACTTGAATTCTTTTAACTTCATGTTTAATGAAATCTTGTTTTGAGTCTTTGTTATATTCGTAAATTTAAGGTACATAATGATGAATTTAATTTACCTTGGTCTGTGTTACTGATTTTTGTGACGATTTTGTGTAATTCTGATTCTCTTTAATTTCAGATAATGTCAGTAATTTGACTTTGAATTTATCAAATTTATCTTTAATATTTTAATGATGATGTTTATTGTTTCAGAGCATTGGGTTCTGATTGTTCAGTGATTTTAAATTCGAACTGATGTTTGTTTTGTATGAGAGTCCATTATATTTTCGATGAATACCTTCTTTGGAAGTCTTCGTGATGATATATTAATTTTCAGAGCATTGGGTTATGAATTAACTATGATTTTTTAAATTAATCTGATTCCAAAACTTGAAGTATTATTTCTATATGTTTAATCATATCTTTTTTCTCTTCGTATTTTCATAAATTCCCTGTAATGTTGAATTTAACTTACCTTGATCTGTGTTACTGATTTCTGTGTCGATTTTGTTTCATTCTGATTAGAACGAATTAGTGAACTTGTAATTTGTTCTATTTATCTCATTCATTCATTCATTCATTCATTGATCAATTACTTAATTAATTATTTTAAAGGTACAAATGGCAAGATTTGGGTTAAAGTTGTATTCATGCTTCATTAGGTACTTTTGTTCGATATGCATCAACCTCGATTTGTATGTTCTCATGTATGCCTAATTCGACGAATAAATTCACGCGTTATTCGGTTTTGTAGATTGAATATTTAGATTCAGAGATGAATAAATTTTATGTTTAAAATTAATGCACGAAATTATCATCACTTGATCAAATTTTTTTATCTGTATTTTTGACATTTGTGCAAGACGTAATATATTAATTTCTCCGAGATATTCCGAAAATATCTACCTCATTAACGCTTTAACTAGTCGTGCGCCATTCCCCGTTGTAGTCGTATTAAATAGACTGCAATGTTCCATCTGGTGCAATATCAAATGAATACATGCATTGCTCTCGTATGTGTCAATATTACACAATGCAGATTAGCAATTGTATTCGACAATGGCCCGGACACTACGTGGCTTACTTTTTTATTCTTGCCTTATGTTTGCGTTTTTAATACGATTTTCTTGTTTGTTTGCTTTTCAGGGCATGAAGAAGGCCTTCCGTAACATCCCCGGAGTTAGTACGATTAACGTGCGAAAATTGAATTTGTTGAAGTTGGCTCCTGGTGGCCATGTTGGTAGATTCGTCATTTGGACCGAAAATGCATTCAAACAGTTAGATCAGTTATACGGAACTTGGCAAAAGAAAGCTAGCTTGAAGAATAACTACAACCTGCCGTACCCTTCAATGACCAATACAGATTTGGCGCGTTTGTTTAAATCAGAAGAAATCAAATCCGTGCTTCGACATCGAAGGTATGTCGTTCATTTATGCGACCTCTGTTTTTCTCTCATTTGAAAAATATTTTGGTGATAATAGTCGCAGTAAATGTGAATTTTTGTATGTGGTTTTTCTTCTCCCCACCATGTTGATCTTGATTTTTCTTCAATCTTTTATTGTTTTCATTTTTTTCTTTCCCTGCTTACGACAATGTTGCAGCAAGGGATAAGAAAATGATGAGCGGTTTCATTTTTTTGTTAGTTCACTCTTTTTGTTCATTATAATTTTCGCCCCTATTTTCTAATACCTACGAATTGAGTTGAGCGAGAGATGGTACTTCCGAAGGATTTCTTAATTTGTACCGCAAGATCCGTATTTCCAGCTGAGAGAGTGAGACTTCCGAATGCTTTTGAATTCTTATAAAACCACTGTATTTTTCCTGCTGAATATATAATATTTTCTCGGAGCCTCGGGCGCTTCAACCTCTCAATAATATTGAAGAATTTTTAAGTTTCTCTCAATTTATGAAGAAATCATTTTTTTATTGGATTCCTAATCTTTGAAAGAGGGAAAAAATCAATGAAATGGCCGATAAATTTTACTTCACCCGTCAATCCTAGCAACTGATCTGTTTGCAGCCAGTTAAAAAATTGAGTTAATTAGCTGACAAAACTCGTGGAGTACTGAGAGCAACCTCAACAGTATTTATGTATTAAAAAAATCCAGCCGCAGTTGCTAGAATTTCCGTGGTTTCTTTATGTTCTTACATCTGTTTTTCTACTTCAGTCTAGAAAGCACGTTACATTACTTACATTAATTTATAAATTAGGTACTGAAACTGAACACACTAGTATTATTAATTTTTACAAGTTTCATTGTCATTGTGGTCGAACCCATGTACGTACAAATTTCTTTGAAAACGACACATCTAATTTTCAATTGCAGCTATTTTAAGTCGAATCAAGTTATCTTTCAATAACCATATGTCTACTGCTTCCTCCCTTACCGCATTTGTGAATTCTTATAAATTCCCATGTCCAGCCACCCCCTACGCATCTGTCTGTATATAATCTCTATGAGTATTGACTTATATAAGTAAGCCGAAATCACGTTTTCAGTAACTCTACTCAGAGAAGTAGCTCAATCATCAATTCTGTTAAACTAAACAAATTTAAAAATTATCAGTTTGTAATGGTCAATAATCACTCGTTTTAGCATAATAAATCTCAAAATATTTTTGATATTAGCTTAACGTCTGTTTTCTCGAGTCATTATAACACTGTGTTACTCGTACATCTTTAATATTCGAGTTTATGCGTTTTATGCGTGACGAGAGACTGTATGTCGTAGGCAGTGGTTCCTAAGTGTAATTGCGTTTAGGACCTGTTTAGTGTGAAATAAGCATTTTACGTAAATAAAGAGGTGGGTAGTCCTTGAATTAAACTTTTTGGAACCCGCTTCAAATCGGTTCCGCTGCCTGGATGTTGAGGAAGGCAGTTGTTGAGTATTTTGCTTTCTCATTTGATGGGGTGAGCGAGGGGGAGAGAGAGGGAGCGTGAGAAAAAGAGAGAACGCTTTACGTTAAAATTTTCAACCGAAATTTGTCATCGTTAGTTTCTGAACAGGTCGTGAATTTGACTCGAACTAGCTTCTGCTGGCTATAAGTAATATTACTTGTATATTTTTTCGTAGACGTTCGGTTCCTCGTAGAACAAGAAAATTGAATCCGTTGAGACACATCCGCACAATGATTAAACTGAATCCCTACGCCGCTGTGCTCAGAAGACGAACTCGTCGATCGGAGGAGTTGAAAGCTTTGGCCAAAGAAGCTGTTGTACTGAAAAAAGAAGGTGTAAGTACTTTGATCGAAGCATTTGTTGCGTTAGTACTTTTAATTACCCGTCTATATTTTATTTATGCCATAATTTAATTATTTTTGTTGCTTACAGAAACCATTGACTTCAAAACATGTAAAAATTCTGCAGCATATTGCCAAGAGAAAGAAATATTTTGAAGAAAAAAAGAAAGCAGACAAGGCCAATCCAGCTAAGAAAGTTGCGAAACCTGCGACGACGATTAAGAAGGCCCCAAAAAAGAAGAAATCGCCCCGCGCGAAGCCCGCCGCTCAACTGGAGAAGAAAGCCGTTTCTAATAAGTACTAAACATTGTGAAGATCAGATTGTAAAAATATATCTGACGTTGAATTTCTCGTTTATTTTTTCGCCTTTATTTTGGCATTGAAGTAGTCCTCTCGGTTAAACGATGATCGATAATTTTCGACTACCTTAAGCCTCATTCACATTTTGCTAGTTTTCCAACTACTAGCCAGCTGGTAGATATCTTTTGTTACGTTCTGCGCCATGAATCATTTATAATCGTTTTCTTTCATTTTTGAACACCCGAAAAAAATCCAAAAAGTCGACTAACTTTCCATAGTGAAAAGTTAGCTATTTTTAAAACAGAAATGTATCATTTTCCATTTCTCATCGCAAATTCAAAAATTTTGAATTTTTTGTATACATTTTTATGAATTTCTTATTTTCTTTATATTTCTCTTGAACAATTTTACGGATGATAATTTTTGTCAATACATTCCTCAAAGGAAATCATGAAAAAAATTATCTGTATATTCTGGCGTACTCGTTGCGTAGCTATGTTTCTAAAAACCTTCAATATTCCTCTAGCGAAAAGTATGGCTGTGCTTGTACTCCATTCTGGTAAAAATAACTGGTTCAACATGATTGCAGTGAACAAGGATTTAAATTTTTTTTTTAAATTGTTTCCTAATCGAGAATGTACAAAGTATGTTACTTATTTATCTACGTGAGAATCCTCATATTGTAAATTGTTTTGTTATCCCAGTAGCGCCCAAATCTTTATGTCAAAAATTGAAAATCTGTAACACTGTTTTGTTGTGAAAAGTCACTATTTATAGTGTATGATAAATTTTTTTCTTTGGCTGTTCGATCTTAGTGTCGGTTCTCAAGACGTTGGGGTTATTGGTTACTAGGAACCAATAAAAATCTTTATTGATTACTGGTTATTAATTAAAAATGTGACAATTTGGTTATAAGATATTGTTCTCATTAACCAAAACTCCGTTTCTGGTTATTGGTTGAGACAAAATTCGGGGTAAAATAGACAAAAAACTATTTTTTGTAGGTCAAATTAGGTATCTATAATTAATAATTTTCCAGGAAATAATTGGTAATTTTTGAAAAAGATAATAATAATATTGATGTTTCACGAAAACCAGTAAAAACTGATTCTTTCTGGTTATCATTCTGGTTAATGGTTTCAGTATTTTATGGGAATTGGTTATTAGTTGAAAGAAATTTTTTTGTTTTGGTTTAGGTTCCCAAATCAATATTGTCAATTTGTTTAGTTTATTGTTCTGGTTATGGTTGTGGTTACAAGCCCTATTTCAATCTGTTGGGAGAACGTGGGTTTCAAGTGAAACAATGAGAAAGATATATAAAATTAATTAAAAAATATAAAACATAAAATTTATTAAATTTAACATGAAATCAATGAATTCACTTACGAGTGTAGGATACAAAATGGTGTATTGCCGGACTCGTATTTGCAGGGCTTCAGAGTATACATCTGCGGTGAGGGTGTAGATTTGACCCCTCCTTAATTGCTAAAAAAATAGTTCAAGCTACAGTGAAAATTTTTATGTTTTATTTTCATTTTTTTGCTAAAAGCTGAAAAACATTTCTCAAAAATTGTGGGTTTTTTTCATTTTTTCGATATCGATACAATACTTGCAATAACTAGAAGCAGTATCGATACTTTCGATACCCGACAAGTATCGATACTATCGATGTTTTTGGCATCCCTAAATTTTTTTACTTATTTTATTTCTTATCTTCAAACTTGTTGTGATACCGTTCGGAATCGGACGGAAGAGAACGCGATTTTGTTTTGTGCGATGCAATGTTGTGAACTTACTACTACAGAACAACTACGAAGTACTTGGACTATGATGTCTTGCTCGATTTCGAATTCGAAAAATTAAACACCGTTGTACCTACCGCGTTTCTTGAGATCTCGATTTTCACTATTTGTTTTTCTCGTTTCAAATTTTGTTTGTGTATTAAATTTACTTAAATTTTGTTTTTCTGTTGCCGTTCGAGATTTCAAACTGTTGTGTGTTGTGATGTATGCACTGTTCCTGGTTGCCATCGTCAATTTTTCGTAATGCAATTACAGATAACGTACAACGTGATTACTATCTAAGGTTTGTATGGTGGCCTTAATGGAGGATCTATTGTTCCATATCTTCGAGACTTGTTTATATGTATTAGTAATCCTCGACTTTGATTTCTGATTAATAACATGGTTGAAATTCAGAATCAACAGTATTCTTTATCGCCTGATCATGGTTGAATCTGAATATATAATCGTTTTCTTTACTTGAAATCTCTTTCGAGCCGCAAGAAACGATGCTCCTCTCCGTTATTTGAATCATTTCTTTTACATTGATTTTCGCTAAACACTGACATCGCTTTCAGTTGTTTCCAAAAGGAACTGAGAGACAAAATGTTGAGGTTTCATTGGACGATAGTTGTTATGTTGATTATATTTTTATGAGTATTGTCCGTTGTGTCTGGATTCTGGATGTCGCCATGAACCATTTGTTAATCACTGAAAAAGTTTAGTTGTGGTTAGTGTTTGATGCCATGGTGAAGGTTTATGTATTACAAAAATCTTGTTTCACTCTGCAGTGATTTAGTTGAGCCATATTTTGTCTTAAATCTGTGCTGAAAAGTTCGCTCTTCATATTTATCTAATCAACGATATACGTACGTCACAACTTTCTGTAGTCTCATAAAGGTGTCATAATATTTTTGTCATCAGAAATTTAGGGATTGGACATAATTACACTGGTATATCTTTGGAAAGTATCTGTGATTTTCCTAGCTAGGGTGTTTTTTGATGCTTTCCAAAATAATATATTGTATAATCGGTACCACTCGCATACAGCCCATTATTGAACTTATACCTATGGTGATTAACATTTTGCGGTATAATTTGTGGAAGTAATTAGTAACAATTTCCTAAAAGGGCCAAACCGTATAATGGTGAAATCAGAGGTTTTTTATTCGTGGCTTGAAAATGAATTTTTCGCGTTGTACTAATGGGATTCAAGATCTAAGTAGCTGATACCTCGCGGAGATTCGTTGAAACAGTGAATGGGTGATCATGTACATAAATGCATTTGATTCTATGCAAATTTAAAGTTAAAATTCAGGTATTTGCTGTACAATAACGGCAATAGTTTTTTACCGGATTTATCTTGACGTCATTTGTTTTCAAATTTACAAAAATATTATTAAATTATCTTCATATTTAATTTTTGAATCCCATATTGGGGATTTTACTCTTGACATCACAGTACAATGGCGCCTCGGAAAAAGAGTTTAACTATGTGGATAAAGAAGATAACCGACCAGTGAAAAGGCCTAAAAACAGTGAAATTGATACGAATTTCTTGTTTTTTTATTATTATTATTATCTTGGCTTCTGAGGGTTCGAAATTATTGTTGTTGGTCTCATTTTATTCGTTAGAGTTTCCTATTTTATTTAGTAATTGAAATGAAAAGCCAAATGTTCTTTAAAGGTAATCAAGAAGAAAAATTTGAAGACTGCCATGTACTTAACCCTTATTATGCTTTTATCTCCTTTATCCACATAGCTACATATAACACTGCTGTTGTTTTTTAGTCAAAATCCCTGTTGTGTCTTTATCCTGGATTATAAAGATATACAAAATGAGATACGAAATTTAACAAACAATATTTAATTCAAAATGTATATGTCACAATACACTTTTAACTATTGTCGTAATTTGTAAATACTTATACTTAATTCTTATATAATAATCCTGCATCTACTATCGTCACACCTTCACATAGGGTGGACATCTAACTTGGGGCGTATTGGATCGTCGTCAGACTAAGAGTTTTGATATATTAGAACTACTCAGATACTCTGTAGAAAGGCAAGTGAAGTCCCAGTGTAAATTGATTTACCAGGTAACTTCTTTTTGGGCCTAAAGTGTTTATGTTTGCCAAAAGTACCTATTGTACATTCCCAAATAGTGCTGACAGATATGCTGATTAGTTGTACATCTGCATAACTGTTAGCTCTATTAATTGGGTTACTAGTTTTTTTAATTAATTAATTGATCAAATTTCGTATTTTAGTTTTTAAAATAAATTGTTACTTTTTTAATTATTAAATTTATATCATCAACTGTAGCAAAATGTGAACTTGATTAGTGTTCCTGATGATTATCATTGAAAATGCGAAAAAATTTGAGGGCTGAATCACTCAGTTTGAATATGAACAGAATTTCAGGAATATTTTGAAAACTAAATGTATGATTTCAGCCAACGCTAATAATTTATTCAAGAAACCAAAATACAAAATTTGATGAATTAATTTATTAGTAATTTAATCATATTTTCAAATGTAATTTCTGAAAAAATATGAAGAATTTCATCCAATTTTTATATGTACCTAGATGAAAATACAAGAATGTGAACCCTATTTTTCTGGCACATTTGAAAAGAAAATGATAAGAACTTTTAAACTTTTTGAAGAAAACTGAACTTCAGAAAAAATCTTTACTCTGGTAGCATCTAGTAATACCATGTCATTTATGCTACAATTCTTATCAGTAATCTCACTGGGTGGCTAAATATTCTTGAAAAACATTGAAAAGCAAGGAGATATAGGAATTTTTGATCTTAATCCTGTACTATAATACGTAATAATTGTGTGTGGGTATGTGTGTATGTAAACGCATTATGAAGAAATAGGCGAACGATGTTGCTGAAAATTACAGTATAGAGGTATTTGTTTATGAAAAAATAATCTACATAGGTTTCAAGTTTGAAATAATTTATGGAATAGATATATGAGCATTCCAATCTGTCCACCAGCAGCAAGTGATAACAATGAACATTGAAAAATTGATAACAAATAAGAAAGGTTTTATTAGCTAATTTTGCCAAGCCTAAACTACTATGATTATTATAATTTAATGAAATATGAGTTGAATATTGTTATCTTAATTCTTGAGATAACAAATACGATAATACCGAAGGATATACCTAACAAATATATTACCAAAATTCTCCAGCTTGATAAAAATTGAAAAATTTTATCTTTTTCCACATTCGAGAAAAGCTCGGTGAACCACGTACTTGTTTTAAAACAAGAGATAGCTACTTGTTCGACATAAATGAAATTATAGGGGAAGCTTCAAGAAATAAAATACGCCAAAAAACAAGAAATTTGAATCCTTAGAAGCTGTGAAAATGATTTAATTTAACATTAACAGTGTAATTAACCCTGGAGACACCTAATCTATACTGCTCAAAAAAACCAATTTGATGCCCAATTTCATGTTTTTCTTCAATTCTCAACTTCTAAAGGCTCAAATTTTTTGATCTTCGGGTCATTTTATTCCTCGATGCTTCCTCTGTAATTTCATTTATGTCAAACAAGTAGCTATCTCTGATTTAAATATAATTACGACCAAAAACCTTCAATTTCATTAAAGTTTTCAAAGTGGAATTGTATCAGAAATGGGTTCCATTTCCACTTCTGCTTCTACTTTCGCATTCTATATTGTTCTCTAAATATTGAAAAACGATCAATTTTTTTTGTTATGACCTTGAAAATTTACACTGAATTATTGGCTTCTAGATAAGTAATAGTGTACTTCGTATAGATGTGCCACTCAATGTTATCATTTGTAAAGGAATATAATAGGTCCAGAGCATTTAGCCCTAGTGTCGGTACTATTTTTGTCATTTATTTCAAATATTCAATTTATTGATAATATTTATTGCAAATAATTTGTTATCTCAATCTTCGAGTATATAACCATCACTTAAGGCGTTTTACAATATTGAAGAAGTTTATTTCGTGAGCGGAGTTAGCAAAAAAAGTGTTTTCAAGGGTTCTTAAGTACATTTTCCACGAAAATCTGATTATTTTTTTCTTATTTTTTTCAGTATTTGAGGTCTCTAAAAATCCCAAGGGGTAATCTCCCTTCCCATCTCGTCAAGTCTGGGTTAAAGTGTTTATAATTGGAGGGAAAGGCCAAAAATAACTGTAAGACAGAATATAGCGTTTTAAAAATCAGGATTTCTAATGTATAGTTACTGCGTCGATAACGTCAACTTTTTAACGAGGGTAAATTTTTCTTTATCTCTTCACTCGATTTTGCTCGTTTTGTGGGCAATCGTCCGTTCGTTATTCATCCACCTAAATCAATTTTTTCTGCCGTTTTTTGGTCATGGATCATTTCCTATCGGAAACAGACGTTATAGAATTTTAGTTTGGTTTCTTTGAATTTTGTTGGATAATTCGCTTTTTCATGGTACGTTGAATTTTCCTCTTTTTAAAAGGTTTGAAGATTTTTGAAATCTCCCAAGTTTTTTTGCTTTTAGTGGTAGGAACGACGAAATAAGCGAGATTAATTATTTTCGAATATTTATCGGTATAGCTATTATCATTTTTTTTTTTTTTTTTTTTCAGATTTATAGTCATGAATGAGGTTAGCATGGACGCGGACATGTTCTCCTCGATGGAGGGTGAATTGATATCGAATATCAAACATCCGTCGTTTTTAAGCTTCAGTTCCGAGGACTCTTTGGATGAGAAAGTGGGCATCGAAACGACGACCTCGGTCGTCGTATTTCCAAACATCGACGCCGCTGAAGCGCGACCTAGTCGACGACACGATATGCGAAAAAAGTGACGAAGGGCTGGAAGAGTACCATTTCAAAATACCCGGCGACGACCCCTTCCCGTCGTCGCGAAGCGGTAAACGCTACTCGCTGTCCAGCTTCAACGAAGCCTCGCGATTGTACCACAACCTGATGAACAAGTCCAGCTCCATGCAGGACGTCTCCTCGCTGGCCTCCTCCTCCTTTTGTCCGCTACGACGTGACTCGTGTTTGTTCTCCAGCGAAACGTTGCAAAGCAACTCCATCGCCACCACAAAATCCAAAGATTCGGGCTTCCAGCGTTCGACAAGCTGCACCAGTCTGACAACTAATGCCTCCAAGAAGTACGACCATGTTCAGAGCAAGGTGAAGCAGTACATTCAGACCATCAAGCAAACGGAGGCGTTGCGTAAGATGCAGAAAAAGCTGGAGAAGAAGACGGTGACGGCCGGCACCTACGAAGAAATGACGGCCGCCAATGCGGCGGCAGCGACGACTACGACAACCAGCGCCGACTCGGCCGACGTCAGTCAGAGTGCGAGTCCGGACTCCAGTCCCGTCTCGAAACGCGATCTGCTGCAGAAGCTGAAGGTGCTGGAGGAGGAGCTGAAGGAACGCGACTGCGTTATCGAGCAACTGGAGCGGAACCAGTCGGAGTTGCGGCTCAAGTACGCCGCCGCCGAGAATCAAATCGACGACCTGCGCATACGGGCCAGCGTGCACGATGATCCGTTCCGGAATTACATTTCGGACGAAAAGGTGGCCGAGTTGCTGACGAGCAACGCGCAAATCTCGTCGTCGCGCAAGTACGTGGACAACGCGGTCACCAAGCAGCTGATGTGCGGCCTGCGCAGAGAGGACGTGCCGGCATTCGCACGTTCGACTGGTGGCTCCGCCGCCGCCGCTGCTGCTGCTGGAGAACGGGATCTGCAGCCAGTCACCAAATTTGGAAGCACCTCGACGCGAATGACGGACGAGTATCCGGTGCTGAAGTCGGCGGCCGTCAATGGCGGCATTCTGAAGTCATCCAGTTCCAAGTGCCTGAAGGATGAACGACGCTACCACCACCACCACCACCACCACTACCTTCACCATCCACAGCCCCAACTTCCCAACCACCACTTGTCCAAGTCGGCCTCCAACGTTGAACGGACGGCGTCATCGGTGAGATTTGCTGATGCAGATATGATCGAGCTGCCTTACGAGAAGAATTCATTCGCTAAAGTGAGTTTTATTCGTTACTTTTCTAATATATTTGTTGGCCGGCAATGACCTTTTTTTTATGGTTGGACTACTGGTGATGATGGTCGTGAGAGAGGAACGTCGTTGTGAAGCCGGAAAGTGTGCAGGGTGTCTCAAATCTGCTATTTCCAAAACTAGTACTTTCGGCATTACTGGACTCTCATGTAGTTCGGTGATCGTTTTTCGTTTGAAAAATCTTGTTTCAATAGAAAACATCAACCAATATGAATTCTACGTCGGAAAAAGGAAGTTAATCTCTGCGCAAAGATACTTAGAATTTGTTAAACTCTGAATGAAGATTCTCCTCAAAGATACGAATCGAACGAGAGAAGTTGAGTAGGGTCGCTGTGTAAAACTTCTTACTATTTCCTATCGTAGTGGAGAAAAATTACGGGTTCGTTAAACTTTGGACACATTGTCTTCCGGGTGTTTCAGCTTGTATTCCTAATTCAAAGTAAACTTGTGTATGTGGACAGATTCCAAAGTTCATTGATGAAGGCAGAGAAAAAGGCTTCTTTTTTTGTTCCCTTTTTATTTTTTGCTTTGACGATAGATTATAGGTACTGTTATCCAAGTTGAAACGTCTTTGTAGCTCGGTGGTGGGGTATTTTTTCCTGTTATCCGAATAAAAAAATGTTACGAAGTCATAGTTCGATCGTGTGTCAATTTCATTTGAATAAACATATCAAAGCATTTATGGTCATCCGCAAAACTAAATTCTGCTAATTGAGTTAATTTATATGTTGTTTGAGTAAAGAACATCTTTCGTAGTTGAAAGATGTGCATTATCTCGAAGAAATTATTCCTTTATCCGAATTTTAAAGTATTATTTCTAATTGTTCAGCGCCTTAATTGAGAGCAAAATTAAGGTTTTTGTTGAGACAATCCACCTAAGGACTATCAGTTGACATTTTTTGACGGCAATGGCATTCAGAAGAGGAGGATTTAATGCATACGTAATATTTGTGGTACCTATTTTTGTGTCTGAACAAAGTTGTCAATACTATAATTTATCAATTGGCATACATAATTATAATTATACATTTGTATAAGTTTTTTATATAAATTATTGTTTACAAGATAACTACTGCAATTTCCTCTGAATAAAGCTGACATATTGTATGTAAATAGATTCTTTATTGAAAATTGAGGTTATAAAATTTGATGTCGATGGAATTTTGATGATTTCTTCCGTCACGTCAATAAAATCCGTTGGAATGTTCTATTTTTGTGTTAGGTGTTTTGAGTTTTTCTAGTTCTAGAATTGAAAAATAAATGACGAACTGGGTTTTCTATCTCTAGCGAAGTTTTTCGGCGGTAAAGTTTTTTTTTTTTTTGTTTAAAACGGTGGCATTGAAATATCGATAAATCGATTTGTTTGTTAGATATAAATAACTATGATAGTTTTTTGGAGGTTTTTGGCCTATTTCAGATCCAGGTTTGTTTTTAAGTTGGTTTTCTACAAAAATCTGCTTATTACTTTTATGCTCATCGAAGGACCCTAGAGTAGGAGTAAGTACTTTTTTTGTTTCATGACCCAAGAAAAATTTTGGCACCATTTTTGAAAATTCCTATGTATTCATATGATTGTGTGTGTGTGTGCGCGCGCGCGTCCGTGCGTGCGTGTGTGTATATATAATGTACATATGTATGTATGTACGTACGTATGAAGTCTGTACAAAAATTACGTAGACTAAGTTCATGAAATCATGGATTTTATTGTTTTTTACAAATAAACGTGATCCCCTTCATAGTACTCCCTTTGAAAACTCACAGGCTTTTACAAATGATTTTTTCACTATTTGAAACCGTATTTTCAACCCTTTCTTTTTAAAGGCTTTATTTTCAAGGACACAGTGCTTTGAATTACCATCATATCACCCAGATAGTAACTATTTGATGGATTTTGATTTGGGTAAATAGGTAGTGGTCACACTTTGTCAGGTTTGATAGATTTGAAGCGTGTAAAGTCATAACAATATTTGGCAACACTGCACACAGTGCTGTTCCTGCTACCAAGAGAGCTTTTTGAAAATATTCTTTGCTCACACTTTTCACATTGTTCAAACTTTTAAAGAAATTCAAATGTGAGCTTTTACTACTGATATTCAGTCATTCAGTAACCTGTCAGGTAGTTATTTGGCTACCTTCCATCATAAATTTGTGTGCCGCATTAAAATTATAGGTGGAGAAGGATAAGGAGATCCCTACTTCTTCAACCTCCTTAACGATTTGGAAAACATCAATTGTTATTGGGTAGCATCTACATACACCCAAGGTAATGTTTCAAGGATTTCTGACCCAGATTTATTCGATTAGTTTAGTAATTTGTGTTGTTCAATTTTGTTTCATTTCATATTTTTCATGAATTGTGATGTCATTAAAAAAATGAATTGAAGCCAAGTATTATAAATTTGGAATCAGATATTTTAATAAGTTAAAAAAAATTGTGGTAGGTCAGGAATACATTGGAAAATACACTCTCTTTGTATTTGAGGTATCAGTGTTGCCTGAAGATAAGAAAAAAAATCAGTCTACAAACTTCTTGTAGAGACCTCGTTTGTGCGTATGTACGTACATACTTATGTATCTGTTGCTTAAAATATTCATTTTATAACCATTAAATCTCTAAAAATGCAACATAATATCCAAATAGGATGTACCAAATGTACCATCTGGCCGATTTGGACCAAAAACAGTAGGCCTCATCCTTGTCTAAACTCGAATAAATATACCAAATTTCAAGACTATCGGATGAAAATAGCAGTTTGTACCGTGTGTCATAAAATTAAGTATAAATATATGTATACCTACGTATGATTTTCAGCTGATAGTGCCAAAAGTGTTCTGGGGTAATGAGTTGGCATGCATTACAAGGAACTCTTATTTTCTATTGGAAGAACCCAAAATTATCGTATTTTCTGGCATATTTGGATTCATGAGACAAAAAACAAACCTACCAATCCTGGGTTTCAACATTAGATCAATTTTAATATATAGATTGCCTTCGAAAACTTACATAAAAATTAAGTAACGCCTTTATATATTTAAGTATTTCTTGTAAATTGGTTAACTTGAAATGGTAAATTCTTGGAATTTTTTTTGTTTTTTTGAGTTGCCCTATTTGAGATTTAAAATTTTTGTAGAATTTTAATTAATTTTGCTGTCGCAATGATTGGCACTAATTTTAAGTAACTTAAATTTGAAATTACTCCGTGGATCTTCAAGAGTGGTTTAAGAATTGAAGTGTCAACTCAACTTCGTTTTATTGAAGTAAAAAGTTCTTGGCATCAACAGCTAACCTTTCTTATGAACTCCTCAACATGATGAAGCTATCAATGCTTTCTCCTTCACTATCTTAACTTGTGTGAAAATGTAAATGGCGCTTGCGAGAGTTTGAAAACATAAAATTCATGGAAAAACTGATTTATAAAATTTCTCTCTCTTTTATGCTCACGGGTAATATCTGTGTGAAATCATCGTTCAGTCTTAAATAAAAAAGTAAAAAATAATTTTTAGGTAAACGCTTTTATTCAAGTTAAGCCCCCTAAAAAGGAGAAAATAAAATAATTTTATTTTGTTTGTATCGTCTAGAAATGGCATCAAATAAGAGCGTGGGGTGGACAATAATACCTAAATTTAATGAATTCAAATTTATCCGTGCCATTCCATACCAACTCAATTCAACCTGAGGGGAGGACCTAATTACAAGCCTCTGAGGGGTCGATATAATTTTGATGCGTATCGGAATGGGCCATATTCCTAGTCAATCCTCAGCTTTCAAATAAAATACCATTTCAGTGATATTTGATCTGTGGTTTCAGTATTTAAGTACCTGAAAGGGAAAGGTTATTTGAGTGCTTTCTCTGAGGTAAAAAACTGACTAAAAATATGGCCCTGTATCAGTCATCTCTCTTCACTACCATCAATATAAGCTGTATTGAAAACAATAGCATCACACTACTGACCTTAAATTCCTATACTAATTTGCCATTATGTCCACCCCACGCTTTTATTTAATTCTATTTCTAGATGATACAAACAAAATAAAATTATTTTATTTTCTCCTTTTTAGGGGGCTTAACTTGAATAACAGCGTTTACCTAAAAATTATTTTTTACTTTTTTATTTTTTATTTTTTAGTTTCAGGGAATTTTTGATAGATTACTAAATAAAAAAAGTAAAAACGCGCAATTTAAACACTCTAGCGGCGAATTCGATAACTATTTTATACTCCATCCGCATACAAGCGATAAACAAAGTCTAAATTCTGTTCCCAATCAGACTAGAATAAAAGCGCTTAAAAAGGTACATACTAATGTGAAAACTTTTTTATTCTAGCGGACAACCTTTACAGTTTGTACTTGTAGAAAAAAAAAGTGAGATTAATCTTGTGTTGAGTTCCTACGTGTCCATATTGTCCTAATTCTGGAGAAATTTATCGTAGATATCTGCATACAATTTTTTTCTCTTGGTAGGCCGTTGAGTTGTTGGCCGAAAAAAATCTTGAGAAGTACCTATTTGGTTTGTACAGTAATTATTACTGTCCGTGCCATTAGTACGTGTTGTTTTTGCACGGTTCTCTGTTTCTTGAACCTTAGTTGGAGACGTGAGAAAAAACAATGCGAGCTTGAAAGACGATCAAAATATTTTGCTTGAAATGTAATATATTTCTGTGAAAATCCAAATTCTTCGAATTAATTTTAGTCCGTCGATGTCGAAACTTCTGATTTGCAATGACGTTCGATGTAAAGATGAAAATCTCATCTACGAAAACGTGTCTTATCGCGTTTACTAATTTCGTCCTCTAACTTAAATTTATTGATATAAAAAAAAAAGTACTAAAGTTCATACCGGATACATTGTAGTAGTCAAAAATCTCCAAAGTATAACTTTTTTTTTTTTATTTGACAGAAAGTTACATTTTGCGGAATATTTTCCTCAACTGTAAATAGATAAATGAAAGAAGGAAGCTATAGACTGTCTTATTGAAAGAGTCATTCGCTGATTTAATAATGATCAGTCTGTTCGACCTGAATATTTTGTACACGATGAGCAGTAATAATAACCCAATTTTCTTAGTTTCGCGTGGCCATATTTTTAGAAAAACATTAGTAATTTTTTGTTTTTGTGGGGCCGATAAGTTGTTGTTGGTAGTATGTATTCAAGTTAAAACCACCAAGAATTAGAATGTAATGGAGGACGCTCGTTCATCTGAACGCTGCAACGAAAAACGGCATCACTTCGAAGCTGCTGTCCGTCCCCACTCCTTTGGTACCGAATTCGAATTTCCTTGCCCCTCATTTCGGGCCCCATGGGCAATTTTTCTGAAATTTGTTTTTCTCAAGTAATTGAATTGAATGAATGAGTAAATATAATTAATAACTAAGAAATCGCAATCATCACGAATTTCGTTGATAAAAATGAGATTGAAAATTGTGGGTGGGTACCTTAGGAATGGAGGATATTTTGATCCTGAAAGTGGTGCCTTTGTTGTCTCACATGCGTCTTCTACTATTATATGTAATACTCTGTGGTTAGAACATGACAAGCTGATCGAAAAATAAGTTGGTTGGTTCTGTAATTTTCATATTTTTTTCTTTTTATTCTCTGGTTGTTCGTCGTGTCATTTACAATGTGTCTGTTTTCCGCATATTTTACTACGTACGAAATCGGCAGTTTTCAATTTATCAATTTGTTTTTCATTTAAATCGGAGAGTTTTTGAGTTGTTTGCCAAATATAAAGTCCGTTGAAAACGAACGATGATCTGCTCTAATGCGTTTTTCTTCGAATAACATTGCGGAGTTCGACTCGATGATGAAATTTGACTCATAAACCTCGTTCACACTTGGCTAGTTTTTATGCTACTATCCAGTTACTTGGGGTACTGTTCTGTCATCAGTTGAAGTCACTACACAATTTCAGGGAATTTTAGCCATTTAAGTCAACTTTAACCTGGCAGATTGTCATGTGAGATTCTAATTAGATTCTTACAAGACTATCTGCTCAGGTAAAGTTGACTTTAAATGACTAAAATTCGGTTATGACTTGCACTGTCAACAAAGTAGCATTCTACGCAGCTGGCTAGTAACTAGAAAACTGGCCAAGTGTAAAAAAGGCTATAACGAGTCAGTTACGAATGGAAGCTAATTCGCTTTGTAAATAAAAGAGATAAGTTCTTTCATGTCTCCGTTCTGAACTATGTTAATTCACGAGATTTCCGCAATTCTTTTTCCTCATCTTCTATTTTAAATTAACTCCGTATTATTACCGTATTTCTTATTTTTCCAACAGATGCTTGTTCATTTTGAATTTAGTTTTATTATTACATAAAATCATCTGCGTTTTGCGATTCGCATCGTCTCGGTTTTGAGAATAGTTCTTACGAGTCGACTCTTTCTTAAGTAAAACGTTATTGGTGTACGCCAAGTCGGTTATTTTCGCCAATTTTTGCAAATAAATGATTATGTACTATACCTCCGAAATTTCTCCGATTTTTTCCCATTAGACGATAATATTGTTAGTCCGAATTCAAAAATTTTTATTGAGCAGACAAAATGTGATCACCTTGTACGTGTTAGAGGCCCCGAATGACCGTCTAATGCTACATAGCGATAAGATATTAAATAGATATTTTGATATTCTGTTTTCAAGTCTGATTATTTTAGACAGAGTTGGGCACAAATCCTAATTTCATGATTTGTTCACGAATGACCGTACCAATGAGAAAATGATTGGAATAGACGAAAACCGAGTCAATTCTATTCCACCTCTTAAAATGATTCGGTCAAAAATAAACGAATCGTGTCTCGGAATGTTATCGGACTTACCAGTTTGAAAATTTGAATAGAGTTAAGATTTGAGGATTGAGTTTAATTTTTATTATCAAATTTAATGATTCGTTAATGTATTTGTGGTCTGGAATTTTGATTCAAATCACGAATCACTTCCAAACCATTCAATATGATCCGTCATTCAATAAAAAATAAAGAATCATGCACAAACTTGATTTTAAATTGTTTTTTTGTTGTTTGTTGTTTCCTTGAGCTGCTGTTTATGGATTTTGTTTAAAGTCTCATGTCGAGATTTAAGAATATATTTTTCTCAATCAATCCTCACCTTTTCAAACGTTAATTTCGAAAAGTTTTATTGTCATTGTCTGGAATTTTTGCGAACTGTGATGCAAATTTTACTGTCGCAAATGAGAATATTATTTCGTTTTTGAAAAGTCAAAAGTGTACTACAATCATCCTATTTTAGATGTTTAAAAAATTTTACTCTCGATTTGATTTTCCTAAAATTGATCTTATTGCGTCATGACTAATAATAGTTGAAAATCACAGTGATAAAGAGGATATTCGTTGACTCATTTTAAATCGATAAATATGTTGTGCGGTTCAAGAACCCTTCAAAATAACGAAAGTAAAATTGGTTTCAGAAAAAATGGCTTCCGAAGTTTAATTTTCTGCCAGAGATGATTTCTTGTTGCCCTTATGATCACATTATCCATGTTAGGTTGTGAGCTCCGAGTATTGGATAGGAAATAAGTTAAAGATATCTTTATACTAGATATAGACACACATATGTGTTGTACTCATGACTATGACCCACATTCGACATTGCTGGATTAGGATAAGTCAGGATAATGCATCCCACGTGACTTTAGAAAACGATCGACGTTCGATTTATGACGTTACCTTATCTTTTAAGTGGCTTAAAAATTTAAAATACCGAATTACTCGCATACGGTTGTCTTAATGGCCACGTTGGAAATGATCAAACAGCGCCGCAATTACGCCCTGTAGTGTGTTTAGCCTGTACGGTTTGTGGCCCTCTCGCCGTACTTCCCGATCCATCATTCGACTAATTCAACTACGTATCATTAAAAGCTCGCATGTAAACCCATAAATTTGTTGATTCAATGCGATTTCAATTTCTTGTTTATCTTGGCAAGCATTAGGTATATAATTATACGCTTGTAGAAATATCGTTTATAAGGAGAAAAAAATTGTAGCGTTGGTAGATCTTCAAAAATTATTGGAATTTTAATAAAAAAACTCGGTTGATGTCATTTTTATTTGAGTTAAAACCAAAAAAACATTTTTACGACCGTTTTTATGAACAGTAGCTTTAAAGGCTAGTTAAATCGATCGCTTCTTCGATGTGAAATTGGCTAAACCTATAATATTTGATGATTGTGAATTGTGGTAGTTGAACATTCGGCTCGATTGGTTGAGTAAGTGAATTATTGTTAGTTAGGTATCTTCAATGATATTTTTAGTTGAAATTGGATGCAAGATAATGGGAGGAGAGGAGAATAACGTGAAAATCAATGCATCATTCAGACGAAAATCAAGCGAATTTTTTTTCTCCGTACAAGATGTCCTTTCATTTTTTGCCACAGCATTTGAGTACTCAATGGCAGCAACATGTTAGTCATTTAAATTTTAAACCACTGCTCTATTATCGATGGTTTCATTTCTAATGTGTTGAAAATACGTCAGGTTCTTGTAAATAATTAGGGTTGGGCAGATGTCTTGTTGTTTGTGGGTCAAACTTTAGAGCTCACCATCTTCCAAATCTTTCGAGAGTAAAATGAATATGATTCGTTCACCCAAGAGCTCCAGAGTTTGCTTTTCAGACATTCGTTTGACTGTAAAAGGGAACACTATGAATCCTATTAAAAATATGGATTTTACTACATCGATATACCAAATTTCGTGAAAGTCGATCGTAGGATAGGAGAGTAATGAAAGGTTAAATATTTAAGTGGAAAACCTTTTCAGTATAACAAAAGAACAATTCTTGGATCTAACTGAAAATCAGCAGAGTTTTTATTCGTGTTACTCCTAATGTTCGAATCAAATTTCATAACAACTTGTGTACGGTGAGGGGGGTAATACAAAAAAAAAAATCAAATAACTCAATTACATCAAAATCAATAGAGTTCATCTCATATCCATTAACGACATGTGTATCAGATTTCATTACGACCTAATAAAAAGTGCTTCCTTTACCAAGATTTTGGGCATAATCACGTGCATGTCTCCATAAATAAGAATAATAAAATGAAATTTTTAAACAGAAATATGTGACGCTCGCTGGAGTAGGAGAGCAAACCCATAAAGGATAATAGAAAGAAAATGAGATCTTGCTGAAACTCCACTTCTAAATTTCTCCTTACTGAGAAATTGATCCTCAAAAATCGAAATAAAACTAGTTCTGGCGTTCGTGTTTCATGGTCTCGTTTGTTGATTATGCGTATTGAAAAGGATCTGATTTTTCTCATTTACAGTTTATTAATGTACGGTACTGCTGTCGTAACTGCCCGGTCACTTCACTCTTGCTAAAGAGTAGCCGAAGCCAGTCCCTTTTTATGGAATCTGTATTAAAATACATTTCTCTCTTCTTTCTCTCTCTCACTCTCTCTCACGCTCTCTCTCTCTGTCTCTCCCTCTCCCTCCCTCCCTCCCCCTTATCACTAAAAGGAACAACATATTCGCATCATATATAGCTTCAGATGGACCAAGTTATTATGATCATCTGGAAATACGGAAGTCAATTTTCCTTCTAAAGAAAAATAAATTTTTGAAACCTGGCTGAGAGAAGTTACAACGTTCATTTTTTTAAAAATTCAATTATGTATCTTCATTTTAAATTGAATGATGTAACTTTTTTGGAGAAGTGCCGTTGTTCAAGAATATGTGAAAATAATTTTTTTTGATATAAGTATTTTTGACTGGCACCCTGTATCTTAGTGTAAATGATATATATATAAATATCTCTGCCGCGCATCAACGCCGGTAGGTGTGTATTTTCCAAAAACGTAAAATTTTGTAATGGCTACCGTTCGAAAACCGGGGGACCGATTTCGCTTAAATTCAATATCAAACCAGTCCCTTATAGTCGAATTGGCATAAAAGTTTCGAGCGAAAATCTTTTAATTTACGGGAGTTATCGTGATGACAACTTGGTGGGTTTGCAACAATTTGAGAACACCTTCCTCCGAAACTAGCGGATGAATTTCAAAAGTTTTAACACAATGTGTAGCCCATGAAAGCCTCTAAGTTTCATTGTCATAGGTCAAACAGCGGAGGCTCCGCAGACTCTCCAAAAAGTGCCAAAATCAGCAAAAAATGGAAATATATATATATATATATGTATATACACACATGTGCGCTTTTCTACAGGTCCTGTCCCCATGTTTCGCCGTTGTACTGAATGCAATGGTTGTATTTTCCACACTACAAGAGAAAAGAAAGGTTGGTTTGATAAAAAGCGGACGGAATAAGTATAGGTTGGTACTTATTATGGCATTCTGTCTTCAAATGAGTATTGGCTCTGAGTGAAGTTGGGTTTCACGAAATCGTCTCATCTTTTGCATCAGTTTCCTCTACATTGCACTATCGACTGTATGATGCCTCGATGACCCAGTTTATCAAGTGAATTTCCTTCGCCGTGGGATGACAATGACATTTTCTTGCATGGTGTTGCTCGCCATCGTCGTTCGTTCCTTTCTCAAGGGCATCAGTGGGTAGCGTGACTACAGACCACAGCGTCGTTGTTTTTCGCCATCGATTGTTCGTTGTTACTTGTTGCGGAAGAAGTTATTTGCGAGTGTATAAAATATAAATTTCTCTCGGCTAATTTGTAATTTGTTTATGAAAAACAAGAACATAAGTGAAAAACAGGATCTCCATTCTTGCGGTCTGTATTGGCCTAATAGAGTGTGACGACGTGGAATACTGTAGAGGAAATTGGTCGGGAAATTTACTATAGTTACATGCGCTTGGACTGGCGTTTGGATGCTTGAGGGTGCTTTACCCGTGGGTGACCACCCTAGAATACCTACGTCTTATTGTTCTTTTGAACGAGATGGTATAAGAAAGCTTTTCACTCGTTCGCATTTATCTAATGTGACCCTCACGTCTCCTCTGATTCAGTGAAAGCATGTCTAAATGTTCGGTATGCTCTGTGAATTAGAATGTCGACTATTCCTGTAGAAAATAGAAACGGAATAACGCGATGGCGAAATTTTAGCATTTACTTTTAATTGTAATTATTAAGTCGCTCACGAATTCCTCTTTTGTGAGAAAACAAAATTAAAAAAAAACGGTTGTGGCTTAAAATTAAAATTGGTCGAAAATTAACGGGGAAGGAAAATGAGAATAATTTACTCATTCTATGGCGGACCATTGAGAATTGATGGGGCGTTCTTGGTTCTTTTTTTGGAAATTTTTAAACCTTGAATAGGACAATTCAAGGAATAGTAGAATCCACGGGTTGGGATTGAATCAGTTGATTCGGTCTCATTCTATTTTGCTTTTGAGAAATTAATTTTTCTCAACTCGTATATCAAAAAGAGGTTTTTGTTGAATCAGTTTTGGTTAGAAAAGTTCGAGATTTTCAAATCGATTTTGAAATAGTCAAGAAAAAATGACATTTTTCCACCAGTGTAAAAATTAGTTTTTTTTTAAATCTTATTTGTTTATTTCTTTCTTGAAAAAATTTCATTTCTTCACTACTGTTGAAATAAAGTTTTTTCTTAACGATTTTTTTTTTTTTTTTGGGGGGGGGGGCACAGTTTACATGTACACAAGTGGTGCAATCGCCATGAAAAAGGGCTGTTTACATGGTGATGCTCATAAACGAAATACTTCGCCTCTCTCTAATTATTTAATTATTTGATAAAATTCTGTTGATTGTAATAGTTGATATTTAATCGATTAAATAATAATCCCTGTTTGGTGAATTTGTTGAAAAAAATATCGTACTCAACTATTCAGGCACTCGTGATAGTTGACTTGTTACGATTACAGTACGAGCCGCAGGCATATGCTGCAACTACGCAACTCACCGACAATCACTTGTTTTTCTATTTAGTTGAGTAAAATACTATTTTGATTCTATCCTATTGAATTACTATTTTTGATATGAAAATGTTTCGATCTGATTTAATTTGATTGATTTAAAATTTGAGGTATTATATCTTTGTATCTCATCTCACTGTTAAAGGGAAAATGATTCGATCCGATTGATCTTCCAAAAGCCAAGCCTAAAATTTCAACTTCATGTATCTGTATTTAAAACAATTGATAGTTTTGCAATACTATCGATAAAATATCAATAACCAACCGAAGAATCTGGATTTTTTCATAATTCTAGTGTAATTAGATGAAAAATTGTCAGAAGTCAGTGATCGAATTCTTCACTTTTCATGATAGAACTCTCGCTCTCTCGCTCCAGCTTTGAAATTTTTGTTTTCGATCTCAATTTACTTCGATTCAGTCAGAGTGAAACAAATGATTCATTTGTTCAGGAACCATTTTTTCAAAAAGTAATGAAATTATTCCCGATTCGAATGAATGAAAAACAAATAAATCCGATGTTTGAATGCTCTAGTCCAAATTAATCCCAACCTCTGGACTAGATTCATGACTTTTAACCTTACATAATAGACGGACTGGTAAGCAACTGAAAGATGATTTCTCCCTCCCCCTCCCAAAATTGTTCAATGTTTTGCTTCTTAGTTTCAACTTCTTTTCACTTGTTTTTTAAAATTTGTTCACATATTGTTTACTTGATTCGTAATTTTTAAATCCGTCGTGTAGGTTGTATACATAGTATATCAGTGTAGTCTTGTAAAAAAAAAAAAAAGAAGAGAAGAAAAACGAAGAAATTATCAAGTGATGTGATATCATAAGTCAACGATAACTTTATGTCTGAATATTAATCGAGATATGTTACACGTTATTTTATGGTATTTGAAAGCTAGTATTCTGTTCTTTGTGCGAGTCAACGTGGTGTAATTGAGTGACTTTTGAAGACGATGAAGAAAGCGTATTTTTGCGCTGGCTAATTACACCTTCTCAGTTTTGTTTCATTTTTTAAGTGAGAAAGTGTTTTCCAAATTTGAGGAGATTAAATTACTATCTGACAATTGTGATTCGTTGAAAATAGTGTGTTTTACCATTTTTGTTGCCATTCCTTTGTCGTCTTCCTCTTATTTTGCCGTTATTTCAATTTTGATTTCAAGCTTTTTAAAAGTTTTGAAAAAGTAATAAGAAAATTCCAACATGTCTTGTGTTTGTTGGTTAGTAAAAGTTTTATGAAATTTGAAAATTCGTGTGCAGAGTTAATAGCCGAAAAAATTTACGATATTCGTTATATTATTCACTGTTAATTTTTCACGATTACTTAATAAGTTCCCAAATTATTACAAATACATGCGAGTTAAGTCTCGAGAGGTGCAATACTGGTTAATCAATTCGCAATGAATAAAAATTACATTGCGATTATTTTTGACTATTTTTCATTCTTGTCGAAAGCGTGAATTAATCAGAGTAAACCTTTTATTTTCTTGAAAAATCATGTTTCTTATTACGAAGCATAGTCTTAGCTCAGATCAGTTAAATTCGGGAAAAGATCGAGTTCAGGCAAAGTTGATTTACAGTATTTTATATTTTTACCTTTGAAAAGCAGTGTTTCTTCTTTCGACTTCCTGAATTTTCCTAGTGTTATGACTTTCTTATTTGTAGTTGCGCGTTTATAGTATCCGTATAGATAAATAGTTATTTATGATACAAGTGTGTAAAGTAGGTGATTTTGATACGAGTGTGATTTTTGCTGCACAACTCGAAGGTGAGTGATGCAAATCACATGAGTATTAATCACCTACTATATACGTCCCCTTCCCCCAAAATAACAAAAAAATTGCGGTAAATTAATATTTTTACTAATGGGAAACATGTAAGCGTAAACTATCTCCTATCTTTCAACCAAATCTCATGGCATAGTGACTATTGTGCTGGCTTGCGAACGCAGATGTCCGAGGGTCAAATCACTGTAGTAAAGAAACTTACAAAAAAAAAAAAATTTAAATGATGATGTTAGGCTATGACCTAGTAAGAAGTTAGTAGGTACCTGTGTATAAAATGATGCATGCGCTCAAGGAGATGTATAAAGTAAAGACCGATGTATAAAATATTAAATGGTTCTAAAATTGTCTGCTTTATACAACGTCAAGATGCGTGTAAAAATTAAGTTTATAAACAGGTGTTGTAAAAATATTTTTTTCTCAACTCCTACAACAAAAAGAGTTTATTATTAAATCGATTTTGATTAGCAAAATACGAGATTTCCAAATTAGTTTGAAACATCAAACATGATTTTTGTTTCTTCATCAAGTGTAGAAACAGTGTAGAAATGAGTTTTTTCTTGACTGTTTGTTGTTTATTTCTTCACAGCACCATTTACACAAACGCAAGTTGTAAAACATCACTATGAAAAAGGGCTGTTTTACATGGTGATTCTTACATAAACAAACAAGTTCACTTCTTGATAATATTTAATTAATCTAAAATTCTATTCATGAATGAAGTTTAGCCTATTTGTTTAGTTGAATAAATAATAACCTTTTTTTAGTGGATTTATTGAAAAAAATATCATACTCAACTAGTTAGCCACTTGTGATAATTACTTATTTTCTAATTAGTTGAGTAAAATACTATTGTTAAATACTTTGAGGGCTGTTTATATTAAGCTGTTCACCAAACGGAATCTGAATGATTTATTAATGATTATACTTCAAACTGAATATTACTAAAACTGAATCTGTTATACCTTCTGTATGATAATTGATTAAAATATTATCAATTAATTTACTGGCTTAAATTGAGAAGGTCAGCGCTGGAGTTATTCTGTAAAAGAAAATTTGTGAGATTTTTGTCACAAAATATTTTAATGTTTCAATTTTGCAAAAAATTAATGATCGAGAGACTTGTTTTCTTATCTTTTTGTACATTTTAATCACACGTTTTTGGTTCAATGTAGTAACCATTAACTCATTAATTTTTTTTTTGTAATATAATCTACAGTAAGTTTTCACTCCATGAGCTGGTTAGTTATGAGTGAGAAAAAAATTTAGAAACACTGTTTCTAGCTATATTTTGTATTTTATTTTATTTTTGTAGAATGTAGGTACGGTTTATCAAAACAACGCTTTCATTAAGTCGTTATCATTCTAATTAGTGTATTTATCATTGGACGAGCAGAGGAGTAATTTATGTATATCATACGTACTCGTAAGTCGTATCCTCATTCATCTCACACTGTCGTCGATCTCCTCTACTAGAAGATAACTTTTTATTGTCTACGTCGTATTGACGAGGAGGTGGGGTATCGTTGATTAGCATTCAGTTGGTGTGGCTGCGTATGATTGTGTCGGACCCTTGGAGTTTATGGACGTATATCCTCGTCCACAATCCACAGTCAGAATGAACTTCAACCATTTTCTTCTCTTTTGACTCTCGTGTGGACTATTTCACTATCATTCGGCGTGCTATTTTCTGCGTTCGTGCCAAACAGAGTTTGGCATACGGACGTCATTTTTACGAATCAGATGTCGCACGGTAATTATAGAAAAGCGCACGATGTGTTTCTATTTTTTATTTTTATTTTTTTATCGTTTCTTTCGATCCTTGGTCGCCCTCTGGTCAACTCTCGAATGATGTTTTCTGTTGATGTTGTGGATACGGTACGGAGACACTTCGAATTTGCGTATTGTTTACGCGAATTTTCTCTCAATTTTCGATGCCAAAGGGAATACAGCGTTCACAATTGTTTACCGCAGATTAGTAAACAAGGTGATATATTAACCTCTAAGTAGCCACAAAATTGAAAGTGAAGGTAGATGAATTCATTTCACATACTTAGTTGTACTAATGTGAGGAGTAAATCTTCAGCCTTTAAAATTACCATTTATATGATGAAACGGGCCCGGAAATACGCAAATTTTCTAAATTTGATGTGATTAAAAACTTGCATTTCCGGAATCGTGAGAGATTTTCCAGCGTTGCCCTTCGAATATTATGTTTATCTCGTCAGTATTTAAAAAAATACGTGGAACAAATGAAGTTTTACCCAACTCAGTTAAAATAAGTACAAAAATCTGAAAATAATTTGAAAATCCATTTTTGTACGGATTAGATTTAGGATACAGATGTTTCCTGGGCCCGGAATGAAAAACTTATTCAGAACTTTCACGGAAATAGATTTGAGAAAAGTTTCATTTTTTGTAATTTGTAATTTCTGTATACATTTCTCCTGATTGAGAAGATTATGGAAGATCTTAATTTTTAAACTATACTTATCTGACTAATTATGTGGAACTAATTATTTGAATGTAATGAGAATCTCCACGACACAGGTATTTTCATCTAAAATTCAGGTGTGAACTTTGGCATTAATTTTTAGTAAAAGCCTATAGTTTTTCTAGATTTTATGTCGCACTATATTCGTGGTTTTCTTGTTTTATAATACTTGGTGATAACCAAATTGGATACTTTCCAATCGTGTACCTGGGAAAATTCTGTAACCATGCCTATATATGCATGTTTATGAAACTGCATTTAGAGATGTAGATGTTTCACAATTATTTCTGGTTTGATAAATAATTTTAATGATGTTTCACATGGTTTTATAGTTTCCAAACTTTATATACTATTCGCTGGTATGGAACAAATCCATAGTCCTCATTGAGTTTCTCTGTATGGTAATATGGATTTTTCAAACAGGGAGTTTTGGGAGCCAAAATTTCCTGAATCATAAAAATATTATTAGTTTCTCTTCATTTAATAGGTCCTATGTAGAATAAAGTTAATGTTTCTTTTTTCTTTCTCACGTATGAGAATAATTTTTTTCTGATGACAAAATGAAGAAATTAGATTTTTCATAATTCTGGTTTTTAATTTGAGTACTATCGTGATAGTTTTTTTCATAATAGTTCTACACAGTATGTGATATGAAGATTGAAGACTGATAATTTTGTTGAAAGTAGCTTTATAACTCCTATTATGGTCCCGTATTTCACAAATCTTAGAATTTTAAAAGTACGTTATTTTTGGATCCATTTCACCAAATTGAAAAGTTTTTACAACATGATAATTCTCTAATAATATAAATTTGTCTAATTATGTGGAATAAATTTCAATAAATGTAATAAGTATCTCTCAAACTGTATCATATGCATTCAGTATGCAAGGGTGAGATGCTCTAAACTTCGTTGGAAATTTTTTGTCTGTGCTAGTGCAACAAGAGGCTCCTCATTAGTATTTTCCAATGAGTTCCGACATAAACACGTGATGGCATATAATGAGGTTTTAATAATCCATTCGCAAAATCTTGATTTCTCTTAATGCTGTCCGTAATGTTTCAAAGAACTTGTTTACTGCGAAACACCTTTGATGGCCACAAAGGTCCTGAAGATAAAATACTCGTAGTTGACCAGTACTTACCAATTTGTGAAATATTTATGAACCATAAACATAATTTTATTGATAATCGCCGATAGAATTTCTCGGGAGTCATACGTTAGGTTGGAAATTAGAAAAGACTCGATTGGTACATATTCAATATTGAAAATATAGATGTGATAAAATTCCTCTTTTTTTATTGACGAAATTGAATGAATCAAATTCATGTCACAGTAAAAAATGTGTTTATTTTGTGGTATTTTTTTTTTTTTTTAAATTCCGTTTCTCTGCCGAAAATCTAACTACCGTATTGTAAAATTTATGGTAAAAATATTCTGTGATGCTTCATCCTTATTAAATGGTTATTGTTGTATTTGGTTTTAACTGCGGGTGTTTATGGCGTTTTCCCGGTTGTAATCATCGAATAATTTTCCACGTATTACTTTTCGTTTCACAGTGTGACGTGGAAAAAGTTCTATTTAGTGGCATGAATTTTGAAGTATCATCGCCAACTTTCACGTTTTGAACTCTTTCATAGTCCTGGATCTGTTCTCACTTCAGTCATCCTCACACACATACTCAAGTAAATTTTCGACTTTAGTCACCTTTGGAGGAAACGGTTTTGTAACCGTCAGTTTGCAGCGGAGTTGGCTGTGGCTGTCCACTGTTTCTCTTCTTATATTATATTTACTCCGGAAATAACTTTTTTATTATTTTGTCGATACCCTCGGGCATAAGTTTTATGAACGTTTTGCATTCAATTAATTTTTTGTTTCTCTCTCCAATGTGCGTTCTGCGTATTTGCGATATATTTCTTGTCGATTTACATACTTTCGGAATAGTTTTATTGCATCCGGAGACTACAGGAGACGGCCGAAATTAACAGTTTCAATTAGCGATGAGCAGAGTTGGTCTTGGTCTTGGCACTTCTGACCAGTTCAAGATTAAACCCGAAGTAGCGAGTCCAAAACTATTTCTCGATCCTCCTCCAAGATAGAGAACGAACGCAAAGTAAAATCTTGGCTCTCCTGCTGCTAAAATAATGAATGTATATAATACATAATTATATGTTCGGTGTTAAATTTTTTTCTGTCCCCCTGTTTGATCGCTTATTGTGAGGCTCTTTACGCACGCCGTGATGATGGTATTGAGCCTCAATTTGTATTTTTTTCGTGATCATCATCCCTACATGCGTGTCTACCCGAGTGTGATGAACCTTATTTAGTGGTGTTTGATGTTAGAATCCTGCGTATTGCGGAAGGATAGTTTGAATTTTGTGAGTAAGATCGAGACCGAGAGTAAGACCACAACATTGACTATACAAGACCTAGACCGAGGCTTGACTATGCAAGATCGCAGGGCCAAATTCGAAATTAACAGTATTGATGCCGGATTGAAATTAAGACGACCTTAGTATTTGGCCTTGCTTTTGCGCGTCACCGATCCGAGTTTGTTCTGCTCAAAGTCGAACCTCATGTCCTGTGATTATGTTCTGCGTACTGCGTTTCGGATTCATAACTGCTTTTTCTCAACCAACTTGAGTGGTGCCGGAGGCCCAAACAGACGTAAAAAAAACGGTGCCTAAAAGGTCAAAAATGCGGTCAAATCGATAACGTCGATTGAGGTCGTTCATTTTGCCAGACTCGGTAACTCGACTTACCACTTGGGTTTAATTGACGACGGTGTTAGGAAAAAATTAATTAGTAACGATTCTCGTGTGTGCAACGAAGACTGTGTGCCAGAAAAGCGTAGGACTTACTTAACCATTGAGACGAGCACAATGCCTCGTGGAAAAATGCGAAGATTTTCTTTGAAATAATTTTCCTCTCCTCTATTTTACGTTTGTAGTAAGTTGCTTGATGAAAATTTCGAGCAGCAAACTTGGCGCGTATTTAATAAAATGGTCTCACGAGTCGAATTTATGACCGCCAAAAAGAGTTGTATTATTGGCGGATATTTCGTGCAATTTAGTCGTACACAGCGGAGTGTTGTTCATTTTTTTCTCCTTCGTACGTAATTAAACGAAATTAAAATGTTTTTTCCTCTCTATCTTGTCTTTCTCTTGCTGTTTAAAAACTATGTACTTTCGGTCCCATCCGTATTCGTAGAAAACGCCCGTGGAAATTATTAGCTACCTACGTGTCCGGTGCCTACGAAGAGGTATTAATTACAGAACTGTTTAAACGGCGTTTGTTGAAATATTTAACGAATTTTTTTTGAAAGGAAAACGAAAGATTGAAAGAGAGAGAGAGAGAGAGAGAGAGAAAGAAAAAAAACGGTGATAGTTTCTGCAAATTAGACGCTTATGAAAGTTTTAGAAAAATTGTACTCGGGCAAATTTATACACTGAAAATACCATTCCCGCCTCCTGAGATAATTTTATTTTGAGGGTTTGAATCTGCGAAAAATTAATTTTTTAAGAAAATCTCAAAAACTGGGACATATGTAAAAAATTTTCATACTTTTTTTTTTTTTTATTTGACTCGCTACCTTCATCGATTCGATGTTAAGCACACAAAAGATACCGTAAAGGGAAGTACGTTTCCACTGAATATATGAATTTTTTGTCAACACGATATGTGCTGTAATTTTCTGTCGATATGGCTGAAATTCACAATGTAGATACGTTGGATGCCATAAATTTACCGAATCAAGTTTGTTGCAAATCGGATGTACGCCTCGTACTGTGCTGCGTTCAATTTTGCGGATTTTTATTTTCTATTTTTGTGTTAGAATTATTTTATTAGATTTAGTCTGAACAAATAATAAAAAAAACCTTTTGTAGTCGCATAAACACCATCATAAATGTCACATTAAAAATCCCACTTCAATATCTTGATCTAATTTGTTTAAGGGGGTTTAGACTTCCCGAAATTAATTTTTCGAAAAATCTCGAAAATTATACCTTATATTTGATAATTTTTCAGGCAAAATGAAAAAAAAAGTTTTTTGTGACGTACATCTGGCCAATCATTGGGAACACTGCATGTCAAATGTGATATCTGCAGGGAGAAAAGGAACATGTTGATGTACAATAGGTCGTGTGGCCTGATGCGTTAATCATAAACAAGAAAACAGATATTCACTACCTCCGAGGGAAAAAAATTATTCCTGTTACCAGTATTGTGTAGGATGTCCCTTCCGTAAAAATTCAGTTAAATTATCGTCGGTGTTTTATTTTCTTAAACGGATGGAGTTTAATTTGCGGACTGTTATAGGTTGATTAAATGAACAGAGAATATGCTACTTATTTTACCAGCTTTGTGTGGTGGTACCTGATATAACTTATTAGTTGCGATATCTGCTGGTATGTATTTGGTAGCATTTCTACTTCTACCATTATATTCTGATTTCTGATGTAAATAACATTCGGTGTCTGTAGCCCTGTTGGTTTTCAAAAAGGGGGAATACCGCCAACCTGTGTGGGTGGTCGAGCGATCCTGGTGGATGGTGGAAGATTCTTTAGGAGCTGAAAGGCGCTGAAAAAAAAAAAGTGGGGCATTGGAAGTATCAACCGTGAAGCATGCCGAGCGCAAGACGCGTTTGTTAATCTGTGGTCCCTGACCCACTTCTTCTCACTCATACTCAATATCACTGATTGGAGTGACACAAATCTAACGTGTGTACCTTACCTGGTTTTATGTTCGAACCGAACATCAAGAATTATTGGGACGTACTCGGTCCATTTTTTGAATTGTTTTAAACTAGAATGTGACAATTCCTAAAATTAATTTGCAAAAAATCGTTAATTATTAACCATATCGAGATTTTGACGTTGTCATAACACTTAATTCAATATTATTAGTGAATAACGTCTTACTGACTGCTAAGATATGGTAAATCTTAATCAAAAATCAGTAAAGCTCTCTTTAAAAACCCGTACAGTAGACCGACCGTTTTTTGTTTTAGTAGTATGAATTTATTCGGACAATATTTTTCTTCAGTTTGAGGTCCGATTGCTGTTCAAAGAAAAAATTATATGATCCGTCAAGTTGTAGTGATCGTTCAGCCGAGCAATTTTGGTTATTTCTATATGAACGTATCTGATCTACTTAATTTTTAACGATTTTCGTGACTTTTTGGTGAATTTCTGGCAGTTTTTATGCGCTGCTCTAAAAATGCAAATATCAAATCAACTGTCTTAGTTTCGCAACTGCTTGTTTTTATTCGTAACGTCCTTTTGCCGTATTCATCTATTTTTACTTAATATATTGAAATTACTGATAAAAAGAAGAGGGTTTTTTTAATCCAAGCTACGAGAACGTCGTATATTATGTGTGGTTTTTGTTTTTTAATACGGTGTCCGCCTTTGCCGTAAGTGCCGAAAATATTTTCCTCTTCCGAGTTTTGTGTGTTATTTGCATGCGCCAAAAATTGTAACGATGTTTACATGTCACGTTAAATATTTTTTTCTCGATTCGATTCGTCTCACCAGCATTTTCAACATACTTTACGCAGGGAGGATGTTAAACATGCTGATTTACCGTTCATTTTTTCCATATTTTTGTCTCACTCATTCCAGAAAATGAAATGCTCCTTTCATTCCGTTGAGCAGATAGATGGAGTGCCCAAATTTAATGGGACATGAAATGAGTTTACGAAAACGCCAGCCAGACAGAATGATAAGTCGTGTACGAGGGGGTGCGAAAGGAAATTTGGAGCGATTCGAATTAAATTTTGTGACTCTCGCCAACATCGACACGATGTGTGATAAAATTTACTTTCGTGTTATGCCAATTACTCGTGTTTTTATTGTAAATTATTTGTTGTTCGAATCGAGTAAAATTGACATTTACTCGCGAGTGTTCGTTCGCAGATGTTGCGTAATCGGCGTTCATTTTTGTGGGCTTTCAGGATTGTTGACATTTAACGCTTCGTACAGCTCGCTTTAAAAATAAATTAAAAAACTAACGCATCTGATTTTTCTCAACTTGTGTTCTCTTATAAAAATTGGAAAACCAAAACGATTGCTCGAGATTTTGCTTAAATTTTCAGTCCGTTCCCTCCTTTAGTTGGGTATGTGTGATGGTATGGGACGAAGCATTCCAGTTAATAGACTTGGAGATTAAATTTTAATTTTATTCTCGCATGCTAAGTTCTGATTAAAATTTTGTCGTTATAAAGTATAAACTTTAAGTCATTTTCAGTCGATAATTTGTGGTATGAGAAGGTAGTAAGACGTATCTCTGTGGAACTGCTGCACCAACGTCCATCCTCCATGAGTCCCCCAAGTACACTAAGCAAGATTTTCTGCACCTTCATTTTCAGAAGTTACCCAGAAGAGAAACCGACGCTGATTCAGATAGCCAACACAAGATTTCGAGTCTTTCGATTTACGTCGTATGAGAAATTTCATGGTATACGTTGAAGATTATACTATTTGAGAATGCAGAGAATACCAATTATAGTCAATATACCACCTAACCATACTGAAATATCCCTTTTGCCCGAACTGCCTTGTAAAAAATTGGCGCAAAAATACCTACGTTGAAATGCATTTTATTAATATGAGCATGTATTTAGTCAACGGTTGACTGTATCGGTGTGAGAATATTTTGAGAATTCATACTAATTGAACAAGATGAAAAAAACCAGGTGATGCATACTGTATGAAAGTCTTCTGTAGCTTTGGTACGTGTCAAAGACAAAGACCTGTGTCTAGAGAAAAATATCATCTAGTTGTTGCAACTATTCTTGGAAAAATACATGAAAAAAATTTTTTCTCAGCGAATCAGTGCTTAGCCTGCAGAGGACAGAAAATTTAAAAATTTAATTATATCGTAGCTTTCGTGCCGAGAATCGACTGATAGAGAAAGTGTGAAATTGAACATTCCAAATTTGGCCACTGTTATCAGCGTGGAGGATGAGCATGGTTGACGTTGATGTGATGTCAGAAAAAAAGGGACAAACAGTGTGAAGGGTAGGACATTTAAGAAAAGTTTAATCTGAAGCTCAAGATTAGGATTGCCTCAAGTTTTCGCAACTTAAAATTTTTCAAAATTGTGACGTGAATTTTGAATAAATAAAGCGGTTTACAGTTGGATCTTTTTTTAAATAATGAAGAAAAATTAGTTTTAGGAAGAATGTCTTTTTTGCAACACCCTTCCCAAAAGTAAGTTTTCTTACGCGCCTTGATGGAACAAAAAGTCGCGAATTTCGATACGAAGTCAAAAAATTATCTTCTGCACATGCTTAGGTACTTGCAACTTGAATTTCTCGCACATCTCGATGAATTTTTCGCACGGGTTGATTAATTTCTCGCATGGTTAGCTAATTTTTCAGTTTTTATTATTTCTTGCTAGAAAATAAATGCCGTTTTCACAAACATTCTAAAAACAAGCAAACTGTAAATAATTTAAAGAAAAGTTTTTTGGTTTAAAAAAAAATAAAATTATTAATCATGGGAAAAAAAAATTCATCGCCATTTTTTGGGGGACAGTGGGAAGGTTGTTGCAAAAAATAGTGTGTGACACACGTACAAAGTAGGTGATTAATTAGTGAGTGATTTGCAGCCCTCGCCTTCGGCTCGTGCTACAAAATTCACACTCGTATCAAAATCACCTACTTTTTTCACTTGTATCACAAATAACTATACAGTTCCACTTCTTGTCAAAGATTCGGCCCTTGTCCTTGAACTCATATTAGGAGCTAAGTGTTGAGCTCCAAACGTTTAATTAGAAGTATCGATTTATTAATACTTAATTTTTCCTATGCATGCATTATTATTAAAAATAAGTGGGCATCAAGTTAAAAAGAGATTTACTCATTGACTGTTACCATCGAAGAGTATGTGGACTATTTTGTTTCTGGTTTCATTAATTTGACTGCCTATTCTTCGGAATTTTCGTTCGAAAAGAGCATGAGTATAGTTTTAAGCTAATAAAAATAGGTAACTGGTGTTCAAGTATGTACGTTTATATGGCGTTTTATCGATTTTCAAAGTGGGATATCTCGAAGAAAAATACACAAATGCACGTATTTTTTTCATCAAACGTTCAATATTGCTTTTATTTTAACAATATTCTTCAAAAAAATTAAATTATCTAGCTCTTTTATTCTTTAGCATATGAATTAAATTCCCATATAAATCTCCCATAAGGAATTGATGAGGAATCTGAAAATTGGTAAAAGCCCTATCGCTTCGACACGGACTTCCTCTTGCAAATTACATGAAAGAAAAGTTTATTGGAAAAAGAGTAGTTACGCTGAAAAATATACACAAACTGTTAAAGTTCGTGGTTGTAGACTAGTTTCTACTGATTTTAATTTCGTCATTATTTCATTTTCTGTTTTCAGGTGCAACAATGGCAACGGTCTCTGGTGAACTTGAACAAGCATCATGATGATGATAATGATACTGCTGACAAGCATGCTGAATGCAGCCATTACTCATCTTCAAGGCGGACCTTAAGCAGCAAGGGAGAGATGGAGGAGGAGGCCCACTTTTGCGTCAATGGTTTGTTAATGGATGACTCGGCTGAGGAGAATCACCACAAAGTACGCCGCTACCAAAAGAACAAAGATGCTGACAAACGCCGATACCAGCGTAAATCATACCCAGTTGGTTGTCGCTGTGAGAAGTACAAATGCAAATCTAAAGAGGATTTGAGGAGTGGCATGTCCCAACCACCAGTGGTTCCAGCACTGCGTGGCGTGCTGGTGCGTTCGGTGTCATTTGCAAGCTGCGAAGACTCCCTCACCAGCAGCCTCTACGATGATGGTGGTAGCTCATCTGACTCATCAGCCCCTTTTGGCATTACCAACAAACATCATGAGAGCTACAAGGAATACAAGCAGCGAAAGCTGCAGCAACATTTTGACAAATTGAGTCTGCATCATCGCGATCGTTCTCCTAGATGGACTAGAGCACCAGCTGACCTGCAGAAGACTAAGTCAGCAAACAATTTGGTGGGTTCCCGTGGTGGTGTTGTTGGCAGTGGCATTGAGTGCGTTCCATTGTCTGCATCGCAGCAACGTAGTAAACGTCTGCTAGATAATGTGGTCAACTCCAGTTACGAGTACTCGTGCAGCAGCGATCGTAAGCATCAGCAGCAGTGTTCCGCTAAGTCGCACCCTCACAATCATCATCATCACCCCCATCAGAGTAAGACAACCAAGTATCGTAAGTTAGATGACTGCACTAAAGTGGCCTCATCTGACGGATGTAATGCTTTGGTTAAGTGTTGCAGTGCACACACGTGTCAACCAACGAGCAATGGTGGTGATGGTGGTGGTGATGGTGGTGGAGCCTACGAGGACTCGACTTGCATTCGACATTCCAAGTCTTTAGACACGTGTGCTCGTGGCCATGACAAAAAAATGGGACATCGACTAGTACGTATGCACCAAGCACCTTAATTCACGATACTAAATATAGTGATGATGAATTCTTTTGAAAGAGACTAAAGGCTAAAAATAGGGCACAATTTGAAGAAGGAAAGAAGGTTGGCTGTGATTTATGAACTGTAACATTTTTTAGAGAGCTATTTCCCATAAATTGCAAATTAGGCTACTATTAGTTCAGAATTTTTATGTTTTATCAATTATGTAGGTACTAAAACAGTTTTTCACAAATTCCTCCAATTGTAATATTCATTAGTCAGATCAGCTGATACACAATATCTAGCAGTGTAATTCTGCCAATATCATTTGCTGAAGAATGGCTAACATTGGTAGGGGGTTAGTGTTTGAAAAACTGTAGATTTTAAAGTTATTCCAAATTTCCACAGAACCTTGTGAACATTGTTTGCCTTAATTTATGTAGGCTATTACTATTCTTTTGAAAATCCTCCTCAATTTAGTATGTGCCAGAATCGTTTGAGGAATTCTATTCGTTGTTAGTGTTTGTGTAGCTTTTTCTGTTTACATTCCTAAAATTATTGTATACAAGTTCTTTCCTCTTTTCTCTCTTTATCACTCCTCTCCAGTCATCAAGCAGATATCTGGAGATCATATCCCCAGTTTGATTGTGATTTGTGAACTCGGTATGTGCAGGCAACAGTTGCCAATGAAAATAATTTTGTCCTACTCCATCTTGAGCTTCTATCTTTGGCTCATGTAAGGCCCAGCTTTTGGTATCTGCCTATAATATTGGCTTTCTAGTCGTCTCTCCTTTTTAGTTGTGTCAAAGTGACATTGAGATTTATTGTAAAAGACTTTGGGGATGTATTTTTCGATCAGTGGTTACAAAATTCAATATAATCATTATTTACAATATATACTAATTTGTAGCCAATTTTAGTTTTAATTGTCTGGTTTCTGAAAATCTCCATTTTCTAGTATGGAATGACTACTGTGCTATTGTTGTTCTTCATTTTTCTTTCCAGTATTCTGAATAATAACATGAAAATGAAACAATGAGAAAATAATACCATTTATGTATATTGGGTGTTGGCAGAGTGAGTGCCAAAACTGTTAGTAATAGTAGTAGCGTAGGTGAAGTACAGATGTGTTGAAGTGGTTGCACACCCAGTAGCAGCTTTCTAAAAAGTTTAAAAAATTATGGAGAGTAAGAATTTTTCTGAGAAATTGGTATTTTCTGTCCTTCTAACTGAAAAAATTCAAAAACAAATGGACATAGATACAAAAAGTACTTACCCTTTTTGAAAGAATGCATTTTTTTCAATATTTTCCTTACACAGTTACACCCTATTATGGTTCTTACATGACTTTTTTCCAATGACCCATTGGAATGGTGTATTAAAGTAAGAACATTATTATACTACAAATTTGAAAACTAAGTTGCAGATGGGTCTGTAACTTCTCTAACACGTATGTACTTAACTTACTTCACCACCACCGAGAGTTTTGGCATCTATTCTGCCTACACCCTGTAATTCGACGCCGCTCGAAATAAATTTGATTTTAAACAAAATCAACTCAAATATTCCTTTGATGTACAGTAAAACCAGGTTATAACCCTCTCGCATTTGACATTTTCATGCATAATATACTGTTTTATTGAAGTCCCTTGATTTACCATACTCCTATGTAAAAATTTCTTGGGTAAGATGTTGCTGATTAAGACATTTTGTTGCATATTACATTTTTTAAGGAAGGTCTGGTCGGGTTTATTATTGGATATTTGGAACTTCTTGTGGAAAAAAGTTTTTTTTTCGAGTTCTGCCTCGGGAAATCTAAGGGCCTCCTCAAAGATTTTGTGTCGCAATTTTCCAAATTCAACGTTTAGTTTATAAAAATTGCTTAAAGTTTCGCACATTTAGTCTTAAGAAATTGATTTAGGTATTAATTTCACCAGAATTTTTGTTCGCTTTAAAGTTATTTTAAATTAATTTCTGAATTTTTTTATTCCCATATATTAAGTTTTCCTACAAAATACGTTTTATCATTGTGGTCCAGTGAAAAACATAGGAGATTTACTGTATTCTAATTTGGTTTTCTTAATAGAAACCTGGCCATTTATGAATATTTTCTAAATTTTTAAATAATCGACAATCTCTTCATTGTAATACGCAATTACTTACATTATCGGTTCTGTATCTTTAAAATGTGGATTATTTATGTACTTGATATGAATTGATGTAAATCATACGAAGATGATTTTATACTGAATATATTTTCCCCGTACATTGGGTTTAAGTTGTTGAGCTCAAGAAGATGGGGTGTGGGAGGTGTTATCTAATAAAAATACGTCTGCTCTCATTCCACTCCTTCTTCATTACTAAATTAATTGCTTCGTAGATCAAAGTTCCTTTTTGTGTTGATAATGTTAATGATCAAAGTTCATTATTAAGAGTCGAATTTATTTGTTATTGAAATGGACGAAAAATAATGATTTTTATTGATTCGTGGCGGAAATTACGTCGGTGTTTCTGCAATCAGATCGGCATCCGCAGCAGTATAATTGGAATTTGAAATTCGAAGTAATACTCCTTATTTTGAACGGGGCTGCACCTTGTTTACGACATTGAAATAACATATTCATAGGTTGATGTGTAGGTTGATCATAAATTGATGTATATGGTCAGAAAAACAAATAACAAATTTAATCGGGTCTTAATATGCCAGCTATTCATTAATTTTTCTGGTCTGTAATGGAAGAGTATTGTTTTGCATTTGTTAAACTTTTTAGTTGAAAAACTTCCTATTTTCGTAATCTACCTTACGTTACGTTTTATATTTTACCTGCACTAGCGAAGGATTGCCTTAGTTGGGTAATAAGTATGACAATGCGTATTCAAATTCGTTATCGAAATTTTTGTTTCGTTTTCTTAATAATTGGTATATTGGTTTGCTGTTGACTTGAGAGAATATTAATCTAATATTTTTACATATTATGTTTAAAATTATTTATTTTAACATTACGGAAGGACTGAGTAGAAGTAGATACAATTTATTAAAAATAAGCTTTAATTATCTTACATATGAAATTCAATAGATCCGCTAACCAACGGTAGTTTATTTATTTACCTACTAATTGATTAGAAAATATTCAAATTTTCTATGAATCTGGTTCCTTGTAATTTGATTCAAATTTATTTTAGCTTTGCGTCAAACCTTTACTTTGGAAGTGTCTTTGACGGAGCACTGTATTTTACCCTCTAAACTCGAGTACTAAAATCAGCATGGTGGGTCACGTCTATCTGGATTTTTATTTCCACAGAAATTTTGTTAAATAAATATGAGAAGTACTGTTTTTTTTTTTCCCTTCTCAGTTCAAATTAATTATAATGTCTCTTGAAGTGATCCCGCTAATGACTTTCTTAGCACGTCTTTGAAATAGATAGTAATTTGTGCAGTAATGAAGGGTATTTTTGTAGGCGATTAATCAGAGGAGGAAGTGAGATTTTTGCTTAATGAACAAATGACATTGAGAGGTCAAATGGTGGTATTTGTAAATGTTGACTGAACTCATTTTAGGAAGATAATTTCTGTTAGAAGTAAATTTACACGAGTTTGTCTTGGACTTCACTCCAAGTATGCGGAATTTTCATGTTCTGGTTATAAATATGTGGCGAAGATCTTATTCAAGAACTATTTGGTGAAAAATAGTGTGGAAATGTTATTTGTAAGTTAGTATTGTGGGTTGGATTTTACGGAGTTTAAGTTAGAATTCATGCGTTGAAGGTAGAGTGAGGGTAATACCTACTCTCAAAGTGAGGTAGTTGGCGCATAAAAATTAGGTGAATTTGGGAGGTTTTTTCTTCGTTTTTTTAGTGTTACTGTTTCATCGCTAGGTTAATGTTGTCATTAGTTCTTCGAATCAAAGTTGTAATTATTTTACGTTGTCAGAATCAAGTCCATTGTTCTAGACTTCTTTTGGTTGTACTTTTGTTGGCAATTATGAACTTATTCGATTACTGTTAAATGTGTTTTGATCCGTTGAAAATCCAAATCTGTATCAGATTGTTATTATTTTTGTCTACTATACTAGACTTCGAAGCACATTCAAAGTATTTCATAATTTATAGAATTTAAATGGGAAAGTTTGTACGTATGTTTGTTTGTTGGTAACGCTGTAAATCATAAACGGTTGGACAGTTGGAGCTGAAATTATCATGACGTACTCTGGTGGTCTCAAGGATTGTCTTCCAAGGTGTATATATATATATATTACGAATGAATATAATTATTTATCTTGTTGACGTCTGTATATTCTTTCTGGGAGCAAATTCATGGATTTTGTTGCAATCTTTATAATTTCATTGATATTTCCCCCTGTAAACGTATCGTCATCATCACCTTCGTCTGATGTGTGGGCTCTAAAAAGTTGAAAAATTCGAATGTACATACGTACATAGCTCAGTCAGATATGAGAGTTTGAAAAGAAAATACGGTAGTATCTAACAAAGGTCTGAGTTCTGTAATGTGATGCGGTGATCTTCTGAATCTTCTGTTGTATAAAATGATCGCCCTTTTTATTTGTAACAACATTATGCCGCTCCCACCTAATGGATTTGGCAAAATTTTTGGATTCAAGTCGGTGCCTATCCCTAGCAGTCTTGCAAAGTTTTCTTTTGAAAGCTACGCCCTAACAGCTGTAATTAAACTCAAAAGTTTCCATGAAGTCGCAAATAAAATGGAAGTATTTTATGAAATTTGCGATTTTTTAATTTTTCTGAGGAAATTGTTTTAGCGATTGAAAAATTTCATTTCAACTTTGTGAACTTTTGTTTTGACATTTTTCCACAAATGGCTTTTTGAAAGTAAAGAATTGAAATAAAGTTATGGGTTACTATAAGTTTGAAATCTTCAAAATAATTGGGAAGTTTCTAAAATATCGTGTAGTTCATTTTGTACTTTAAAACTATCAATAGGTACGTGAATTTTCTTACTTTACTTTAATTTTTTTTTATCTTTCTTCATTTTTTTTTTTTTAAATTTGTCTCTTGTTATGTGGCCTTTTCACGTAACATTTTGATGTCGGATTGAAGAAAGAGGCGGCTGGGACATTGTGGCTAATGGGCTACTAATATGAAATTTTAAATCACGTTCTGAAGTACCAGTTGAACTAAATTAGATCCAACGATCGTGGAATGAGTAATACAGTAAATTTTCTCATATTCTCATACCTTTTCCTCTGGTTTTACAATCTCTTTTTATTTCGATGAGTTGTTTTTCAGTTTTTCTATAGATAGGAGAAACAGTCTAGTGCTTCAGAAATTTTTACTTATTTTCACAAACTACGCAGAATTTTCAACATTATTTCAATGTTGAATATTTAATATAAATATTCAGAGTCAGTAAAATCTGGGAATTTGTATTTGTAAATTGTCTTTTTGAGATGCAAAATTTTTTCTGGTTTATAATTTTATTGATTTTGCAGTCACACAGTGATTGTTCATAAATAATGTATAAGTAACATTTGTCAGATTACCCGATGAATCTCCATAAGTGGTGTTGAGTTAACTTGGTCTTCGAAGCTGCACATTGTACCTAGTATGTTCCTAAAATTAGCGTAAACTAAAAAAAAAAATCTTAACCATCCGCCGTGGGACCTACGGTTTTTGAAACCATTTCGAGGTTCGGCGGCGTCACGTCATTTCGTATCTCTTCTCGTTTGATTTTTTTGCTGGATTCGGTAATTCCAACATATGTTGAACTTGTATTGTGCCCTCCTTTTTTCTTTGGAAAGGAACCGCTTCGTTGGAGTGATTTGTGTGAGAGAGAGAGAGAGAGAGAGAGAGAGAGAGAGAGAGAGAGAGTGAGAGAGAGAGAGAGTGAGAGAGAGAGAGAGAGTGAGAGAGAGAGAGAGAGTGAGAGAGAGAGTGAGAGAGTGAGAGAGAGAGAGAGTGAAAGAGTGAGAGAGTGAGAGAGAGAGAGAGAGAGAGTGAGTGAGTGAGTGAGTGAGTGAGAGAGAGAGAGAGAGCGAAAAAGAGGAGAAAAAGAAAAATAATGGGACGATATTTGATAAAAACTACGGAAGTCGTTTCGCCGAACTTCCTCACATACTCATCGAGTAGGCAAATCTTTTGTCTTCGCTCTTATATAATAGGATTCCATTCTCATATTTGAAAAAAAAAAAAAAGCAACGGTTTCGCTACGCCCCAATCAGCCGGATTTATTCTATATGTTGTTCGTTGGTGATTATAAATCGACGGTTTAAAAAACACGCACACGCGTATGCCCCATGAAATCTTTTTTAAAATTAGTTGGGTGGCTGGTACCGTTTTTAAAAATATCATCTCCGATTATGTATTTTTGGTGGCGTACCGGAAAAAAAAAGGAAAAGAAAAGAAAAAGGGAGCCCTGAAAGATGCATTTTGATGCGGCCTATTACACAAAAATGTCGAAAATATTACACCAGCATCCGCGTTTCTTGTCAAAGCTGCGTTTGTCTGTTTGTAGCTTATATGCCCAAGAGAACCGAATTAACGGCAAGATCGGCTTAGTCTAGTTCTATTATTAATTATTATTATTATTATTATTATTATTATCATTCGGTATAACTGGTGTCGACACGTTAACGTGTTCAGAAGTTGTTTTACACGTGTAACGTGTAATTGTTCGGCATGAAGGAGTGTTACTTTGAAGAGATGAAAAAAAAAAAAAAAAATTGAACGTTTTCCATAAGAGGATGTTGAGCGCTTTTATTTCGAGGAAGTTGTTTACTTGTTAGCCTAAAATGATTCATTGTCTAGGAGCTATCCTTGATTTTAAAAGTTAATGAAAATTCGTTTTTGTTTTGTAAATCAATCTTATTGCTGATGTCTTCGAAGTAGACGATTGTGTTATGATTTCTCTTGACATGTTGTCAGTGGGTGTGTAAAATTTTCACCGATTGCAATCTTTTCTTGCGAATTAACAAAGAAATAAAATATGTTCAACTTTAAATAATACCCCCTTAATCTCACTGCTGAACTCGTGGCCGTAATTTGTTTTCTTATTTTTGCCGAAGGAATCAAATTGAAAACGCTGTTCTGGCTCGCATATTCAGACCAAAAACACGAGGCGCTGAACAAACTGAGAGGAACAAAATTCACCCATAAAATTAGATTTGAGTACCTACATCTGTGTTTAATCGGCTTATAGCGTGTAAATTGGTGTAGGTGTAGTCCAGTATGTGTATCGTGGAACTAAATGGTGTAGACTGAGCTCTTGGTTGTGAAATTGTCAATCAAACAAATTTAGTCAGATGATTATTTATTTCCATTTAATCTTATTGATTTTGAAAAAGCTTTCGACTTAATTATCCAAATGTCTTCACGTATGGGAAGCCCTCAAAAAACAAGGCATTCGAAACAAATACGTGAGAATCCAAGAAAATGTGTGTAAAAATGGTAAATCCTGTATAAAACTAAATTAGAAGGGAAAAGAATTTGATATGTAAAAATGGGAGTAGGTCAAGGAAAAGGGCCATTGAAACAAGTAAAGCTATATCTACTAGATAACACTCGCAATCAGTTAGTAATATTAAAATTGGTGAAATTAAAATTCAAAATATGAAATAATGTAGGTACGTATTTGGAACGAACAGTTCCTTTTGAAAACGGTGGGGCTAATAAAGAGTTGGAAAAACGCTAGAGGGTGGAATTTAATGGAAAAACTTCGGAAATTTAACACCTGTTTTTAAGAGAAGAGTGTCGTCGAAATTACGAAAAACAGGAATGAAGAAATTAGACGAATTAAGTAAGATGTGGATATTGGATTAAAAGGTAAGGTTAAGATTGGGAATTCCGCAAGAACAGATGGAACAGTATACTGAAATTTATTAATAAATTACGGAGTGGATTCTTTTACAGTCAAAAAAGGAAAAGACGAGGAAAAACAAAAGAGAGGTGTTCGGATAAATTGGAGAGAGAGGCAGAGAGGTTGTAGACCCGAAAAGAATAATCTTATGGTGAGAATGATAGGAACTCACTCGACAAGGTTATTGGTGCAAATAATTCGATTCTTATCGCAGAATTGCGTAGTAATTAAGTTCTAATTTACGCCGAATATACGGTTTCAGTTGTCGATATTGTTGTTGTATAGTGTGCGTAGCTGCACCAACCCTCATTTTTTTAATCAAACAATTTCACGTTGTAGTTTTCGTTTATCGGTTACTTCGAAAAAACTGTGCAGACAACAAGAGGATGGCGTGTAAATCTTTTAGGAATGACTTCAGACTCTCTCTTTCGTGCTGAAAAATTTCCGAAAATATTTTTAAGATGAAATTGTAAAAATCTATTGGCCAAATGAGTTTTTTTGTTTTTTTATAGCTTAGGCCATTATTTTAAGCGTTTCTTGCGAAGGAGTAATCAAATTGGAAGAATTAACATTATTTTTCCAACATTAGATCGTCTGGTTGGTTGTTACAGATGGTGATTTTGTGGAAAATTTATCGACGTATATGGCGTCGTCACGGTTGATAATCCATTTCAGTAGAAATCCCCGCTTTGAGGGAAACAAAAATTTCTAGATTCTCAAAATATCCGTAATTGCATACATGTATAAGGTTAATAACGTCAAAAAAATAGGAAATTGCTTCATTTGTCTTTGATCTGAAAAAAAAAAAAGTGCATTATACTCGGCACATTTTCATTGCAGGTACTTGTATTCACAGAAGTGCGACTAATAAATTATGTTGAGAGGTTGTTCTAAAACCTTCAAGTTTAACTGAATCTTCCTTCTTGCTAGGACTTCCTGAAGACTTAAAACCAGAGTGCAACCCTTTTTTGCTTTAGAATATTCCTATTTACGTATTAAATGTTATGAAAAGTCGAGAAAAATGTAGAAAAATTACTTCAACCTTCGAGAATTGTAAAGAAAAAAATCTCTTTGAAAAATTTCAAAATTTTCAACGACGTCAAAACTTCTTGAATATAAGGATGAATTCCTGCAGTTGGCTACTCTGATTGCTATTGAAGTATTTACAAAAAGGTTCCAGTGTTTTTCCTTGTGTATTGTGACTGGCAGTTTTTAGGTTTTGTAACGTCTGCGTAATTCAATGTAATTGTTTTTTACCCTCGAAATGTTGACTTCCTCTATGATTAAGCGATTTTTGAATGTGGTTGGGAACGTACTATCAGCTTGATGATGTTCTCAATATTTGACAGTTCTTGAGAAAGCTTTCAGTCTCTACATTCCGATAGGTTGGTCGTAGGGTATTAAAATTGCGTAACTATTGATGTGTGCAATGCGAACGAAGTAGCTCGAGCTCTGCACCGTTTTAGGGCCTTGGATATTAGCTGGAATTTAAAGTTATCACAGTGGGGTGTTGTCGACACTCATATTTTATCAATTAACAGTCAACAGTCAATTTTTGGCTTTCGATTTTGGGTACTAACGTGATAATGGGTAAATTGGAATTAATTGCGCCGCCTTCTCCGGATTAATTATCTTACTAACTCGCACCATACATTGAACATATACTTGGCTTTTTGTGTATTCTGTATTTTCCTCTCCTATTCAAATGTTTTCTAATGATATTTGATGTTTTGTTTTGCAGAATAAATTAGAATGTTCGTGTCTGACGGCGCTGGAGAATCTTAAAATACAAGAGCACCACGCGTTCGTGAAATTTGCCGAACATTTGCGAAAGCATCCGCAAAAAGTCAAAGAGAAAGAAGCACCGGTTGCGTACAAAAGATACTCGCTGCAGAAGTAGCCACAACTAGTTGAAACTGGTGCCCACAAACGAGACATTTGTGGATTAAAAATACTCTCAACGAAATATTTATTTGCCGTGGTTGCGTGTTCAAAGTTTTTTTTTGTAAATTTTTTGTGTGTAAATTTAATTGTTAATGTAGAGAAAACAAATCTCCTTTCTAGTTAACTCTTGTCTGACAATGTTCACATTATATTTATGGTAAACGTATATCACATACCCGTTTATTTCCTCTTCGTGTTACCAATATTTTTTTAATATTCTAGCTAATTAATTCGTAAATTAACGATTTTACCAATAATTCTAACCCACTTTCTTCTCCTCTCAACCAGGGTTTTTTATAAGACAATTTTTCATTTATTAAGTGTATATTGGTGATTATTTTCTTTGGCAACTTTTACAAGCAGTTTTTTCTGAATTTCATTGTTTTTTCCTCCCCCCTGTTTTGTATTTGTTTTTTGTACATTAACGGTAATTGTCTGTTCCTAATAAAAAAAAGTGAATCGAAATTTGGTTAACTTGAGGTTCGAGTAGTACTAATATATCTAGTCTGTGTAGTTTAGAACTAGTCTTCCTCGATGATGCGAAAATAAATTTAATTTTTGCGCATAAATCGCTGTATACTTACAGTTCGATGCAGTGCCGCACAAATTTTTCTCATCTAACTTTCAATAATAATATCGTAACTTTCATAATTTTTCATTAGGTTCTTTGTAACACTTTTTTTTTTTTTTTTTTTTTTGTATAACCAGATTAATTCTTGTCCTTTGTTTTAACAACAAAATTACTCGTAACACATTTTAACGATGGTGTTTTTTTTTATTTTTTTTTTTTCAACTTTTAAACAACATTTAATGCGGAAAATATTTAACTTTTTCCCTTTAGAAAATATTTATTTTTTCTTTTAGTTTTTTTTTTTTTTTTTTTAAACTTTTTCAGTCCAATTTTTTCTGTTATTTTCGTTATTATCTGTTAATTTTTTTTTTATCGAAAAAGTAATTTTGTTAAATTTGTGATAAGTCGTCTTTTCATCGTTTATTATTATTATTATTATTATTATTATCATTATCATTATTATTATTATTATTATTATTATTATTATTATTATTATTATTATTATTATTATTATTATTATTATTATTATCATCATCATCATCATCATCATCATCATCTTCATCATCATTATTATTTGTTTTGTATTATAGATGTAGAATTAGAGTTAATTTGTTGTTTTTTTTATTTTTAGTATTCTAGTCGGAAGTGCCATTTGTTTCGTATATAATATTATTCGTGAGAATGTTCCGTTTTGCTCAAATTTTTTCATAAATATTCGAGTCGTTTCGACGTCCAGAGGTAGTCGGTTTGTTTAGATGTCTACTATGATTGGCATTTCGGTTTTTCGTTATTGACGTGGCAGAAATTTATATAATCGACTTTTTAGGCGAACATTTCGAGAAAATTTTCAACTAATTCAAAAAAGTGTCCACTAATTTAGGTTCTTTTTTTGCACTTTTATCATCAGTAAATTTTTCAGAAAATATTTTAGTGGCTGGTCAACCGTATTATATTTTTTCAACATATTTCCTTTTTTGCGCAAATTAATATTTTATTTGAAAACTAAATTAAATTAATTTTTTTAGATTTTAGTCGAGAATGTTTTTTTGTATACGGTTTTTGGCAATTTTCCCTACTACGTTTATTTTTTTCGTTGAATGAAGGAAATTTTTCATTAATGAAATTGAAAAGTTTTTGAAGAATCGAAATTGGATCCCAACGATTAATGCACGTTTAATATTATCTAATTGTTATTTTTTTCCTTTAATTATTTTTTAAAACTTCGTGTTCAGTTGATCAACGTGTACAGTGCCTCGAGCACGCGCAAAAAGTTGCTGTCGATAATTTTAAATTGATTCGAGAATGAAAATGAACTGTTGCCAAAAACCGAGTTAGGCTATGGACATTTTCACGTTTGCATATTTAATGCTTGGTCAAATTGTTTTCATCGGGTCAGTCAGCTAATTGAAGGCCGAAAATCTCTTCAAAAGATTTGCCTAATCATCAGAGTGAGCACTTCTGTTAGACTTGTCTCTCTGATGGTTTTTCAAGTCCTAGGATTTTAAGGTGTTGATTTAATGTCGATTATTTTTCTTACAAATTCCTTTAGTATTCAAGTTACCATCGTAGATATTTTTCGGTTATTTTCTTTTTTCGCTTATTTAGTCTGTTGGAGAGGAATCTGTTTCTTCTGTACCTATGCCGTATTTTGCATATTTAGGCTGTCTCTTCAAAATGATGATTAACTTTTGATGTGTTGTATTAATTTCACCGTACTAAATTATTATCCTTCGAATTTTTGAAATTCGTAGGAGCTCGCAGTTGCGTTAGTTGCAGTGGAAGTAGTAGGACCATTTTCAACGTCTACTGTTTTGCTACTTTATAGTTACTGAAGCGTGAGATTAAATTTGTCGAAAAAAGTCTGTTAATCGAGTAAGATATAATTACATTTAAAAAAAATCTGTGATGAACAAAGAAGTTGTGAAAGAAAGACAGTGTCCGAGGTTATGTTCCCACTTATGGTAACCCGGTTCACATTGTACGAGGTTTGGACTTAAAAGTTTCTAAATGGTTTATTATTCTTCTTAAAACCGTCAACTCCCTAAAACTTTGCTTCAAACGAATAATTTACTCGTAAATTGATAAATTACTTAATAGAATATGTAAAGTAAATTCGTTACCATTGAGTAAAGACAGTGAGAGTGGTATTAGTTTAAATTTAATTTTTTGCATCTTCATTGCCCTCTTACTCTTCCCGGCTATTTTTAAATTACGCCTGCTTAAATCGCTGTGATTTGTGAAGAAAGTTAGGAATTGTATTCGTGCTGGTTTTTTTTTTTTTGAATTGAGTATTCTTTCATTTTGAAAATCGCTTTCAGTTTAGTTTTCGGTTTGTTTATTATCAAATATTCACTTGTAACTGAGGCTCTGCGTGTAAAAAATATTGTAATCGCCAGTCTTTTTTCAAATTGTATTTATTTTTTATTTAATCGTTTCATTTCAAATTTCAAAAATCCTTTTACTTTTTTTTTTCATTTTTGATTGGCTGGTGCTTTTTAATGAAGTCCTAATATTTTATGTTGCTGATTTTAGCTTTTTTTTTTTGTTTCGAAGAATTTTGTATTTGTGAATAAAATTATCCCATTGTGAATAAAGGTACCAAATTAATGTTCGTTCTTTACTTTTTTGTGTTATTTAAAAACATTCAAAGAACAATTGTATTTTTTATTTTTCAGAATTTTTATTTCGAGCAAGTATTCAATTATTAAGATGTATTGTGTTATTTTGTACCGTAAACACGATCTAAATACTTCTTTATGAGGCATCGAACTGTAATATTCGTTCTGAGAATTAGTCTTATTGTCATCGAGTATACTTTTTTCCAATATTAATTTCTATTGTTCTTTGATTATTCTGATGTAGGCGAAACATTTGTTTTTTTATCGATGTACTCAAGAGAATACCAAAGTGATGATTGTTTGCCATTTCAGGGAAAAACTTTACAATTTTGTTTTTCAAGAGTTGCAGTCGAATTTATTCGAAGCCAATTAATTATCTTCATCACACGTTGCTTGAAGAATCGAAATATTCAGTCTGTGATATGGTTTCTCACGTAACTTGAAAAAATTACGAAAAATTTGTCGAGCTTCTTTTCTTGCATTTTGTTTTATATGTAGAATCTATTTTAAATGATTCGCAATTTTTTTCTTTTTTTTTTTTTTTTTTTTCATTTTTGAACAAGATTTTTCGAGTTTATTCTAGCGGACGAAAAATGCCTGTAATTTATTGAACGTAAAACTTGAATAATAATTAATTAATGTTTCTGAAATGGTTCGCATAAATCTAAATTTCATTACCGTTTGACCTCCGGTTCGTTTGATTTTACAATTTTGCAGTGTAAAAATTAATAACGTGTATTATTTTGTAAAATATGAGTAAGGTGGCATATGATTAGTACGTTGAGAAAGGCCTATTTTATGTTCTTCGTTTTATTTCTGTTTGTATACCAAGTAATGTTACGAAAATTCATTTGTTTTTCAATACAATGCAGCAAAAAAGAAAAAAAAGAAAATTATTTATAACTTCTTAATTGGTTCCTCGTACGATAGTAATAATAACATAATTGTCGCACATTTTTGCCATAAAATTATCTAATTTATTCTTCGTGTAAGCACGAATTAACCATCTAAAACAAGGATGCAACGGAAATACATATTGTTGAAATATACGAACTATTTTATTTATCGTCAATTATTAATTTGGCTTTGGCTTCGTGACCATTTTACTCGGAATCTGGAGGATGTTCCGAATTGATGTTGGAATGAGTGATAATCATCGGGTTGCCACGATGGTCTGCCAGCATGAATTTTCTAATGATCGCGTCTGGTCTCCAATTCGCAACTTTTCGATCTCGAAGCCGAGCACCTAACCACTACGTCACGCAGAATCCACTTATTTGTTATGGTATAGCGAATGCAGTCGGTTATTAATTCGTCGTTCGAGTTACACACTTGGTGTCGGATGATGAGTAAGAGTAATGGTTGAGGTGAAAACATTAAGCGGCATGACTCGCGTCGTGAGCCATTTTATTGACTTACTTCTTTAATATGTCAATAGTGCTCGAGTGTAGTGATTGATTGTGTTATTAGTCATCGGAGGAAGTTCTCAATTCGATAGTTTGTCGTTATGGGGAATCAAGTACCTGATGTTAGGTGTGTGCCGGAAACGTTCGATATAGATTCAGTTCGAGAGTTCGAAATTTTTTAAGCATCAGTAAAGCTACGCATTCAACTTTGAAAAAGTCAAATTGCCTAATTTGCGTGGTACCTATAACTAATTGTATCGTTTATATTTCGATTTATTTGTTTTTGAGGTTTTATAGGCTAATAAATTATCTTTTTCGATCTTAATTAATTAGTGATCGAATATTCATTATCTACCTACCTGAAGAATATTTAAATATGTCAATAAGTTATTTTATAAATGTAGTGTGGTTACGTATTCGACTTTTCACCCCGAAATTAGGCTAATTGGCGTATACATATAGAGTACGATGCTGAGTGAGTGTTTAATTTTGAAAATTTTGTCAGTGTTTTGGTCGGTTTTAGTTTTTTTTGTTCTCAGTTGGCTCGAATATAGATGAAAATGGTTTTTGTGAAATTTTTGTGGATTGGAACAATGTGAAAATAGACTCTTCTAGAATTATATCGCGTTTTATCTCATCTGGATTTGTTCGTTAGAACTTGAAATAATGCACCATTTTCTTTTAAAATGGGGATCGGTGTAGGCTACCTTTTTTTTATATAATTATGTATGTATCTAATTACCTATTCATTATTCAATACGTTCCAGCGGACTCACGATTGAGTTTATTTACCCATTTAGCCATTTTGAAATAAGTTTAGAAAATTTTTCCATTTTATTTTATTTTCTATTTCTTGAAATTATGCTTGCGGTCTTCGAAACAGATTCCTTTGCTCAGCATATATTTGGAAAAGAGTGCCATGTCAGTTAGATTTTTATTGAGGCGAGTGGGTTACCCTACTATTGTGAAGAAATTTTCAAAAGCAAACCAAGAAAACCTTGGTGGGTACACCGAAAAATGGTAAAATCGTTGGTACCAGTAGATAGGTACGGAGGAATGAATAATATTTTGAGAAAATTGATTCATTCGAAATAGTGATTTGTGATACAAGTGCGATTGGTGATTTTGTTACTTTTTTACGAAAATTTTCTCCTTATTTTAGTCGTATTACCCACCCCAGCTTTCTCGTTTAGATAACCGCTGAGGAATCATTGAAGTAAGGAGGAGAGGTTTCTAGATTTCAAAAACCAGCCATTTTCCATTAATTAGCGATATTTTATCCGTTTGTTTATTTTCAAATAGCTTAAGATGATTGAAAAATTAAATGTAAATTTTGTAAATTTTATTCTCTTTCCAGCTAAACCAACACCAGCTCTTTAAGCTTCAATAGAGGTTGAGGAATCATCGAGTAAAATAAAAAAGGTTTGTTTCAAAATTGAGATCTTGTGTTCAGTTGAAGATATTGAAGTGGCAACTTGATAATCAGTTTTTTACGTATTTAGGAAGTGCAGAAATTTCATAATGTTGGACAAGACACAGTGGCGAATGAAGAGGGAGTCTCAGGGGGTGAGCGCCCCTCTCTGAGATAAAAACTGTCTGATTTTTGAAGAGGTATCTAATCAATAGAAAAAATACGTTGAATTATTAGTTTTTAGAACATAATTTTTTAGGAAATTTAAAAAAAAAAAAAGAATAAATTTTCTTAGTAGTGTAAATAAAACTGAAAACTGGAATTTGAACTGTGAGCACAGCAATAGGACAGTAATTTTTTTTAATACAAACCTTTTTCATTATTTACAAATTTAAAAAAATAATTTCTATAGCTGTAGTTTTTTTTTTGTTGATCATTTTTTGGGGGAATTTTCCATGAAGTGTAGTTAAGTAACGTAAATTTTAATTATCAAAGACGTGTTTCAAAATTAAAATTTTCGTCGGTAATTTGGAAAACAAAATTAAAAATGAACAAACAGGAATAAATTCCAATGTAAGAATCTAAAAACAAACAAATAGAGGGGTCAGGGTCTTCAGGAGGACCATGATGGTTGTTAGTGATAGCATCAGGATTGAAATAAAGATGCTTTTAAATAAGTATTTTTGGTATTGAAATTATTATTGAAGGGAAAGAGGTTAGAATGAATTGAACATTTTTTAAAGGAAATTCGCCTCTTCTCTGGCCATTCTGAGCTACGTTTCTGGGTTAATGCGCCCCCTTCAAGAAAATCCTGGATCCGCTCCTGATAAGACATGAGACATAGTGCTCATGCGCAGCAGTGACAGCGATTTAATAAGTAATCTAATTAAGTCCCAAGCAACGCGTGCGTGAAATTTTATTTTTGAACATTGGAGTACAATCTCCTTCACGTATCGTTTGTAATACGCGCGAAAATATTGTGTTTTTTGAGGTGGGTATTGCAAAAAAAGCTTTATTTCCGTTATTTTCTTTTCTGGTTAAACTACTGAAAAGAAACATTTGCCTTCGGAATTTTTTGCGAAAGTCGATACCTGTTTGAACCTTTATTATATTTTGTATTTCACACTTACCATGAAGGTCTTAAAAAAATTCTTCGTTTATTATAGTGCAAGTTTTAATTTGAAATTTTATAACGTCATTAAAATAAGTAGGTAGGTGTACCTGACGGTTTTTTCTCAAATCAATTCAATCGACTGGACTCCTAATACGTTATATTGGATTTTTCGATAATTCAGTAGAATAGAGAATCTGCATTCCTGTACCTACGTCTGTGCCTACAGGAGGTACTTACCGGCCTACTGTTTATGTTTCATTTTCAAAAAAATCGCATCAAATTTTGACAACTTTCTTTTTTGTGGAAATATATATTTATACTGACAGGATTTTCACTAACGGGTGGGTGAAATTTCAATGGCAGATATTGGATAGCAGGTACCTACTCGAGTGTAGACTTTAGTCAAACAAAAAATGTTTTAAGAACATATTATTGCTTCGCAAAGAATAAACAGCGAAATAACGACGGCCCTGCAAAGTTCGATTTTTAATTACATTTTGAGCAAACGTAAAAATTTCTGAATTTTTGAAATATTCATATTTTCAATGCCTGCATTCGTCATTTCGTCTAGACTGTTCCCATACATACATAACGCCGAAGACTATTTCGAAAAATACCGTAAATAAAACGGAACGAACGCACTATTTCTCAAGCATTATTGTCGTACAAGTTGCGTACGTGTCCTTTTATCCTTTTTTGCAGGAATAATTTTCAATTGAAATCGATTGAAAATATTTTTGATCTTTTGCGAATTCATGTTCATAAAACATGTTTTGTTTACCTGCTTGAGTACGATCCACCAGTGAAGTCGAATGGTAAATTGAAGGAATTTTTTTAGTTTTCAACATCCGTATCTATGTAATGTATTGGATTCACGTTGTGACGTCCAAAAATAATTGTCACATGATTATTTGAAAAAGTTAATCAGAAAATATAAATAATCAAAAAGATGAAATTTTGAAGAACAGTCCAAGATCGCAGATCGCAAGAAATACTAATGTTTTAGATCGGAGGGGGAAAATGACGCGAAACGAGCTTTGCCTACATAAGGAGGTGCATAGCCATGAGGTCTTACCTGATCATGGCATCTCACACCACTCCCCATGATTGTTGTTTAGAAGCCCCTAATTTGAGAGAAAACCATCTTCTTTCTTACAGTTTGAATAATGAATAAACTTAATCGTTGTAGTTACCCATATTATAACCAGATACTTTAAGGCTTTAATATAGGTACTCTTGATGTTACAAATCTGTTGGTGAGTTGACGTTCGTAGCCATGATGATTTCAATCGTAGTGAACAATAATACAAAACGCAGGAAGAAAAAAGCACGAATTCTCAAACTTGAAGGACTTTTAATTATTTTTATACCTATCATTTTATAATATTGGTAATGTGATTGAAAAATGTACCGATTACTTGGCCAGTTAGAAACGGAGTAAAATATATGGTGTGAGAATTCCCCATCACACCACCAGATTGTTATCGTGAAGATCTGGTTTCTTCCTCGTCATTTTATTTGATATATTCATCGTTGAGTTTTGTTTTTATATTTATTGTATCTTATAAACTGTAATTTTAATTCATAGTGATGATCGACTGTAGGAAAACATGAGAATAAATTGAGGAATTGAATTTAGTCGGTATGAACGGAATTCAGCTGTTTGATTTTGAATATGACGAAATTTTTATTATTTATTGGTTGACAATTAAGAATAGATCTCACAATGTTCCCTTCTGCAGTCGCACGGATGCTTTAATTGCATTGTGCAATGGCTCATTCAAAAGCTCCGCATCTACAGGATGGGCGAATCATATTCATGCTTTGAAAGCTCGCAAGTGTTAAAGTTAATTTATAAACTGTAAGATATGTACCTGATCCTGATTGTTCGACCGTAGATTAAAACAAGATAAGTAAATCATTATTTTAATTAGAAAAAAGTTTTAGAAGTTTGGTTCAGTTTTTTCTGCAACTGTTGAATAATTAACAGTAGGTACCTATTGAATCTTACATGTATAATTAAGTATCTCAGTAGGTACGTGGGTATAAAATTATACCAATTTCTTAGATCCTCGTTTATCATAATATTCATAATGAACAAAATTAATATTTTTACTATTTGATGACGCTCAAATTTAAATATGAAAGTGGAATATGAATATGGGCTACGCAAAGCGACGTTGTTAAGGTGTAAGTAACTGGTTGATTTTTACATTACGGCCAAAAAAAATTTCAATTTTTACCAAACAAATCCCAATAAAACTGGCACTTTGTCAATGAAGAGTAAAAAAAAAAGCCACCGTATTTTTCAGTTTTTACAACAACAACGGCCAAAGGCGGCATCACAACCCCCACTTTATTTTCTCACCCCGCCACTAGATATTAAGATATTAAATTAAAATAATACTTGATGCATCGATTCAAGGATGAGTAGCATTGATGGATTCACTAGAGGGAGAACCTTGGGAAAATTTTCATTTCAAAATGCTGTTTGATTCAGTTTAAAAAGGAGTAATGAAAAAAAACAATTTTTTTTTTATGACCTCGATTGATGAAAGTGTTTTATTATCGAAGTCGATTCCTATATTTCAGGGATACTAATTTCAATGTTTTTTTTCCCCTTTCTTCGGACGGAGGATGAAATTTCCAGGAGTTATACTGCTGATTAAGTAGACATTGGAGGGTCTTTGATGAAGGCGAAATGCCTTCCAAACTTAGGCCGTAGGTGGTATCTACTTTATTATAAAAGTATTAAAGTAGCTGCGTAAAAGATACTGATACTCTATTAGTGATGGGCAAAATTGTTCATTTGTAGAACCTGGTTCACTTGCTCCTCGTTTTTCAAGAAACCTGAATTTTCAATCTGCTCCCTGCTCCGAAGCTGCTCCAATCATATTTAAAATAAAAATTGTTGAACCAAGAATGAGTATAACCCTATAAGCATGTATTCATGCTATGAAGAAGTAGTATCCCTTGTTCCCTTCAATACATTCAAAGTTGCCAAGAGAAATTGGGTGAGAATAGAGACATCGAGGTACCTATGTAATATGTTGACAAACGATTCCATGAAAATTTGGCTTAATTCGTACGTTACCTACGTTTTGTTTTCAAAATAATGCTTGAATTCCATTATTTTCAATTTCATGTTATGAAAGTTATAAGAGAAATTAATACTTAGCGGAAAGCCGAAATTTTTATGAAAAATTGTTGTATGTTATCTGAAAATTCTGTGAAAATTTCAGCTCTCTAAAAACTAACAGTTCTCTCATAATTCCTCTCGATATCTTTCATTACATGGATCATACATATTCAAATAATATAACCTAAATCTAGTTGCAGAATTTCAGCCATATTTTGAGAACCAAGGGTATGATTTTAGCCAAATTTTCATCGAACACTTAGTTAACATAATTTCGATGTCTGTGAAAAATTTCAGCTTAATTTTACATTCGGTTGCCGAGATATCGCTGAAATTCTGTTCAGATTGAGTGATTAAAATGATAAGAATTAAATCTAATTTAGGAGTTGGCGGAATTTCAGCAATATTTCGAAAATGAAATGTGCGATTGGGCTGAAATTTTCACAGAATTCTAAACCAACATACTACAGGAACTCATAAAAATTTCAGCCCTCTACATTTAACATTTCTCTCGTTATCTTATGTCAATGACAAACGATATGAACTGAACTCAATTTAGTTGCTGATAATAAAAACCGCAGCGTCAGAAAAAACTGAGAAAAATTTGTTTTGGTCTTTGGAGCATCGGAGCAGAAAGGAGCAGAAAGGAGCAGAAAGGAGCAGAAAGGAGCAGGGATCAGACTATCACACCGGAGCAGTTTTAGGAACCAGCTCTTCTAAAACACGTGGTTCTTCAAACCAAACTATTCCGGAGCAGCTCATCCATATATTCTATGTACGTTAAGCGCACCTATATAAGTAGGTACACAAAGTTGCATAACAATCTATGCATAAGTAGGAGTAATTGCAGAACGTTAGGAAACAGGAATCGATGACTTTTTGTTGGTTTGGGTGGTAGGTACATTTTTGTAAAACCAGACGTAATAAACTATATGTACGTAAAAAATATTGTGTACGTGTATACACGTACATGAAGCTGTAGTGTAAATATCATTTCCTCAATAGGAGTAATTTTAAAACAACGGGAGTCGATTTTCATTTTTCAGCGGTAGCGCCGGCAGTATTCGACGAGGCGAGGGAGAAATGTTATGTCAACATGTGGCCTATATTCCACATTGGAGGAGTTATAAAATAGGTATTTAATTTTCAATAATTTTTGAAATTACTGGCATTTGCAAAATACTCCTATAAAAGAATAGGTAGGCAACTTTATGTACAAGCATGCTTAAAATGTAGAATTTCTGTTTTACAAACCGTAAAATGGGGGAACATTGAACCTTTTTTAAATGTTTTTTATCAACATCTCTGCTGGTGTTTGAGTTAAAAATATGTACTTTATGGATCGAGGAAGTACTCCAATAGACCTATCAAATGCTTTTTTGAAAATTTTCCTATCGTGTTTTTCAAAGCCAAAGGAGTGGCTCAAAGGCACGGTTCAAAGTTCCTTGAGCTGGGGGAACTTTGAACCTATCAGTTTTTTCAGTGCAGTATTATTTCGCACTCTTTCAGTAATTGATAGTCGAATAATTAAAAAAAAGCGCCACCAACTTTTTGAGAAAACGTCAAAATTGTTCTTAAAAACAAATTATTCTGAAAAATTGAAAACATTAATAATCAAAATCACGTAAAACGTCAAAGTTTTATTGAAATTTGTTTCCTGATGTATGTTTCTGGCATCACTAATACAAGTTATCTGCGCAATTATTAAAATCCTGATAATATTTAACGGGTTCAAATTTACCCGAACGCATAAATGGGCTTTTAGCATGAGAATGACGTATATTTATGTAGAAATAAGACAATTTTATTTCATAGTTTAGAATTATAGAAATGTTAATATACTCACCAAAGCTTTAAGAATAATTCTCACTGAAATCCAGACCCAGATGTTTTGGGTAATTTTTTGTCAATTTTTTGCATCAACTATAGATTTTGGTAACACCCTTTTAATGTATGTTTTTCGATAAATAAATAACTGCGATCCCACAGCATGGAGCCTTAGATAACTAGATCGTGCATTAGCAGCTCTCAAAATTTATTCAGTTGGCCTCCAGAGTGTGTCAAAGTGAAAAAGTGTAGTGGTTCAATGTTCACCTTTGAGTTCTATGTTCCCTTGTTTTACTGTACGTTTTGTGAAAAACTTGGTACATTTCGTACTTAATCTGAATTGATCACATAATAATTGAATAGAGATTTGAGTCCTCAATGTTACCCTGTCAGTTCCATTGTGAAACTTATTGAATTTTTGCTTTTAAAACGTTTTGGAACAAAAAGATTTAATATCATTATCAGATAATTAAATTCAAAAGCTATACTCTCCTACAATTCCAGACCAAGAACAGCCAATTACGAAGATTAGATGGTGAAGAAAACACCTGCTAAAAGGGGAGAAAAATTGAAAAAAAAAAAGAAACAACCAAAGAATAAATTTCATCGTTTTATAAATAAAAATACATTTCAGATGTTTCTGAAGAAGACCAACACAAAGTAAACGTAAAGAAAAATGACTATGTTCCTCTAAAAATCTTTGTTAATGTTTTTTTTCCTTCTACATTTAGCTTAGTTCTTTTCAATTATCTGTGATGAATAAGAAACAAATTTTTTACTTTTTAATATTATAATTATATCTTGTGGGAAAAATTAAGGAATTGCTCGTATTTCTTTGTAAGTTGTTATTGTTATTTTGAAGGTTCTTCATCCTTCGTTGTATTAAAATAAAAGTCAAATAACTCATTACTGTGCGAATAATAGTCAGTTTATATTTATTTAAATCAGTGGCGGTTGGGTTTCAGGACACAGTCGGATTAAAAGTGCTTCTATTGTTAAAAGTTTCTACTCTTGACTGTTTGTATGATAGGGAGGTAGCAGCAAGACGTCACAAAAATTTCACCTTTACCCTTTGTAGGGTAGCAGGTAGGGAGTATTTCGCTCAGTAGCAGGTAGTCAGAAGGTACATAGAATAAGAAAAGAGTTAGGTATTGTGGAATACCTTGTCGTGAGAGATATTCTCACCAGAAGGAAATTCAACAGAATTTAAGCGTGTTCAGCCACTTCGTACAAACGTACGGGTAAGCCAGAACCAGACCGAACACTGGCAATTTTAGAGCCAGTTCGGGCGGTTTTTATACGGCTTATTTACACGCACACAAACACACGTACGTAAGGTAATACGTACGTCGGTGAGGGCGGCTAGGTCGCATCATCCCCTATCGTGATAAGAGATGGCTGGCCGGTTCGTGTACGGATCGTGGCATTGTTTGGTGATGTCACGATTCCGTACTCGTACATTACCTGCATGTACTTGCAGGTAATTACGATCGAACGTATTTTGTGTTTGGTTTAACGTCGTACAGACGAATAAGTTGGCCTGCCCTTTGGGGTGGCAACTGTCGTCGAGGGGTCCGAGCCCCTTTACCTCATACCAGTGAGTCCCCACAGGTATCATCGCATTTTATTAATTGTCAGTACCGAAGGAAAAAACTGATATTTCGATGCAATCCATGGTTAGTATTGAATAAGTTTTGCTACTGCTTCCACGATATCCATAGCAGACGAAGGCCCAAGCTTTTACTGAGTTCTGATTGAACAAGTCATGTTATTACTACATTGATCTTACTAGCTATGTTCTTTTTATACACTGCTGCGGAATGTTTTCAAAACTTCACAATTGGCGGTTTTTTTTTTTAATATGTAAATATCTTAATGCTCTGTGTCTATGATAGGGGTTAAACGAGAATTACAATTGTCAGATTCGCATAACTGTAACTCTTACAATTGTAACTCTCGTTTGTGTGTGTTATATAATGTGTAGGTGTGCAGGTGTGTGTGTGTGTGTGTGTGTGTGCAAGAGTTGCGCACGCACACAACCTCACTATTTTATGTTTACGCATCAATCCTTTACGAGTATGCCCCAGAAAAACTCACACCTTTTTTTTACACTTGTATACTATGTCATTAGAATTGGGCAAAATTCGATGACATCACGGAAGCTGTTTTTTTTGCAGTTGCTGTGAGAAAGTTGCGAAGTTGTAAAGTTTTTCATTTTTTGACAACAGTTGTGAAATGTGACATAGCGATTTACACAACATATCACTGTTGTTTTCGATCTACATCACAACTTTTCACAGCGATTGGACATTTAGAACATAACTATTGTATACCTTGCAGAACTCTCCAAAATCCTGGGTTGAAAACTGTAACCAATGAATTAAAAGATTCATCGCATCCTTCATAATAATTGTTTGTACGATGGCTGCTTTTAGGAACATTCAAAATATCATGCGAGAATAGGGGGTTTCCATGCTTACTGCTTACATTTATGTAATATCGAAGTAATCCAGTAATGGAAGCAGTTTGTTAGGGAAAGTCATGTAAAATTGGGCCATTATGTCTGTTACTTCTTCATTTTTCAGAAATGCTAAGGCACTGGTTATTCTACATTTCAGAGAAATGTTTACACCTTTGACTATAATATATAGCACTGGACCAGTAAAGCTCCGTAAGACCGATGTACTATTTAATGTCGAGAAATTCCGACGAAAAAGTAGGCAGCCCTAGCGTACCTCCTGCGTATTTTTGATGTTCTGTTTCAGTTCACCAATTTAGAATATCTACATTTGATAAATTCATCTCTTAAGTGCACAAGGATATAGCGTATGTAAACGTAGTGCAATGTATGACAAAAGGTAAGCAGTGGTTGCCTATTTAGCGCCAACATGTTCAACCAGAAATCATCTTTCTTCACTGGTCTGGTATTATGAAGTTAAAGGCTTTCATAATTTTTATAAAGTCCAGCCAGCCCCAATCGTTGAATTTTTCGCCACATTCACGGACATAGATGGAATAAAAACCCTTGCACTGTAACATTTTTGAATGTCTGCTGCACCGCTTCGATTGCTGAAATTTCGAATTCTGTAATGGTGACATGAGGATGCAGTGGAATTCCTTTGGCCAGTGACGTAACCAAATTTTTTTTTACATCAGCCAAGAATGGGCCATCATTAGGTATCCAGGTGATAAGTGTTTGGTGTCTTTTTTGATTGTGAGAGGGAATATCGCCGTTTCATAAACCTAACTTCAATTTATTGTGAAAATTTTCATCAAAGATGGCGGTAATTTTTCTTGACTGAAATTCCAGGAGGGCCAGCACATGGACAAAATGATTGTAGATGGTCCGCGAGCTATCCTCGGTTACACCACTGCCTTTGGTTATGGCTGCATTTAAAATATTGATGAGCAATCCTTTGTAAGTTTCTTTTCATATTTTGTTTGACAAGAAAGAGTAGACGTACTATGTGCACCTGAACAGCTTACCATTTACCTCAGCCCTAATGGAAGTCAGAAGAGGGAGTTTTGATGGAGGGGAAAAAAATCTCTTTTTAAGGATTCGAGGAGCTGTTATGTGATGCCAGAACTGTGGGGTTGGTCAGTGTCCTGTAGAAGGGTCACTCCCCATTTGACGGGGTGAGAAGGGGAGTTTCATGTTCCAGTCTATGAAACAAAGAACACAATAAAGTTAGGTGGATAAAAAAAAAAAAAATTACGAATTTCTATAATCCTCCTATACATAAAAGTCGCAAGCGCCTGTTCCAGTATTGCCCGGTATGAGAGAAAAAAATTGGGAAAGTTGCTTTTTGACCGCCCTTCGTATTACATTATAGGTAGGTAGGTATATATTATGTTGCTTTTTATTTTATTTTATTACTGGCCTATTTATAAATTCTTGCTAGACAAAATTTGCTCTTGGTCGGCTACAAATTCGATTTTTTTAAACCAAATACGAGCGCGTGTTTCGTCTCAACAGCAATCCGTACCTAGCTTACGCAGCCTCTCTTTTGATGTAATTTTCAGAATTGCATACCACGGGGAACCCGAACGGGGTAGGTACGAAATTTTTCGGATACCTGCAAAAGTGGTTGCGTGTAAAATTTTATGCTGGAAAAAAAATATGAGAGAGGCGGATTTGAATGGCTTTTAGCCTAATAATAAAGGTCGTTTTTCACCAGGCAAAAATCAAATTCTGACGATATAACTATTTAGAAAATTTTATTTTTATTCATATAGGTACATATTTCGTGTTTTTTTTTTCTGTCTTTCTTTTTCTTTCTTTTTTGCTTTCTTTTCAGCCCCATTTTCTAACGACGATTCGAAGCCATAAAAATGATTGGATCAAATTTCTTTATGGGGTTATAAAAATATTATTTCTTCGATACTTGTCTTCGTGCTGTTAATAGTTTATTATATTCGATATAGAAATTGCTTAGTCGGTATATTTTATCCCCATTTCTGGGCAGAAAATATGAAAATAAAGACGTCTCGTTGCTATTTGGATGACTGCGTCGTCTCAAAATAAAAATTCTGACGCAAGCCTACCGTGTGATGAAACTATCTTTGCGAAGATTTAAAAGAATGAATAACTCAAGTGACTAGACTTTCACGATGAAATTAGCAGATATTGGAAGTAGAAATTTTAATTTGCAAAAACCGCTGGAGTAAATCCTACACGTATAAGTTAGTACGTTGTTATGACAATTTTATTGTTTAGGAACATTTTATGCTTTCAAAATGTTTATAACCAACTAGCGGAATTTGCCCTCTGGCTCCCAACCTTAATTCTGCCTTATCGACCTTTTAAAACGAAAACGGTTGATATTGAGAAATACGTTAAAACACATTTAACAACTTTGCAGGTGGAATATCACAAAATCTTCCCTTAATGATCACCTGCGACTTATTATGAAAATATATTCCTAATTTCGGGTAAATTGTTTCAGCCATTTTGGCTAGGTATTGATGAGTGAATCAGTCAGGACTTTATATTTTTATGCATAGGAAGGTGGTACCTATAGAAGATTATTTCAAGAACTATAATAATTTATTATGATCTGAGGAGGTGGGACTATAATAAATTAACGGAAAAGAAATTTCATGTAAATCACAAAAATAATAATTGTGACGGCTTTCTACCAGTGGTGACTGGTGTATTACTGTACTCGCTGGTAGGTTGTGTGACCTGTCCCAATATATAGTAGGGTGAGCACACTTTTGGTTCAACCAGGCTATGCAACTCACTATGGGTAGTCTAATTTTTGATACTGAGCTAGGCTCACACACACTCTACGAGGTTATTGTAGATGTGCTCGTGCGCTACCTGCTGTGCCCTGCGATAATCATCGATGGTTAGGCTAAAACTTATATGTATCCTCATTTGTGTTCAGTTTGGTCGTTGATTTCTACATGGGAATTGTTGTACATTCCCACTTTTTAATTTAACGTGTCAAGTGCTGGTAGCACCAAATAGTTAAACCACCGATGAGGAGGGCTTAACATTATTTTCCAACCCATCTTATAGGTTAAACCTACTTTATCTCACAGTTTAAAGTTCGTACATCCGGTTTACATCCGTTTTTAATGGTAAATTTCTTATCTACAGCGTGTTTTTTAATAGCAGTTTCAAGGCTACGACTTCTGTTAATGTTTATTCAGTTTTTCACTAATATGTAATACACGTCAATCAGTTAAACATGTTTTGTTTTTTGTTTTATTTCTGCCATCGTTTTATTTATATTCGTTGATGTAATAATTTACACGTTACATTTGTATCCTTCAGGTCAGATTATGAAAAAAGTATATAGTCTTTAAACCTTTTAATTTCCGTTATGTTAAAGTCAAATTATTGACTCGTAGTCAATTTTGGGTGTGTTTGGGTTGTGTTGTGTTAAGGTAGGTTACCACTGACATAGTAGTTATACTCACTATGGATGATTTACAGTGAGAACTTTGTTACATAAAACAAAATACTTTTCATCTCATCTTTATCCTGAAATTGATGATATCCAAACCAGACACTAAGTAGATGGTTTCCTTCACAAACGTTCTAGGTACTAACTGAACTGAAGGACATTCAAAGTGAGTTGCGTTGGCGACGTTCTAAAGATTGATTCGAAGCTAGAAGCAGAACAATGGTAGCCAATAGAAAATGCTATTTTTGCCAAGTAAGATGATATTACCAGTTAAGTACAGTACCTAAATGATTTAGCATTTCAGCCAAAGATCAAACATAAGTATATGAATGACTTTGCAGTTAGAGCATTGTCCAATATTGTTCAATCTCAAAACATACAATGAGCAAAAATTGTCGTTCCTCAATTCAAAAGTAATTCACAAAATTTTCTCAAACTTGAGATTTTGATTCTTGACCTGGTCTGCTGTATAATGAATCTAGTACTTCAAAAGAGTAGGAACTCTCACTTATCTGAAAATGGCATTAATTAGTGATACGTCAGAAACTATCAAGGGCATTCTTATTACAGAAGAGGCTTACGATAACGTTTGGGATTTGGTGCTGACTAAATTCAGCAACATTGCTATATACCTATTTACATTTAGTATGCAGGGTGATAAAGATTGAATCTTACCAGAGGAAATTTTGATTAGGTGCGAGTTAATTTTTTGTCAATTTGGACAAAGGGCAGGCTGATACAGATTAACTTGTGCCATACACCGAATAAAAACAGAGATGGACAGCAATAAAAAGAATGCGCTGTAATGCAAATGATTTACAAAACAACCAAAGGTTCTTATACCAAAAGCTAACATTATAAATTTAATTAAAACGATAGGTGCAATTGCAATTCACAATAAATGTTCAAACACGCCCCCTGAAGCTGCCACGCAGTAACCAAAACTATTGTAAAACTTGTATTGTAAAACTCGTGGTAACAGTTTGCAAGGTGGATACACGACACGTCTGTGCTACAATGAAGTGATACTATCTTTCAGTGCAATTTGAGCATTGCCACATTTCATCACTATTTCTGTATGCTGGCACTTCATCACCTCACAAAGTGGACAGCCCTCTTCTGTTTAATCAACTTCTCATTCAGGCGTTCCGCTCATTAGCAGTTATATCATATAATTTATTCAATTTTATTGAAATTATTGCAAATAAAATAAAAATGAAAATAATTATTAGTCACGAGGCGACAAACCACGGTACAACATGGACTAAATCGTTGAATGGTATAAATTAAAATCACTCGGTGAGATAAACATATGTATGTAATCTGAAAGGTATAATATGGAACTTGAAAATTTAATACAGATTGTGACATTTCTTTCTATTTCTAGATGATATGCTTTTTTCTCCAATAATTACTCTAAATATTAGTAAATTGTTGATTACTGATTAGTGATTACTGTGTCTTATTTTCCCATTTTCTAAACCCACATATTTTTATGCAACGAGTATTTTCACTCAACTGTGGATTAGTAGTCGTCAACCTGCCTCATCCAAAACACCAGAGACAAACTGAAGTACAGCGGATACTCAAAATTTATAAAATCTTTGTTGAAAAGATCTACATTTAGGTACAGCATGTATATCTCAAACAAATCAAGTTTAAGTTGAAGTATTATGTGGAAAATGGAGAACTTTTGTTGTTGGATTAGATGGTCAGAGATGTCCAGACAACAGAGGTAACTTCATAGTCGGTGCCAATAATTAAATGTTATTTTCTTGATTTGGTGACTAGCAACTATCGTAAGATCGTAACTAATTAATTATATGCATCTTTTTGCCGAATCAACCCAAAAGTATGGCAAATTCGCTGTAATATTTCTGTTTGCCACGAACCAAAAGTAGAAACCTTAAACAGTTTCTCAATTTATTTGTTTCGTTGTTTCATATTTCATTTAATAAATCAATGTATTTATCAGTTTAGCTTCAACCATTTTTTTTTACATTGGTGCAACTTGTCACCGGGAGATACCTCCATGTTGTAAAATATCAGAACTACTGCTCAGGACTTGTAAAATTTTCAAGTGTTTGAGTGTAGTGTAAATAAATGTGGCAATGTGCAAATTGCACCAAAAGGTAGTACCATTTTGTTCTAACCACATCTGCACAACATAGCTTGAGGGCAGCATAGAGCGTATCCCATATGGAAATGGCACACTTCCATAAACAGTGAAGGTGATATGGCTCTACAAGAAAAAATCAAATGGATTTAGGGTCCGGTGAAGTGGGGTAGGGGGCTGAAGGTAATGCCGGATCATAGGAATGGAACCAACGACGACCTGGAAATTAATATCGCAGGTATTCCTTCACAGGCCCATAATGATTGGCTGGGTAGCCATCATGGAGATACCTACCACAGTTTTTATTTGTAGTTATGGTGAGAGTTTTAACCTGTATCTGCCTACTCTTTGTCCCTCCTGATGACTATCTAATTAAAACGCACCTATAATACGAATTGTTTATGGTGCAAATCAGTCTGAATCACCTTGTATACATACGTAATATAAATTTGAGCTTTCGGTGCTAAAAGTTTTTACCAGTTATGCAATGAAAAAACATAGGTACCTAATTACTCCCACTACTAGGTGTAACAGCCAAAAGAGGTGGTAATGTATGTAATTAGAACTACTTTCAGTGTTACCCCATACACGAGATACTAGATACTGGATAAGCATTAATACCTCTATAATAATTTAAATATTTGATTTATCATCCACAACTATCGTGGACCTTAACGTATTTGAGAGACTCAATAATATTTAAAACACAAGATTGAATTAACACTTTTAATTAACTAATAAACAGTACATCAATTAATACGTTAATATTGTATAATAAATTTGACATATGGGTTTACAACCCTTTAGACAAGGCTGTCTGTTCACTAGTAGCTCTGTACGAGATGTTCTAGGTACTAAGAAGTAACTGTCTAGGAACTGTGTCTTATTTCTTCGAATCGAGGGTTTATATACTCGTTTGGGGTATGTAAGTGTACATGTCAGATAGGCTAAGTGAGGTAGGGTGTTGTTATTATAGGGTTGTGCTGACTTGCAATATACTCGAGGGACAGGCACAATTTGTTCATGAATATACAGACATTATATCTATATTCATAAAATCAAATACGGTAATTTAGTGGTTGTTTATATAAAGAGTTATAGGATATTTAATTATTGATGAATACCTCCATTTTTGGTATTCGAAAACGTGTAGACGAATATGTTCGTTATATCTAAAAATAGATGTCGTTTAATGAGATCGAAATTAATATGCAGATTTTCTTAGAAAACCCGCATAAAAAGTTTGCACCGCCTTTTCACGCCGTCTCGTTTTTATTTACATGCGTTAAAAGCTGGTGCGGTGTGTCTGATTAATGGTGCAGAAAACTCGAAGTAGGTACAAGTAGTAACAATTATAACACGTTGTTTCTTTTATCGTAGGTAACCAAACATTTAGGAGTGACGGCGGTAGGCGCACCACCCAACCAGGTATTGCGCGGCGCAATTGCCATCGCACGTAATATAGGCAGGTATTCGTCTCATTTCAGCGCAATGCACCCATTGCTTGGCAGTATTTGGTGCAGCTGCTATTCCCGGCCTATCCTATCCTATCAGTACCTATCCGCTCTCGAAGGCCGACGAGAAGCTTCGAAGGATGAGAAAGTTCGAAACGAATATGTCCAAGTTGAATGGGAAGAAGTGGCGGCGGCGGTGGCGGCGGCGACGGCCACGGGTGAGGAAGGTGAAAGAACTCACCGCTGTATAACCTCTCGTCCAGTATGAGAACTATCTGCTCGTAAACGAGATTTCACCTACGAGAAACAAACGTTTTGCTTCGTGTGTTTCGTTTAAAGTCTTGGCAGCTCGATCGTCCAATTCGTAATTGATAACGGAAGTGGAAAATGAGGACTGACGCCGTATTTTCCAGCACAGTGGTAAGTATACTTTTTATTCGAAAGTATAGAAATGTGGAAGCGGATTTTCACACTTTTGGTTCCGTTAAAAGCAGGCTTCCCGCCGTCCGCATATTCTATCGCTTCTTTCAGAGGTTCAGAACTGATTTGTTATTTCGAGCAAAGAGTAAGATTTTATTCTCGATTTGGGATCGGCTCCCATTCGCTTGTAATTGAAGCAGTCGTTTCCAAAAGACGTTAGACTCGAGTCAATTATCGTCAGTTTTGAATATTGGTTATTGATGTTGTCGGACTGAGAATTTTGTGCTGGATTTTATGGCTTCAGTGTCTACTGGTTTGATTTGATTTGACTTTTTTCAAGTCGTACCTAACTGCTGGACGTAATACGCGGGGGCCTAAAGAGGAAATTCGGGGGCCGAGAGCGGAAAGAATTTATGGACCCTTAAAAATTGAAAATCGCATCAGCGTTCAGTTGCAGTTTCTAGGATTTACCGGTGGGAGGGGTTTTGCAATGTGAGTGAAAAAATTGAGCCATTTTTTCAGTAGATTTTTCATTAAAATAGAGGTACCTATTTTCCATTTTTTTTTTTTTGAGAATTTCGGGCTCCTACATATGCCGGGACCTAGGGAATGACCGTTTTTGTTAGGCCTGATAACACATATTGCAATTCTAATTATTAAACACACGGATGAGCGTAATTAGAGAGCAGACGTGAAATTTAAACGTGGAAATGAAAAAGTTGTTTGAAAAAAAATAATTTCCACATCAAATAATAAAGTGGCGTAAGTATATTAATTTGATTACCTAATGTACATTAATCACAAAATTTCATTTTCAGAAATAAAATAAAAATGCGTTTTGTGGAATACCTTGTCTGAGAGATATTCTCACCAGAAGGAAATTCTACAGAATTTAAGCGTGTTCAGCCACTTCGTACACAAGTATGGGTAAGCCAGAACCAGACCAAACACTGGCGATTTTAGAGCCAATTTGGGTGGTTTATATACGGCTTATTTACACGCACACTAGGACACGTACGTAAGAATATACGTACGTCTGTGAGGGTGGCCAGGTCGCATCATCCCCTACCACGATAAGAGATGGCTGACCGGTTTGTGTACGGATTGTGACATTGTTTCATTGTGTCACGATTTGGTACTCGTACATTACCTGCATGTACTTGCAGGAAATTACGATCGAACATATTTAGTGTGTTTAACGTCACAAGGACGATTATTTGCCTGCCCTTTGGGGTGGCGACTGTCGTCGAGGGGTCCAAGCCCCTTTACCTCATACCAATGAGTCCCCACATGTTTCTATGCCATACGTTTTATTGCAGATTTTCCCCTAATGTATAGCAATGGTTTTTCTCTAAATCGACTGATAATTATTGAAATTAGAGTTACAAAAATATTTATAGTGAAAGTTCAAGTAGAAAACGGAGTTAAATAAATAATTATAGAAAAAGATTATTGAAAGCTCGAATATTATTGGTTAATTTAAAGTTTTGAACGTCTTGGTGGATTGACAGTAAAAGTTTAAGGGGAAAGGGAAGCATCGACTGGTAAATTTAGATGTATTCTTTCTGGCTAAAAAGTACTGTTTTCAGGCTGTTCTAGAGGTTTAGGGTCTGATAGATTTTGGAAAAGTTAGTTTCAACTTCAGCCATTTAAGTTTTAGTTCATAGTGAGTTCGAGAAACAATACGAATTTAGTTGGTGTATAGTTTAAGTCCATATTTCGGTCGTTTTTTTTTTTTTTTTTTTTTCAGTTCCAGCAGGGAAAATTAAGTAGCCCATTCGAAGAACTACTTTTCCATTTTTTATAATCAAGCAGCCCACTGTTAGAAATGGGGAGTGTTAACTTGTGTGAAATAAAGAAGCTGTTTGAAGAAAATTTTGGTGCACCATAAATTAATTTAAATTAACGATATATTAAGTTTAAATCTCGCAATGACACGAACACAATATAGATATCAGTCTCAATGAAATTGTGTAAGGTTTAACAATATTTAAAGTTGAATCACGAAATGACACGCATATAAAATATTTATCGATTCTTCCACAAACAACAGGATCAAGGCCACAAATGTCATAATGAAAAATGAGCATACTTTAAGGGAGAAGCTGCCAGTTGGACAGTTTCTCCCTTATTGTGTGTATATGATGGAACAATAGTCACAACATCGAGATCCAACATCCATTTTTACTAATACTCATTCCATTTTTCTGAATTGTAGATGCCAGCTACTCAGATGGGTGGCTCAGAAAGTGCCAGGGCTTCAACGTGACGCATACAACTGCAATTAGTATTTCAAAATTGCAGTCACCAATCACACCAACACTTCTCAAAAACTTCGAATGTAGCAAAGTGAAATGGAAGACATTTGATGATTTCTGTAACTGGCATGTGGAGATATGAAAATTGAAGTTTAATTCTAACCACGTAACGTTCACTTGTCCCTTCTTCATAAAGAAATATTTACAAATATTATTCTGTTGGTACATGGATCAGGTGTAAGGAAGTGGAGGGGCCATTTGAGGTAATGAGTATACTCTAGGACAGAATGGCAAGAGGGTGACAGCCATCGAAGCCAAAAAAATTCCTCTTAGTTTAATGAATACTAAACATTTTGTTATACAAATTACCGATTGTAAATGTGGGGACTCACTGGTATGAGGAAAAGGGGCTCGGACCCCTCGACAACAGTTGCCGCCCCAAAGGGCAGGCAAATAATCATCCTTGTGACGTTAAACAACACAAAATACGTTTGATCGTAATTACCTGCACGTACTTGCAGGTAATGTACGAGTACTTAATCGTGACACAATAAGATGATGTCACGATTTGTACACGAACCGGCCAACCATCTCTTATCTCAATAGGGGATGATTTGACCTGGCCGTTCTCACCAATGTACGTGTGTTTTTGTGCGTGTAAACAAGCCGTAGATAAACCGCCCCAACTGGCTCTAAAATCGCCAGTGTTTGGTCTGGTTCTGGCTTACCCGTACTTGTGTACGAAGTGGCTGAAGACGCTTAAATTCTGTAGAATTTCCTTCTGGTGAGAATATCTCTCACAACAAGGTATTCCACAGTAAATATTTATTGTCATTTTTTATTTGACTTTTAATACTGCGTTCACATTAATTTTTCAGGCTAATAAATATCCAAAATTATTTTCTCTTGTTACACTGAATTGTACAGTGTTCAATTTGTTTCTTGTTCTTTTGTATATCTCCCTCATACACAGTCATCATGTTTTCGGCTGATTTAATATTTCTTTGCGGGCTGAAAAGTCACACCTATTAAAAATCACTAAAAGTTCTGTTCATTTTATGTTAGTGAGGCTTCAATTAGCGACGTAGCCATCAGCCAATCGCTTAGTGCCTTAGTTTTATATAAGTAGGTAAATAAAAATATGTAAGTACTAGGTATATCAGTTTTGCTTCATGAGAATTGGTGGGCTGTGACGGTGGAGGGGATGATAAAAAATTGTGGAAGGGGTGAAAGGGTGATAAATACGTATAGGGTATATTAATTATCTAAATGGTACGATAATTAGGAAATATATCTCCCATATAATGCTAATGAACACATTCATCGAAGATTGGTTATTTTTAAAACTCTCTGGGGGAGAAGGAGCGCATCGAAAAAAAAAAAATTGCACAGAACATTTTCTATAGGGAACTTATGTGTTAAACAATTTGTTATTGAGCTACTTTTATCACAAAACTGAATTTAGATGAGAAAAAATGCAAAAAACTAAATTTTTGATGAAAAATGTAAGAAACTAAATTTTGAGGAAAAACACCACTTTCCCAAAATTGAAAGAGGCCTAGGGGGTGCAAATTTAGTATGTTTTTTTAAAGGACTCATCCAACAACTTTATAATGTAGTAAAAGTTTATGTGCTTTTTGTTTTGTAAGACTTGATAGGAGCGAATAGTAAGTTCGAGTCAGAACAACGTGCATACGTTGGTATCTCAACCAAAGCTACCTAATATTTTTTCTTTAGTTTTATTTGTGGGAGATTTCACCTACGTCTACAAACCGTACACGGACGTTATATTTTCTTACTAATATGTTTCTCAAATCTTTCCCTTCTATTCGGCCATAACTTACGTCCATTTTTAAAGAAAACCTAAATTTTTCATTCAATTTGTTTAATATAAAACTTGGCAAAGGTTTCTTCGAGGTAAAATTTGTTATTTCACATTAATGAAATCTTTCCAACGAAACTAATTTGAGGAACAATAAGTCAGATATTCTTCCACTCATATCCTCATATCCTCATTCGTAACATTCACCAGACGAAAGGATTATGGGCAATATATTTTCTCAAGTCGTTCAACAAATGCCTCGAAGTGACCGACATTGGGACGAACTGAGGTGAGTACTTTTGGCTGCGAAGGGGTGAAATGTATTAGCGAACAAAAAGATCCTGGCTGAAAGGCGCAGCGCACGGTTTCTAGCTAATTTATAAGTCGGCGTCGAAGGTAAATATTCTGCCAAATTGCCTTCAATATTTTATCGTCGTCGTTCATTTCAGTTTTCGTGTAATGTCCCTCCCCGCTCCCCGCTCCCCGCTCCCCGCTCCCCGCTCCCGCCGAACGACACGAAAGAATCATTTGTCTTAAAATCGAATACTTTTTCTCGTAAATATCCTAAAAACGTGGTGGAATATTATCGGGGATATGTTTTACGCACGCCGGATGAAACAGCGGAAAGGAGGTGGGGAGGGGGGTGAGCGGAGGTACGGTTTAATTCGGCGACGGCGAAAGGGCGCTGGTCGGGGGAGCGGAACGATGGCGTAATGGCGTATGCCGCGGCAAGAAAAGGCCGCCCAAGACGGTGCGACGGTTCCCAACGCAGTTGACGAAGAATTTTGTGCTTAGCCTAAGCCACGCATGTGACACATTTCAATGATGAATGACATGCAGGGCTGCTTGCAGCAGCCGGCAAAAGCTTCCATCGGCGTGCTACCCAAAAATGTAGGCGATTTGCGGTTGCCGCGCCCGTAGCCCCCGACCCGCGTGCCGACCGGTCTCGTATATTTCACGACCGCCCCCTCCCTCCCGGCTGCGGCAATTGTTTGGCGGTTTTTCGCCGCCGAGAAATTAAAAAGAGGCGCTGCACTTGCGTTCTCCAGGGCACCCAATCTTACGGCGCCGAATGTTTCCAATTGGCAACAGTGTCGATGCCCAGTATGTTAAAAAGCGATAAAAATAAAAACCACCGATTTGTTATTTTTTCAACCCCTGCAAACGATACCCGTTTTGTGACATAAACACTGCACTGGGGTGTAATCGTGTAACACACTTAAACCTTAAAAATAAGACCAGAGTGGCAGAAAATGTCTCGTAAATTCTCTCGAGGTCGGAAAGTTTGTTTTCGAATTATAAATCACTTTCAAACTATGCAAAATTGTTCAATGAAAAAGGTACCACGCCCAACCCTGAGTATCGAGTGCTACCACTTGAGGCTCGGTCAGACTTGCGATCACTATTCACTCCCTTATAATCGATTGGTTGTTAAAAACCCCGACTGAAGAAACCGATAGGATGGGAGTGGAGGAATCTTCGAATCATATTTCCCCTACTTCGAAATATTCTGAAGAAATTGCACAAAAAAAAAAAAAAAGCGATCAAAATTTCTCCGATGTCTTTTAGTCGATAAAAAAAAGGATAATGTTTCAACTTGGATGGTAGAAGGTTCTAATCGGCTTCGATGGCGACCAGGGTCTCAGCTTTATGATTGCAAGGTGACGACCCCCGCTACTACCGGTACATACCTATTTCCCATTTTCGTACCGAAGCAGCAGCTATAAAATATAACTTTTCTCAATCGATCCTACCATAGGACGGTACTAAAAGTGGAGTGCTGACCAAAGGCTTTCGAATAAAATTTCATAATGAATTTACGGTCGAGTTGGTTCGATTAAATTTACAATAATCTGTCGTTTATTCGTTGTCGCCTCATTAACGAATGATTTCGCAATGCCTGCGAAGAAAATCGTTCTTTCCATTTTCCAAAGTTGAAGCGTTCGTCGATTGATGAAAACGTGGTAATAGTGTCGTAATTCACAACGAAGGCGAAAAATAACTGTTAGACACGTATTTTATTAGGTCGTCACTGACCAAATTATTACATCCAGCAAACATTCTTCGGATTTTTGCATTGCATGTTTGACACGGTGTCACTGACTTCTCTATGACTTGAGTGACAAGAGGAAGGCGCAGAACGAACGCAACATAAAAATAATTAATTAATTTTTTTTTTAATAAGTAAAAAATTAGAATGGACGGTGTTCAATCTCAATGTTAGCCCTGGTTACGAATTTGTCGAACATCAGCTGCAACAAAATTTAATTGATAAATGGTAGGTCTGTTGCCATTTAAAAATACATTTTACTTCTGGCTGCAATTACAGTAGGCTACACGTTACATCATAACGTTATTAGGCACTCGGTTTCTTGGCAAACAAGTTATTAAAATTGATCTCGCAAACGAGTTAGTGGTGGGGACGACGAAAATTATCTGTTTCGTGAAAAAAGAAATCGATCGGTACCATTTTCCCATTTTCGTCTCATATTATTTTTATGTATATAAACGTACGTTATAATTTATTATATGTAATTATACGTACGTATCACCAAAAATTTTTGTTTGCGGTTCTGAAAAAACTGCAAACGGGATGGGACTGAAATTTTCAGAAAAGTAGTCATTATATAGGACGAGATTTGATAGCAGTTTAGTACCTATTGGTTCATTAGTTTCCGAGAAAAATGTAAAAAAAAAAAATTGCTGGAGAAAAGCGAGTCGCCTGTGTTGCTTGAAGTATTTTTTTCGAATTTACAGCACAAGAAGTTATTTTACTTATTTTATTTAAAACTGTATCGATGAAATTTCGATAGATCGATATGTTTGTTAGATATTGATAACTATCGATTGTTTTTTGAATGAAATGTTTTCATGTATTAAGAATTTAAGATTGTTTGTAGAATGGTAGATGTAAATTGGCAAATTAGGTAAAGTACTGCCGCGTTAGTTTTTTTTTTTTTTTTTTTTTTTTTTTTTTTTCTGTAGTATCTTCGCTGGGTAATATAATCACTTCGAAGCCAATTCTTGAATCGAATTTTTCTATAGTCTTTTGGAACTTGACACTCGTTCATATTTTTAATAAAAAAAATCACGTATTACATTATTTTAATTTTTTTTTTTCAAATCTCTAGAAAAAAACGCGGTTTGGTGGTTTCACGAAAGGTGCAATAAAGCTTATTTATTCGAGTGTTTAAGCCAATGATTGTGGTCTACCTTCTTGGGTAGATTTAAATTTATTATTTTTTCAGCGTAAATACGTGAAAATTCTCGAGTACCTACCTATTTTCAAGTCCCTCATTGGGCCTGTGTCCTCGTGCGTTCTTATTTACGTAAATTGGATCGAATTTATAACCTCGTTGCTCTTCATTTCGCACCCTCTGAAAGTGACTCGCCTGTTTTGGTGCACCTATGATGATCATATTTTCAGGACATAGGTATCTACACGCAAACTCCACTTGTGCTTTGGTATCGTCCATTTTGGTGTAACTGAACAGGATAAATTTACGTTTTTCTGTTCGATTCTCACACATTGAGGGATAATTAGGTACCCTTAGTCGCGCCATATTTCTATGAAACACGTCGAATAATTTTAATTCACAAAATTCAGCGATCGAATCATCGATTATTCAGAAAATTGATTTTTTCTGATGTGATTCGTTACGATCGATTACATGTTTTCTCGTATCATGAGCAGTCTTATCGAGTGGCTTATTATAATCAAAATTCTCAGCAGTCGATGCTAACGAAAATGAGTTTGGTACACCATTCTGTGAAGAAAGCTATGCGTTACGGTCTTAATCATTTCAGAGGATATTGGCTTCTATAAGATTTTATCTGGGGACCATCACCATTGGAATCAAAAGTCACGCATATCAGGGCCTAACGGGATAATTTTTGACTTTTAAAAAGTATTTTGCCTTCGGCTTTGCTATAAGTGGGAAAGGATGGAGATAAGACAATTGCTTACTCGATAACTGGTATCACAGTTCTGTAATCTTTGTAGACACGGTAATATTTAGGTCATAACAATGGAAAACGCAGATACCTCGGAGACATAAATAATATTATAGTTAATGAGATCTTCAATTCTCTATACGCGCTGTCTTACATGAGAACGGAGCTATCGGAGTTTTACATTCTGCGCATTCAAAGCTGCGCATATTTCGTGAAATTTATCGTCGAATTTTTCGGGGATGTCTGTTATCACGTCATTAGAGCCATACGACGCATGCGCTTTAACGATTATCCTAATCAAAAACCTTTCGTCTTTGACGTGTTTTTGATCAGCTGTCTCTGGGATACCTATACTCCGATAAATGGAAAATAATATTGTACTTCGAGTATAAGGTATTGATTTTGTAGAAAATATTTTTGGATAAATTTTTCATACCTATAAGGCGATGTCATTTACGTCGAAATTCTTATCAGTAATCTCACTGGGTGGCTGATTCTCGTGAAAAGCATGGAAGTATAGGAATTTTTTGTCCTAATTATTGTCTTAAAAGAAGAGATAGCTACTTATTAAGACATAAATGAAATTATAGAGGAAACTTCAAGGAATAAAATGAACCAAAGAACCAGAAATTTGAGTTTTTAGAGGCTGAGAAAATGTTTTGATTTAACGTTATGGGCGTATTGAACCTTTAATAAGGCTCAAAAACAGCAATTTGACGCACGATTTCATATTCTCCTTCAACTCTCTCGTCTTCTAAGGACTCAAATTTATCGATCTTTGGCTTATCGTATTCGTTGAAGCGTCCTCTAATATTTCACTTATTTCGAATAAGTAGTTATCGCTCGTTTTAAGATAATTACGACCGCGAAAATTCTAATATTCACGATGCCTTTCGTGTGTATCAATCAGCCACCCAGTGAGATAGTGCACGTTCTGCTGTGACGTCATGCGACACTGCCTTATAATGGTTCGTTAAAACCTATTTCGTTAATATTTTCTGACCAGATTTTCTCAATCTTACGCCCGCCATTTTGAACACCTTGAATTGCTCGCCGTTCATTCCATTCGTTTTCGTCTCCAGCTTGTAGCCTACCCGTAATCACGAAGGATTGCCCATTTTCTAAACGAGTGCATACGAGATAATCCGAACGAAATGGGAAAAAAATAATGCACATTAATTTTATATCGATCTTATTATTGAAGGAAAATTGTGACACTAAAATAGGTACGTACAGTGCCCGCATTCGTGTGATTACATAATTATTGTCATTAATAATAGGGTCGGTAACCGAGGTGTACAAATTATAACTGGATATTCGGACGGAATCGAAGAATGCGCGAGTAAAGTTCGAATGAAAAATTAGTTTACGTTTGAAGTGTGTGGCACTCAGCAACAGTTGTCGAATACTCGTCTCAAGCGATGATGTCCGTACTCAATTCTTGAATTAATGTCACAAGAATTGCGTTTGGACAATCAGAGCCTGGAACTGTGGCCGCGCGCGAGCTGCGGCTGCCATCATCGGATCGATTGTTATTCGGCGAGAACAACGACGATAGCAAAAAAACAAAAAAACACTCGATAAAGTGGATAGCATACAATCCATTGTATCGTATTTACCTAAACGTTTTAAGAACTAAGTGTGACAAAATATGAAACGTGGTGGTTCGAGTTACGTAATAGGCGCGGTGTACCACGTCAATATCCGGAGCTTGTTTTGTACAATGCGAATGTTTAGCCTTCTTCGATCGATAGCTCGAAGGTTCCAGAATAGCTTTCATCAAAAATTACGTCCGAAAATATGGCAGTCTGTTTATTCGGTCGAGTCCGCTACAGATTTCGCGAAATGGCTAAACAATATTCGCGTATTGCGATTGTAAAAAAATTCAACCATAATGTCGAAGCGCGAAGCAAGAGAAAAAAAAAAAGACAACCTACGTGTGTGTTTTAACTCGTTTACGATTCGCATTGAAACCAACCTTAAGGTTTTATCTATTAAGGAACGATCGTTCAACTTGAAGCAATTAACGACCTTGTCAGATTTTATCTGCGCGAGATTTTCAGTTCGTGAATCGCTTTCTTCGAAAATATTGGCTGCTGACTACAGTGGTGTGGTACGATCGATCTGCCGAGTGTCCTCAAGCTGAATGATTAAATTTTTGGGGTCGAAAAAACCAAAAGGTTTATTCCACTAAATGCCGAGAAATTCCTTTCATCGGAGTTATAGTCCCCCAAAGTGGAGAAAAAAAAATCAAAAATTCGCTGTAACTGTCACTTTTTAAACGAACGTAAGTTAATTAAAGTTAATTAGGTACCTATCTATATTTTTAACCATATTTTTGGTGTCTTATCGAATAATGGTTTTTAGCTCCCTTATTGGGAAAGAAAGCACACAAAAAAGGTGTATAGTCCAACGCGTGTGAAAACTCACAAGTTTTCGAGAAAACAGGGTTGAAAGTCGAGGTTCGGTTAAAAATTGTTGCTTTAAGTTCCGTATGAATGTGACCCAAGCTGTAAGGTGCCTAAATAACTAAAAGATATTTTCAACCCTGTCTTTCTCAGAAATTATTAAATTTTAACAAAATAGTAAAATCTAAATTTTTTGTGCGTGAACAAGTTCATGGGACGCATTTGTCGATGCGGCATCAAATATTGGCCTTCGACAAGCCAGTTTTTAAAAACACAAATAAAATGACCGCATTCCTAATAAAGGTATTAATAAGTTAAAAAAACGGGGCAAGATATGCAATAAAAATACATACTTGCCTAGCAGTTAAAAACAGAATGACCAATATGAACGAACCAATCACAGCCCCAATACCTTTAATTTTGTTTCGTGATTGGTCCGTTCGATTGAAAATCAAAAAAAGGTCCCAATTTCAAATTAATATTACGTGGTTTCTGTATATTTGATTCGAAATTTTGTTAAAATTGACCTACAAAAAAAATAAAAAAAAAAATAAAAAAAAATATTTTTCTAGAAAACCCAGTTTTCCAATTTTCATCCGTAATATGAAAAAAAAAACCAACCTTAATTCCGAATAATTACTTGAATAAATCGCAAAAGAATATCAACGGTTATCGATATATGACAAACTTATTTGGATAGGTATATAGATATTTCATTACTGGTTTCATCGATATCTTTCACAGACGTATCGGTCTACCGATGTTCTATTGCTGAAAAACGATTTTCCAGGAATTTTTTTTTTTTTTTTTCGAGATACACACACACCGTGGCTACACGCGGCACATGCGCAGTAACAAATATCGGACTTGGAAACGGTTTATAAGATTTTATCTTCGTCATGTTTCTGATCGGGAGCTGGACCTGGCTTTAGCTGCGTGTCTCTGACCACGGCTCAGACAGACAGAGTTGGCCGGAACTGCGCAAGAAGAACCTTTTTTACTGTCGCGACCGCAGAGTTCGATTTGAAGAAATTATGCCGTTCAGCTTGCGGACACCCTGTGTAGCGCCGTTGGAAGGTCGTCGTTTCGTAAGGCAGTCGAGTGGACGCCGAGGTGGGACGAACATCCGACTGGATGTTCGTTAATGTTGACTGTTGACACGCGATGCGCGCGTGTCGATGATATTTTGTCTGCGAGTCGTTGCTCGCCGTTTCGGGGCCGGAACAGTGAAAAGCTTGGGTCGTCTTTTCGAGTTTCGTCGGTTAATTGATTTGTTGTTGGGGGGTGCCGATACGGTGTACCATTTTTGCGAAAGGCTTTTACCGCAGTTTTCCATTATTGTTTCGCCCCGATCGCCCTATTCCGTTTCGGCATCCTCTCTCATTTTCTCCGCCACCGCACCGCACCACCTCCCCACCTCCCCACCCCCTCCACCCTCCGCACGTCGTCGGCACGTTCGTAATAATCCCCGAGACTCCTTAATTTTCGCCATCGTCGCCTTCCTCCGAGTCGATTACTCGCGTTCGCCTTTTCGCAGCCCCTCCCCTCGCTGCCCCCCCCCCGTTAGTCTACGTCTACGCGTATACGGTACAAATGCGTAGGTTAGGTAATATTATAGTGTAAACATTAATCGACGACAGTTTCTAACGCACACGGTGTTCGTCAAAACCAAAGAGACATGAAAAACGGTCGATGAACGCAGGCGGTTACAGGCCTACACGTGGCTGCAGCTGACCCAAGCATTAGCGACGCTGTAAAAACGCTTCAAAAGGACGTGTCGACTACCTACGCTAATTCGGGTTCATTAATACGTTCTTAATTAGAACGACCGCGTACAACGGGTCGGCGATAATTACGTGAAAAAGAGCCCCCCATCTGTCTCCAGTTTTTCCTTCGCGGTCGAAAAGTCGTATTTTCGGCGCAGTCCTCCGCGGAGCGCGCTGAAGGTCGCCTTTGCTGCCCAAAGTCGGGTCGGGTCGGGTCGGGTCGGGTCGGGTCGTCTCCTTCGAGGTTCCTAAGCCGTAAGTACGTGTCTGCCGTAATACGCGTTGATTGTTGGTCTTTTGTTTCTCGCCTAAGGTCACTTCGACTCGCCGTTAAGTGGTAAATGAATTTCCTGAAACATCGAGAAAAATGGCGCGTTGAAATTTCTTTTCGTTTACAAATTATTAACGCTGATTGGGCACGAATGTCCGCCAACGTGAAAATTCTAAACATTCGGATGACTTGTGTTATTCTTTCCTCCCCCCCCCCTCTCAACCGCAGTAACCTTCGAATAATGAATAATGGAATAGCGAATCGAGTCTCAACGCGAGGAGGCTCTGAGCCAGGGCCTATTCTAAGGGAAATTGGTAACCACAAATTTAGTGAATAATGAGGGGGAGAGAAATGGAGGGATGGTTGAGAAAAATTAATTTTCAAAAAATCACCAGTGCTCTTTTGACATCGTTTCGTTGTCCAAATCCGTAATATGAACTAGGTAACCATTTTTCAGTCACTGCTAGGATACGAATGCTGTACATAAAAATGTGAAAAATCAAGTCTAGTGTTGACCGTTGTAAAAAGTTTTTGATTTTCGACGTTAATTCACCCAATACTAACACGTGTTCCAATTAATACTCGTTAAACCACGAAAATGGTTGGTACACGTCGTGACCTCATCCACACTTTTTTTACCTTTCATTTCCTAGTTAATATTGTATTATATTTGGGCTAACAGCTGACAGTCTTAATATCTGATTTATCAGTATCTTAATTATTCCGAAAAAAATAAAAAATAAAAAAAAAGTAAAATAATTCATCGAGAAAAGAAACTGAAAAATTGTCCACTTGACCCCAACATAAGTTGGTCCATATAACCAAAAATACACTTTTTACTTTTAATTTCCCTGTCAGTATGGCATTATCTACATTTGATTAGCAGGTAAAACGGTCTTATCGTCTGATTTGACTTACCTATGTCTTAAATTATTATTTCAACAATAAAATTAAATATTTACCTAACGCCAATATCCTCCATTTAAATTTGAAAATTATACGTAAAAAAACTTTCGTAGTGATATTTCATATTTTATCAAATATTATCTGCGATTAAGACTAATACGTACCTAACTCGATATTGCGAACGCACTCACTCGGCATTAAAGTTAGTTTATCTGTATGTTTTCATCACCATTCAGAGTTAGTCTATCAATTTTTTAGTGTTATGGAACTGGTAGGGGTCCACTTAACCACACTTTACCCCGTTTTTGTTGCGGAAAAGCCGAAAGTATGGCATAATGTAGGATTTTTGAAGTGGTATGAATTGAGGTAATTTTTTTTTTTAACTCGAGTATCTAATCTAAGCGCTGACGAAAATTTGACGAAGATAAATAAATTATGGACTCGAGTCTCACCTGTACAGCATCTATAAATTCGAATTCCAAGTAAAATATAAACCTAAGCGGCAAATAGGCACGTAGTGATGTAAATTTTGAAATATGAGCAATTTTACGTTGCTTGGCACTATTTGATACCTGGTTATTCTATTGATAGAATTATTAACCCCGAATGTCTTAATGATTTTTTGAAAATAAGAGTACCAATCTCAAATGAATAAAAATATTGTGGAAAGGTTCAACTGGATGATGGAAAAACAACTCATATTTTGTTCAAGATTTTTTGAAAATTTATTGTTTTTGTCATCCTTTTCAACTTTGAGAAAATTCAAAAAACGGATCAAATACTCTCTACCATAGAACGATTAATTTTTTTTTTTTTTTTTTGAATGAGAAAAACATCGAATGATTATTCAATCATTAATTGTTACTTCTTTTCACGAATTGGACAGAGTTTTTAACATTATTTATGTTTAATTCATGTACGTTCACAGTTAACAGGTGAACTTGAAATTATAAATTCTTGGAATCTCTTCTTTGTTAGGGTATCATTCGGAAAAACTCTAAATTCTCCCCATTTCTTGCCGAACTCTCGTCCTAAATAGAATCGCATCATTAATACTGTATTTGTTAATGGCCCTATGGGAAAAAATGTTTGTTCCTTGCAAGAAGTATTTTCTAGGAAAAGATTCTTTTGCGATAGTGTTCTCGTGGGCGTACCTCGTAGTTACAAACATAGCAAGATACTCGTTTTGTCGAAACAGACACGAAGAAATGTGGAAAAAATCGAAAATCAAACAGATTTAATAATATTTTTGGTTTGTGGGGTCAGAAAATGGAGACCGAATTCGAACGTCATTTCTCTCCATATGTGAAAAAAAAAAAAAAAAAAAAAAAAAAAAAAAAGCAGAAAAAAGTTAATTTTTCATAGAAAGGTACCCTTATCCCAAGAGACTGAAGTTTTCAGTAAGTCTCTCCACGTCTCGTTTTTTCCCACCGTAATAAGTAATTTTTATTCCACATTGCGATTGAGGCGACCCTCTTCTATCCGACCACATCGAAACCGAATGAAATTCTTCTATTCGAATGCATTCGAGAAAAAAAATCTTAACCCATTTTTTGAACGATAAAATAAAAGTCGATTTTTATTTACGTTCAAGTTTCAAACCTTTTCAGCAGGTTTTCAAAGAAAGTCGGCTGCTTAAAATGGTAGAAATTTGAACTGGGGACGTGGGTCCTGGATAGTTTTTCATTTTGTATTCAAAAAAACGCAGCATCGCCGAAAAGCTGAATTCACATATTTTCGATAATATTTAGGCTATTTTCACATTACAGGTAGCCTACGTGGGGGATGTTTCATAAGTGGTTCCTCGAACAGGGACTTAGCTAAAATTTCTTTAAAGGGGCAAAAAATTATTTGATCGATTTTTTTGTGCTCGTCACTTCTGAAATTTAGAAAATTTGAGAAATTTAGCGTCTATGGAACCCACTATCGCATATTTATGATAAAAATTATTCCAAATTTTAAAAATTATAAGCGGAAAAATAAATAAAAATTAGGTAACGGGAAAATTGCCACTTTGCCCTCCTTGGCTACGCCGCCGTCCTCGAACTTGAATTAAATATCATTATGGATACGCACTCGAATACGTGACATTAAAAGAAGAAACTTTGTGTCAACATTATTGTATGAAAAGTTGTCTGCTCACGAACAGTAGGGGCTACTGGGAAATGAAAACGCATTAAGTATGAAAAGTTGTCTACGTAAGAATTGAAGGCACCACCAGAAAATAAGGAACAAAAGTACCAAATTATTTTCAGTCAAAACCTCCGATTAACAATCATATTTTTTTAATTTGCTCGAGTTCGAATTTTTTTTATTTATGATTTCAGCTGTAAGTACTTTTCATTGAAATTCTCGGGATTTTTGAATCCTACTTTTACGGCAGAGTTTAGCTGCGCTAGACTTTTTCTTCCATCTTTTTCAGGCATACTTCCGTAGATTTATATTTTTTTTCTCCAAATTCTTCGTCAAGAAGTTAACACAATTCGAAACCGACGACGATCGGTTCTTCGCAAGTAAACCGATTAAGTTTTAAATAAGGTTCTACAAGGTATCTACGTACAGAATCGAAAATAAGTGGCGTAAGTGAAGCGTAGCAGCCGCACAGCTGGACGACAACGCGAGACAAACGAACTGTGAATTAATGGCAAAGTGCTTCCAACTCTCGGGAGAGATATCCTCATTCCGCTCTTTCCATCCTCTTTCAGTCCTCCTTTCCAGCCGCCCAACCCTCATCGCCCCCACCACTTTCGCATCCTTCATCGTATACCACTCAAACTTCGATTCGTCTCCCACCACCGTTTGCCCACCTCTGTTTTTCCCCTCCAAAAAGCCACGAGTTCGACGTTAGGAATAATTTTCCTTAACCGAGTCTGGAGAACTTCCAGCCGTTTGAGCTTTATTGTTTTCCGATAACACGCTTACACGTTTCCTTCTTCTTTTCTTTTATTTTTTGTTCTTTTTTTCCATAACCAATTTTTACATGTTTCCTTCCTCGAGTTCTTTTTACATTCCTTTCTCCTCTCATTGCGGTTTCACTTCGTCGTTGCCTCTCCGCTTTTTTCTCATTTTTTCTCTCCGCTGGGACGAAACAAAAAAAAAAAAAAACTCATTTTGTTTTTTGCGAATTGTATTTGTAAATTTTTGTTTTTTACGTTCGACTTACTTTCATTTCGTTTGGAGAATAGGCGAGAGATAGTGCCGCAGTACTTTTTTTTTCTCCCAAATTATAGCGAGCGTCGTACGACATTCGTAGTGTTTTTTTTTTTTTTTTTTTTTTTTTTTTTTAATTAATGAAAAAGAGACGAAGAAATTACACGAGTTTCATCACGTCCGCAAAATTAGTACGACGTGTATATTCGCTTTTTTTGTTTCTTTCTTCAGCTTAATTTTAGATACGAATTTATTGTATTTTTCCTATTCGAAAGGTGGTCTGATTCTTTCGGTTACCTATCCGTCGTCTACCCGTTGATTCAACGACAATCGAATCCAGAACAAGGAACCATTCGGAGAGATTCGAATTGAGAATTAAAGACATTTTCATTAATTATCACCATAACCGAGAACCAAATAGGAGCAGCGAAAACGAAAATTTTAGTTCTCCATTAGTCTGAAGTGAAAAATTTCGGGCTGCATAAGACACGAATAAAATGTGAAATGTTTGCAATGTTGCTGCTTAAATAGTTAGGTAGCAAAATACGTAATTATATGCAGGTGTTTGGCGTTTAATTTGGTTGGTGCTGCCCATGTGATCGGTTAAACTTACCGCTGTTTGAGTTCAGATTTTCTTGTATTTCGCTTCAACCATCAGCAAGTCTGAGACGAAGACTACGAATACTCGAATGTGTAACACCAAGACCAGAACTATGACCGGAAGGACGGAGGCTACACCCTGGTCTTGATCCAGTTCATGCTTCTGCTCGGCGTTTAGTCAGAAAAAACGTGATTCAAAGCGTCAGGCAACTGTAGGAAATAAGAAAAGGTGAAAACGCGGCTAAAATTCGCTAGTGAATAATAATTTAGAAACTTCTATCGCTGAAGGGCTTCGCTCATGTAGAAAATTTTCAAACACCTTCAGAAATAGTGGAGGAATATTAGGTATCTAGGTAGGCTACCTATACTTGGATACAAAACGTGCTTTACTTATTTAGTAAAAATGATTCTTTCAGTCGATTTTGGTGAAAAGTGTTTTTGTGCAATCGCAGATTAATAAACGAACAACATCTTAATTTATTTTCGTTCAACGATTTCACTTTGCGAGTTTTTCCATTTAACTTTTCTCACTTATACTAAACCACGTCCTCGTTAAATAACTAAATATCTACGTGTCCGAGTACGTACTTATCCAATAAAACAAATAGCCAAATTTCGAGCAAATAATTAAGTTACCTGCGTAATTGCTTAAAATTTGGCCCTCACTTAAAAAGTTCTGTTCGAAATAAGAGAAGATGGTGTTGTAACGTCCTTAGAAATTACTTTTCCTTTTTAGTGCTTTTTTAAAATATGAAAAAAATAAAGAAAGCCAATATAAAATCCGCCATTCTGCTGAAGTACAATACTTACTAACATTCACTCGGATTGGTTCAATTCAGAATTTCAAATCCACCATATTGGATTTACGATTTTAAATTTCGAAAATCTGATAGCATATTTGTAATTAGTAACCATAAATTTTTCAAGATACCAATTCATAGAAATTAGTAGTATTTTAAATTTTAGCTTCATAATTTCGGAGCCGAAAATTTAATGAGACCTCATCCGGACTATTCTCTTTGAGATGAATCCTAAATTATCAAAATGAGTTTAATCGTTGCTGAGTAATCAGTGTGCATCTATAAAAAAATATACATATATCCGACGATCATAGAACCTCCTCCAATTTGAAAAATGTCTTATCAAGTTGAAATTTCAAAAAATTTTCAGACAGCTGGTTTGACGAGAAAAACAGGTTCTCAAAATTTATTTACACTTCAAAAAAGCTTTGTTATGAAAACAAGAATTCAAAAGTCGTGAAAATTTTTTGACTTTTCATGGTCCTTATTTTCATTTTGAACTGACACCCGAGAATTATCTGGGTTCCCGATCAAACTTCCATTAATGCGTTAACTTTTTTTCTATCTACTTATGTTTTTGAAAAGTCGTTGAATCATTTGATGTGAAACAAATAAACGATTTTATAAAAAATACGTTTTTATTTTTTTATTTTATATAATTTGAAATTGTTATTGTTTGTTTTGAACGCATTTCGCGGTGCAATTGTGTAAATGTTAAAACGTAGCGCTCTTCAACTGCCCTAATATTTAAAAAATGGCACCGAAGCATAGCCGATAACAACAAACCGGATAAAAGCGATCCCAGCGGATTGGTACCAAATTACGGGTCATATGTCGTTGCGTTTAGTAATACTGCAATAAAAGCGTGCGAAAACGATGCAAAGTGTGTGTCAAACTTTCCCCGTCCCTAATAAAAAAAGAAAATTTTCAAAAGACATGAAAAATTAAAGTTTTTGCAGATTTAAAAAAAAAAATTAATAGAAAAAAATTTCGACTAATCTTCGAAACCATCTCAAATATAAACACGAGGTGTTCTTAAAAAGTTATCTTTCTTTTCCACCACCAATTTTAGAGGGTCTCGGAGAGTAAGGTTTTTTGGCTGCGAATATTTAAATACCAATTTGCCATCTGAAATAGATTCTCAGGTTAGTACCCTACCATGCTAAACAAATAATAATTTTTTTCATCCCTAATTTACTCGGAGAAAACAAAACAAACCAAAAAAACCAAAAAAACAAAAGAGCGTTCGCAGAATTTATGCGAAACTACTTTTTGTCACTCCATCGCCGAGCAATTTACTTATTTTCTCTCTGGTAGAGTGAAATTTTCATCATTACCTGACCCGTTGATCGAACAACTTGGCCAGAGAAAACAAAAACACTATTCGCCAACGTTCTAATTAAAAACAAACTGGAGAATTAAAGCACATCGAATCAAATAACGACGACGCTCCAGTTAATTGCTTTAATTTCGAATAACGAGTAGCGAACGTCGAGAATAATTGAGAACATTTTTAGTTTGGGTAGTAAAAGAGTCGAGGGTTCGTGACATCGCTCGAAAATGACCTCGCAGTATGGAGGCATCGAGGCACGAAAATGAAATCGAAAGAAAATTCGTTTGGGCGAAGGCACGCTTCGAACTGGAAGCCGCACTTCGGTTTCGTTCGGTTTGAATAAAAATTTGTGCTGTAGGTATTTGTTAGGTAGGCAGCTAACTGCAGTATTTTGTATATATTGTTGAAAAAAGTTTAATTTACACGCGTAGCCTACTTCCGAAGTTAATTACAACGAAGGCAGATCAATTTCATTTCTTCTTCGAGGGTATCCAACCATAAATTATGGTGTATTTAGTTACAAGGCCTTTGAGAGGGAGGGGCAAAGGGTACCAAAGGTACCGGGCTCGCACATCTTTAGGGGGTCCGGAATGGCCTTAATTTATAAATAAATTGTAATTTTTAAGTATAAACGGTGAAAAAGGGCGTCAGCACCGATCCATGATGAGGTTTTAGGGAGTAAATTTTCCGAGGGTTTGAAGAAAAAAACTCACTAAAATACATGTTTTACAACCTAAAACGTATCTATCTAAAAATTTATTTCGTGAGAAGAGGAGCGAAATAGTTTTCTGAATTTATAACCCATTTCTGAAGACAAATCCTGCAGCTGGAGCTAAGGGGGGCACTTCAGTTTATTTCTCCTGGGCCCAAAATTTTTCTCCGAGGCCCTGTTTATTTATCTCTGCTGCCTTCTCATCTCTTTTGGCTTTTTCTTGTCCATAACATTGTGAAACCGATGCTTCCTTTTATCATATTTTCCTCTCCTTTTGCTAAAATTAGCACAAATTCCACATCCCTAACAGATCATCGGTGAAATTTACTTTTTTCAACTACCAGCCGAAAAATATGTTTTTGTAACGCTGCACAAAAGAACGAGTTTTACACGAGTGTATAGCGAATATAAACAAACAAATTTTCAGCCTGTGACGTAGACGATAATTTTCTAATCTCTCGCGTATCCAAATCCTGCGCAAGAGTGTGTAAAGTACTTTACTATATAGATGAATGAAAAATGCAACTTTATGAACGAGATTGATGGTGAAAAAACAAGGTTTTACCGACGAGACTTCACAACAGACAAAAAAATAACCAAACTGGAAAAAAATTATTTGTTTCCCTGTTTCAGAATGACTATTTTTACATTGTTCAAATAACAGTAATGAGCCAATGAGGAAATTTGAAAACTGGTACATATTGTTAAAATGTAATCACTTTCTTCTTACTTATTTTTTTGTTTTTTATAATTGGTACGACACATTGGTACCAAACACGTTTCTGGTATGTCTATTTTGTAATTTATAAAACTAAAATAACTAGAATAATTCAAAAATTATTGATTTAAAATATTTTTTCATTCACCAGTATAGCAAAATAACTTACTACACAAAGTTGAAAAATAAGCAATTGCTACTTATATGCAATTGTAGCATTCGCCTTTGGCTCGTGCCACAAATTTGCAACTTCCCCACAATCGCTTACTTTCCTCCCTTGTATAGGAATGTACTATTACACACTCTTGCAAATTCCATTCCTGTACAATATGATGTAAAATATTCAAACATATAAGCACTTTGATATTGTTATTTACATTATTTTGTAAAAAATTATTCGTTAAGCTGCCAATCCTATCAAACACAACGTTTCAATTTTTAAAAAACAATGTCTCAAATGATTCCTCAACCTCTAATTAAGTTAGAGATCTGAGGTTATAATGATCGAAAGAGGATAAAATTTAAACAATTTCCATGTAATTTTCTTCTATCTTCAGCTAAATTAATGGGAGATTCGCCATATTTTGGAATCTAGAAACTTCTTCTCTTTCCTTCAATGATTCCTCAGGTGCTATTTAAGCTAGAAAGCTAAAAACGGCATCTCCAAAAAGAGGGGAAAATTTACCAGGATTTGATTTTTATTTAATTTTTTAATCATCAACAATTTGAAAATAAACAAATGAAAAAAACGCAAATTGATGGAAAAAAATTTTCTTTGAAATCCAGAAACTTCTCTTCTTTCACTAAATAAACTTCTATTAAAGTTACAATATTCAATCTGTAATAATAATAATAATAATAATAATAATAATAATAATAATAATAATAATAATAATAATAATAATAATAATAATAATTATTATTATTATTATTATTATTATTATTAATTTGGTCACCCCGTAAGTAAACCACTGTCTCCCTCTTAGGTTCTATGAACCCCATGTAGGTAGCACCTACCTACACCAAACAAGCGACAGTGGTGACCTCGACGTTGCTACAGTGGTTCAGGTGTGAAAACGCTTGACAAGCAAGAAATTACTCTGTTGATAAGTGCGGCTTGGACGCGACTTTTTCATTGGCTAGAAATAGCTCATGTGACTTAGGTGACTATTAGTCGACTAAGGAGTGGGAAATTTACCCCCTATACCAAATAAACGTTGCCCCATAACAGGAAGGGTCAACAAAATCTCGGTAGAACACGCATATACATCTGCTAGATAGGAAATAGTCCTACAATAATTTCTGCTACAAATTTAGTTAAGCTGGATTTCCAAAAATTAAGAAACGGAAAAATAATACGAAAAATAATGCTAAAAACGACGAAACTAAAATGCCTGGAACTTCAACTGAAAATCCAGGGGAAAAAGAACGTAGGTTACTGGCTGAGAAACAGGCTCAGATAGAAAAAGAGCTGTTTGATCAATATATGAATGAGATCGTAGCCAAGGTAATATCGAAGTACGACAAAAAGAAGGTCGAAGAAAACGCCAAAAATACACTCAAAAAACGGATCCAACTACCAGAGTTTCTCTCAAAGGATGTAGAAACCTGGTTTATACAATTGACTGGCTGTTTCCAACTCGAGGAGATTCCTCGAGACAGGCCTGGCAGAACACCACCAAGGTCTAAATCTAGACCCAAATACAAAAATCCGAATTGGCATGAAGACTATTGCTTCCACCATAATAAATGGGGAGAAAATGCCAGGACTTGTAAAATCACCTGCCGATTCTATGCTGAAAGGATGATCAAAGATGAGCAAAAGAAAAAGGAATTGCTCACGGAATTGGACAAGGTTAGAGACAACCAAAAATCTCCCAATAAGTCAAACTAAAGAGAGGGGTCGTATCAGTGGCAACCAACCCCTCGGATAACTACTCTTGCCACCTGTTCATACAGGACAGGTCAAAAAGGAGGGAATTTCTTGCTGATTCAGGCGCAGATATAAGCTTACTGCCAGCCAAGATCAAGCATAAGAATAACACTCCAAAATCCCAATTAAATGCAGTAGATAACCATAGTTTCTCTGCATATGGAATTAAAAAATGCAAAGTAAATATAGGTTTTAACAAACCAATGAAATGGACTTTCACCATAGCTGATGTCAAATACCCTATATTAGGAGCAAGTTTCTTAGCCTATTATGGACTATTGATTGATCTTAAAAATAAACAATTAATAGACTCCACAACCGGTGAACACATAAAAGGAAAAACTAAAAATTATCAAATAATTAATATAATTAATGCGTGCACACAACCAAATGATAAATTCATCAATATATTGACAGATTTTCCTGGTATCACCGAACCAACTTTTAATCCAAATCCTACATATAAACATGACACAGTTCATATAATAGAAACTGTAGGACAACCCTGCGTAGCAAAAGTAAGACAATTAGCTCCAGATAGATTAAAAGTGGCCAAGGATGCATTCGATAGAATGGTAAAAGAAGGAGTTTGTAGACCCTCAAATAGCTCATGGAGCTCACCCATTCATATCATCCCTAAGCTAGGTGGAAAATGGCGAGTAGTAGGTGACTACAGACGCCTAAATGCTCAAACAAAACCAGATAGATATCCAGTTCCTAATATCATGGATTTCAATATAAATATGAAAGGAAAAGATCTATTTACCAAAATTGATATTAATTGGGCTTTCCACCAGATACCTATTGCTAAAAACCATATTGAAAAAACAGCACTAATAACTCCATTCGGCCTCTTCGAATATCTTCGAATGCCATTTGGATTAAGAAATTCTGCACAGACATTGCAGCGATTTATAAATGGTGTATTGAGAGACATACCATATGCCTATTAGAGATGTGTTGGTTGACCGAGAACTAATTCATTTGAACTAATCTTTTGAAAGACCTAAATGAACGAGACCGAAAGATGAGGATGAACTAGTTCATTTTGAACTAAAAGATATTATCAAATCAAAGTTATATTGTATAGACCTATAAGCTAGTTCACTTTTATATGTCACAGCATTGTTGTTAATCACTGGATGAGTGGAATTTCTTATCAATCAACAAAAAACGAAACGAAATAGTAAGCATTTTTGGGGAATGAAAGTGCTTTCTATGTCTGAAAGTAACTACGTATAGAAAATGTATACAAATTGCTCTCCATATGAAATAATACATACTCAAAGGTTTGATTCATGCAGCTCATTTTGTTCATTTTGAACTAGTTCACTGAACTAGTTCATTCAAAAGACCGAGACCTGTTGAACTAAATTCCCCAAATGAACTAAAACGCACATCTCTAATGCCTATGCATACATAGATATCTGCATATGCTCCAGTGGAGGCATTGAAGTGCACGAGAAGAAAGTGAGAACCGTATTACAGCGTCTGCACGCTGCCGGTTTAACTATCAATCCCGGTAAATGCGAATATGCAAAACCAAATATTGATTTTCTCGGGTACAACATTACTTCTGCTGGAATTGCCCTTCAAAAAGTCCGGACTGAGCCAATAATAAACTTCTCTAAACCAAAAACAGTCGCTGAATTAAGACGATTTTTAGGGATGACAAATTTCTATCGACGTTGCATAAAAAATGCAGTGGCTGAATAAGGCAAATTATTTGATTTGATAAAAACAAATAAAAAACGCGACAAAACTCTTGTCATATGGACAGAAGAAGCCAACTTAGCATTTGACAGTGTAAAAAATATGCTGGCTAACGCGACATTATTAGCTCACCCAGATGACAGTCTGCCATAATGCATAGCAACAGACGCGTCAGACTTTGCAATTGGTGCAACATTGTACCAAATTGATAATGATCAAAACTAGCCTTTAGCATTCTTCTCGAGGAAACTATCAAAGGCTGAGAAAAATTATAGTACGTATGACAGAGAGCTATTGGCGATAAATGCTGCAATCAGGCACTTTAGGCATAATGTAGAAGGTAGAACTTTCACTGTGTGTACAGACCACCTACCTATCACACATGCATTCCAGCAGAGAGCAGAACATGCATCGCCAAGGCAAATGAGACACTTAGAATTCATAGGCCAATTTACAACAGACATCAGATATATAAAAGGGGAAGTAAATACACCCGCTGATGCTCTGAGTTGAATAGAATCTGTCTCAGTGCCATTTCAGTTGCCCTATGCTGAAATAGCCATTGAACAGCTAGGGGATGAAGAATTATTAAAATTAATATCTTCAGACAAATCAAGTCTACAACTGAGACAAAAAAGACTCCCTGGCACAAAAATCATGTTAACATGTGATGTGTCCCAAGGACAAGAACAACCTTACATTCCACAAAAATATAGGAAAATGGCGTTCGACAGTGTTCATAATTTATAACACACTGGACCTAGGAGTACGACTAAATTAATATCCTCAAGATTTGTATGGCCCAATATAAAAAAGATTGCAACAACTGGGCCCGTGCTTGTCTAAATTGCCAGAAATCTAAAATTGGCAGACACACGAAATCGAAACTTGGGAAATTCAGACATACTGACAGATTCAAACACATTCACGTTGACTTAGTTGGTCCTTTACCACCTTCTCATGGCTACAAGTATCTGTTGACCATTATAGACCGAGCTACTCGCTGGCCCTAAGCAATTCCACTTATGGAAATGTCAGCCCCAACAGTGGCTGCAGAAATATATTCAATGTGGATTGCTAGATACGATGTGCCCCAAAGCATAACTACAGACCAAGGTCGACAATTCAAAAGCCAAATATTCAACGAACTAGTAAAGACCTTGGGTGCTAAACACTGGTCCACCACCACTTACCACCCACAATCTATCGGGAAAGTGGAAAGGTGGCATAGGGCTCTAAAAGCCTCAATTATGGCACACAACACCAAAAAATGGATTGATAGGCTACCAACCATCTTATTAGGCCTCTGATCAGCCTTGCAAACAGATACTGGACACTCAGCTGCTCAATTAGCACTCAGTGAGGAATTGCGCTTACCAGGGAACTTTTTCTATGAAACCAAAGAAATTAACCCCGAAACATTAATACAAAACATAAAAGACGAAGCAAGTCAATTTCTAAAACAAGCTGCAATTCATGACAAACCTAAAACCTATGTCTCGAGACACTTAGCGACAACTATGCACGTGTTCTTACGAGAAGAAGGGATGAAAAAGGCTTTGCAGAAACCCTACACCGGTCCCTATAAAGTAGTGGATAGAACAGAAAAAATGTTCATCCTACTCATAGCTGATAAAGAGAAAAAAGTCTCAATAGATCGTGTAAAACCTGAATTCTTAATAGCAGATGATAAAGTCAATGTCATAAAAAATTGCAAGGAAAAAGATATGGATACTGACATAAACATAGCCAAAGATCCACAAGAAATTGTCGAACAAAATACCGACACTCAAAAGCTACTAACACAGCCAGAAATAGTACAAGAAATGCATAGCCATGTACTCAAACCAAATTTGGAAAAAACGGTTGAAAAAACCAAATCCAAAAAGTTGTCAAATTCGATGACAATGTACGAAAATATTACTACGATCCAAAAGCGCCTATAAAGCCTAATAAAAGAGGCAGGCCTAAAGGTAGTTATAAAAAACAGAATCAAATTCCGAGTCGTAGATCAGAAAGATTAGCTCAACACCAAAAATAGCTAAACCAAAACATGATCACAAATACAAAATTCACTCATACAAAAACCACCAAATTCCCAAACCATAGAAAAATAAATGGTTACAAAAAAGCAAAATAAATTTATTCACCATCAACCCCTGCGTCAAAACATAGCAGAAGGTTAAACAAAAATTAAAACATCAAAAAATGGTCATAAAAATCAAAAATAAATCTTCTGCTTCCAGGATTCGAACCTAGATGCAGAGAGAAAAATGCGAAAATAAATCAGCTCGAAAATAAAACATTTATCGTGAAATTCAAAATAAATTCACGTGCATTTTTATAAAAACAGAAATCAGCTGACGAACCATGAGAAACGGTGCAAGTGCAATGACACACATCCTTATAGCAGAACATACCACAACGTACATTGTGATAAGGATATCGCACCACCGTTCCTTATCGCATTGACCTACACCTATAAAAGAATAAAGTTCATTCACTCGAATACGTTGATCCACATAAAAGCACGTGGTAATTTAAATCAACGAATTTTGCACGTAGAATCTTCTACGTGGGAATTTCTAAATGGTGGGAAAATACTAAATCTTTTATGCTGAGATGAATTATGATAAACTCGACGACAAATTCGTACAAAATGAAACAGCCAAGAGCGATACACAAATCATTCGTTTGACGATTACGCTCCGAGCAACATCGCATTCTAATTTCATGTAATTTGTTCAATTCGAACACCTATTTCTGTGCCCAAATTGCTTTTGAAAAATTTCCAATATTTTTCCATTGTCTTAATTGACATTTGCAATCCATCACAAAGTCTTCCATCAACTCTTCTGAACCTTTTCTCGACTATGAGGAAGCCTTCCTAACAGAAGAGCAGGAACAGAGTAATTGGGAACATGACATCATGCTTTCCCAACTTTCTTCTTCGGCGAGCAATCTCGCTTTGAGTTCCACTCCGAGGCCTGAGGTCAGTTCAGTCTTAGCTGAAATGACCCAACCTCTTCCTCACCACCTTCCTATCGGCAAGACCTCGGATGCTTCACGATCCATGATTACCCCATGGATGTGGACCCATCTAGGAGCATTCAGCCTTCTCGCTCCGAAATCACAGTCCATAGATTGGAAACCCAACTCCAGCCTTTCGTCCAACAACGGAATTCTATCCCAAATATGAATTCCAGAAATTCCACTCAGGCGATCCGGCACAAAATAAAAAGAGAGGAGCACGATCTCATGCTAACTATAACCAGCGGAGGATCCTCAATTATAATACGGGGACTTTTACTGGCCATGCCTTAGGCCAGGCCCTCCACGATATCCTCTTTGGAGGAGCTAGGTCATATAGAGGATGTAATCCCAGCGGACAATCTTCCTTTTAGGGTATGACTAGACTTAGTCTTTTCGTACAAAAATACTAGGGGGGAGTGGCTGTGGGAACATTTCCCTCTTTGCCTCCCTCAGGGCTCGGCCCTGCGTCGACAGACGGGTCGCAGACCAAAGTCTGCGACCCATATTAATTGTGCATTGCACGTTAAACAAAGTACATATTTACATACTCACTGACAGTATACGTGCTGCGGTCCGTATATGGTACTGCATCGCCTTTGGACAATTGCCCCAGTTAGGAAGTACGCTTTGTGTACAGTTAGGCACTTAAACCAGCTGGCTTCCAGTACCGAGAAATAATTCGGTTGCCCCGCATGTAAACCACTGTCTCCCTCTTAGGTTCCATGAACCCCGTGTAGGTAGCACCTACCTACAGGTAATTAAATACCTAAATAACGCTTACTGGACACTACTTTGATTCCAGAGAAATTTGAAAGGTGAAAAACTACACTAATCTTCATAGTGGTCTGTGTAAGCTGGTTTGCAAATGTGAGGAGGTTACGGTTGGCTATCCATTCCCCCCAAAAAAGATTCTTCAATCGCCCAGAAATGTGAACAAAAAAAATTAGCTTTTTCCTCTTTGAAAGTTAGAAGGTCTTTCTAGAAAAAAATTGTTGATCTTCAATGATCACGTTGAAAATATTTTGAAACATTGTAAAAAGAAAACCACAGAGACAGAAACTGATCATTCAGTTCTAGAGTAGGTGGATTGGTACTGGGATTTAAAGCCAGCCACCTACATATTCATCAGTAGTGCTGTTAAGAAGTTAGAATTGCTCTTCTCAAAGTTTATCGATATTTATCGATAATTTTTGTTTATAGTGGATAATACATTTTTTTAGCATTTTATTATTGAAAATGCTTCTCAAGTCAGTTGGTGAAAAATGTCGCCACCCAATTTTTAACTATGTTTTATGTGTGAAGAATAAGAGAAGGGGTAGATACGACAATAAAAAAAGTGTAAGGAGAAAATTGTAATGAAAAATAAAGTGGAGACTGTGAAGTTGTTTTGTTCTTTATGGAGCGAATACGAGAATAAAAAAAACAAAAAATGTACACCAATTTATTTATTTTTAATTTTTATTAATTTTTAATGCTTTCATCTCATTCTTACAATATGTTGAACGTGAGAATTGTTTTAGGTGTTGTGATTACTAGTACTTTTTGACCATTTAAAAAATATCGATGTGAAATCCTTACGACATATTACGGAAAAACCTTTTGAAAAATTGAAAATTTCAACTAGAAAAAATCTCGATAAACTTAATGATACCTACTGGTTTATTTAAAATGAAGTACGTGTTAATCTCACACTTGTCAATTTACATAATATATATAAATAAATAAATAAATTTATTTTTTTATTCTGTTTAAGAAAACCTCAGAGATATATAGTAAAAGATATGTCCTTGTCCACCCAGCGATACAAAAATACGTGAAAGAAAAATAAAGCTACTAGAGTTATACATTATGCGCATCCAAAGCTGCTCATATTTTATATGATAATCTTTGTGATAACGAGTCACTTCAATTTCTAATGTTGTGAAAATAAACATCTTCACATAAAAACGAACTTTATAAAGCTACGACACATGGGGAGTAACTTATATCTCTAATCAGAACTTTTCATCTTTAACGTATTTTTGATCGGGTATTGGAGATCTCTTTGGCCGTATATCTGAGGAAAACCTACATTTTCTGAGGTGGTTCACCGCTCTAGTTTTTCAAAAACCAATCCACATCATCTACCCTTTTACTGTATAAATTTACGATAAAGGCATAGGAAAATATTATTATGAAAGTGTAATTGGTTTAGAAAAATTATTTTTTAGTTTATTTAATTTTGATTTTTTTTTTTTTTTTTACGCTGTTATGCTGAAACAAATTTGAAATTAAATTTTTTTGGAAGAAACAGTTTTGGAAATCATTTTTGAAAAAATATCTCCTTATTGATGGAAAAATATTCGAATGATTTTCACACCTCTCCAGTTCCCGTTCGATTCTACTCTTATAAAAAATAACTTGAAAATTTTTCGCAGCTAGCAAATGTGTTGGATTTCTCAACTTGTTTTTGTGACCAAAACTACGTCATTTATTTTGTAAATTTATATTTGATTTATTAAATTTTCTTGGAAAATTTTTGTTGCAAATTTTCCGACCCCCAGGTTTGTTTTTTTTTTTTTTAGCCTTTTCTTCAGATTTTCTATCTTTTTTATTATTTTGGCTGTCCCTTTACTGTGTCGTGGCTCTCTTTCACTGTTAAAATGAAGAGTTTCTTAAATGCCAAAACATAGTATATATATATATATATATATATAGTATACACGAGTATATAAATATATGTATAAAAGTAAAAGTTAGATAGAGTTCCTTCAACAAAAATCGGGATGAGCTCGTATTTTACGTATAAATAATCCGATATAGACTTCGACGTGGGCGTACTTTTGAGGATGCAGCGTGTATTTGCGGGTACAAGAAGTGAAGAAGGGAAAGAATAAGAAGAAGAATAAGAATAAGAACAAGAAGTAGAGGGGGCTGGAAAAAGTGGAAAAAAGAGCGTCGAGTTTACTACATAAAATTTCCAATTTGAAGTTTACGGATAGGATAGGAAATATCATAAGACGAAGACGTTTTTGGCGAGAATAAAATCGGCAACGCCAAGTTTTCCAACTCCCCGGGGGCTATTGCTCGGTCTGCTTTCTATCTCACCCCCTCCTCCTTCATACACTACACACGCTATTCTAATAAACAACCCTTCAGTATCGATGCACTGTTTACACCAAAAACTTCGCTTCGTCTGTACCAATTTTTTCTATTTATCGATATAAATTCTATACGCCTTCATGTAGCCGCCGACGACTTACGCTTCGGCGGCCGCAATTTTCGAATGAGATTACAAAAAATGTGCGGCTGTTTCTTTCGTGTGGAGGCCGTAAAAGTAGCCCACGTTCATTGCTGGCCCACTTTCTCGTCTTCCTATCTGCGATGCGGCTTGGCTCGCCAAAACGTGTCGGCAAAATTAACTTCGCGTCGAAATTTTCGGTTGTCGACTGCGACTACAAAAAAAGCTTGAAAGTGCAAAAGTTTGGACTGTAGGAACAGCCAGGCAATTCGTTTCAGACTAAAAGCCCAAATTTTGAGAAAATATTTACGCACTTCGCACGAATGCAACGATCGGAGTCGTTGAAAATTAAATTTTAAATTTTGTTCGAAATCAGAGTTCATTATGAATCTGAGAGATGGAGGAGCTCCGCATGGGTGCCTTTTGCAAAGGGTACCGTCGCACCGTCGCACCGTCGCATCGTTGCAGCACGCAATGGGTCCCTACTCAAGAAAACGTCGCCGATCCGCCAATCGCCAATCGCCATTCGCCATTCGCCGCGTAATGCGGAAAGTATCTTTTCGCATATTTGCGGCGCAAGGATACCCTCCGCGGTACTCTGTACCGCGAGAAGTATTATTCTGCACATTTACGGCGCAGAGTGGCGCAAATGGCAGCGTTTCTACTGCCATGTGAATTTCAACAAACGCAGTTTAGCCCAAGGTATAGGCTGCAAAATTTCAGGATGCGTAAGATTTTGAATGTTGGTGTAGGACCTATCATAATGTATCAACATATCGTACCTATCGATAGGCGTACATCGATATCGTGCTTTCGATGAAAGGTGACGATCGAAAGTTTCAAAAAATCACGTGCCAATGTAACGAGAATATCGGTTACAAAATAATTAAATACTCGTAAATGTTAAAAGGTTGTATTAAACAAGATATAAAACGGTGAAATACTAAATAGTAAGTTACGTAGGTAAGTTACAGTAGGAATAATAAGATTAATAGAGAAGGTAAAATGTACATGGTTACATGAGTTTTTATAGCTAGAAGTTTTGGGAGGAGAATATGGCGGTTTCTTGGAGAGTGGAAATGGTAGTGATATGATTGGAGAGTTACGACAATACAAGTTTAGATATTGTCCAATAGGAGTTTAAGGAAATGGCGTAAATGGTGATTTTGGGTATTTGAAATATCTGCAGAATAGTTTCATAGAAAAGAGTTGTTATGAAAAGTGTATTTATGTTTGTTTATAAACATCGAATGTAGAACAACTGAGTCAGTAAAGGCAAGTAAAGACTTGTTTACATGACGTCAACATAATGAGAATTGTTTTAGGTGATTGATATATATGTGAAATATATATATAAGAGAGAGATATTACGAATGATACGAAATTATCATTACAGCCAATAAAATAATTTTCGAAGATGAAACGAGTCGTTTGCGTAGCGTTGACTGATGGTGCGGTTCATCTCGTACAGTCTTTCAACAAAGAAATACTGAATTCTATCGTCCACACCTGGTGGCATACCTACTCGATGTTTCCGCGTGTTCATTTGTTCGAAATTTAAAAGGGATTCTTAATGTACAAGCCATACCCATAGGGTATGTAGACGAATGATTCGGCAATGGCGTACACGTGTAGAGGAAAAAAGGATCGGTTTCGATTGGTTACAGTCGCCAGTACGGAGAAATGAATAAAAGTGGCTACATATAGGTACCTACGATATATTGCATAACTTATCAGACTCTAAAAGTGGTCCGTCAGTGTGTCGCGTGGCACGTTCAATATTCGATTCATCTCGCTGAGGGAGACGACTGTCTACATCGCTTTTGATATTTTGGCTACGCACGATCAAATATTTCAGAGAGTAAAAGTGTTTCTTCATTGTTGTAAAAGAAAGTGTGCAGTGCCCGTCGGTTTTTAGTGAGTATGCTGGGCAGGTTCGGGTGAATCGAGAAAAAAATTAGAACTCGGAGGTGCATGAAATAAGGGGCGATAGTAAACTCGTTCCTGTTTGACCATTTTGTTTTTTTTCATAGCTGAACTCCTACCGGACTGTTATCTCATTCCGAAACAAAATGAACAAACTTGTTCCAGGTGGAAACATTACTTGTCCCTAAAGATGCATTAAACTCGACCCCCTCGCAAAATCATTCATTTTTTGTCCGTTAATTTGCCGCCAACAACCACGTACCTACCTATACAAATTTCAAATTTATTTTCCACTTAGTCCAAAATTTCAATACTAACGAAATTAATGTATTTATGTGAGTCATAAGGATATAGGTAGTTAGTAGGTAACAACCTACTTACCAAAAGAAAATAAATAAAATAAATAATAAATAAAAAATAAACTAATACTCTTTTGAATGGTCTCAATCTCAGATAATTTAGTACAAGGTGCCGAGGTAAACATGAAAATCCGTACCAACGATAACACATAAGGCTCTAAAATGGACAGGAGTTTCAATCGATTTCACTGGATTCGTAGCAACGTACCTATTTAGATAGCTTTAAATTCGAAGGACCAAGAGGCTGAAAGCGGATGAAAACAGACATACTAAGCATTTTCAGAAAACTTGCGTCCATTTTGGGGCTTTAGAATAATGGGACTTTTCGTTAACATTGGTGAGACAGACCTACTGAGTATCCAGTACTAAATGATAGAAGATATTAATGTGCAGACATACCTTAAACTTAAATTATTTTGCAACACGAGGTTTTCATTTCACAAATTTTCTTAGAAATTGTGTTTGCGTATAAATGGGACTGAAATATGCTACACAGATTTCGTATTAAAATCGATATTTCAGGAAAAAATAGAAAATTTCTTGTACGTCACGTGTGTGTTTTAACCTAGGACAAGTTAAACTAAAGCTACGAGACAAATTAAGATGATCAACCAATCAACCAGGGATGAGTTCAGTATACGAAAGTGTCTATACTCTTTCGGAAGTTTAAGGATGAGTTGACATACAGGGAAATCAACGATTTTGTGAGTGGGACGAGTCTAATGCCTTCTCGAGGACGAGCTTCGTAATGCTCAAAATTAGACGCGACACTTGTATACGTCGCACTGTTTTTGGACGTTGTTATAGAATCCATGGCAGTCTATGATGTTGATTACGAATACGCAGATAATCAGATATAGGTCCACAACAAAAATATTTCAAGAAGATTTTTTGCCATGAAAGAATAAGTTTAATAGCGGACGCAGCGGGTGAATATTTACTACATGTTGGTACTTGATTTTATGGGCGCCCATTTTTCTTGGAGCCTAGATATGCGAACACTCGCATTAATTTTCCCCGCAATCACAGATGTTTCCTTCTTAAAAAAATTCACAAGTTTCCCACTTCGTCAGAATGAGAGAAGGGCGTTGAAAATTAATAAACGTTAAAACAAATTAATAGTTATTCGTCTTTCATTTTCTTTCATTTTTGTATTTGTTTCGCAAACAACGAAATAACGTTACCGCCTCCACTTTATTTTTCACTACCATTTTCTCCTTCAACTTTTTTTGCCGTCTTCATCTACCTCTTCTCATACAATTCACGTGTGAAACATTGGTAGAAATTGGATGGCGAACACTTTTTCACGACTTGACTCGAGAAGCATTATTTCAATGCTAAAAAAACGAAAGAATGTAAGTTTTGCTGTGGCTATACGCATAAAGGATTGATGTGTAAACCTAAAAATATCTAAGGAATACTAAAACAGTAAATTTTCATTAATTTGTGTTTTTTATTTCGTTTGTTTGTAAACTGCCAAGAATCATTGAAAAATTATATGAAAAGTATGTTCCAGTATATTTTCTCCTCTTTCCAGCATTACCAACTTTTCTCTCTCACTCGAATAACAGCTGAGGATTCATCGAGTGAAAGAGGCGAGGTTTCTAGATTCCCAAAATTGCACATTTTCCATTAATTTTTCATTTTTTTGTTCATTTATATTTAAATTTTGCTTTCCAAATTGCTGAAAATAATTGGAAAATCAAATCTAAATTTTGTAAATTTCATCTCCTTTTTCAAACATTCTTTCCGGCTCTCTAGTTTAAATAGAGATTGAGGAATATCGAATGAAATGCGGGAGGTTTGTTTCAAAGTTGAAATGTTGTGTTCAATGTTGACATGAGATACGTGCACAACCACACACTCGCACACACAAAGGCACAACAACCAGTCTTACGATGGTCAGGTCTGATGCTCTCAAGTCTCGCATAGCTCATACCCAGAGTTACGATGTTACAAATCAAAAATTATAGGCCGAGGCTGACGTAAAAATGATTTCTTCACTACCGAGGTCATTCCTTACCAATGTGCCGTGTACGGCTACGGACAGAATAAAAATCTGAGAATATAATTATAATTATGCCTGTTTCCAGTCCTACAAATGTGAAATAATTTTTCTTTTGCTGCGCGAGTCATACGCTGCAACTTTTCATTAACATTAATTGTTGTAACTCAGTCTGAGAACATTCTTCGACCAGTCGAGTGAATCACTAGCCAGGTCATTGCTTCGAAAAAACTTTGTCTGCAGGGTGTGCTGCTTCACATCGAGAGACAGTTCGATCAATACTTTGCTCTTTCTCTCCCTTATGTTAGTCGGAAAATCGTTACATCCAGCGAGATAATATTTGGGGGAGGAGAACCACGAGAGGTCGTGGTCCCTTTCTGCGTAAGTGTCTGGTCTACCAAACAATTCGATCAAGTTCTCACATTTAATTTCGCAAGAAACGTTTGCTCAAGGAGAACCTCGTATTCTTTTACTTTTCTTCAAAAAAAGTTATTTTCTTGTTTTCGTTTAAATTTGTCGAATCTCTTCCTATTAGCAAGTAAAAAAGAGTTAGGAACAGCCCCGAATTGTAAATTCTCACGTTCGTAAAGGCTTTTCGACGCTGTGCAGAAATATAGGAAGGCGTGTAAAGCCGCTGGAAAAATGTAACCGTAAAAGTTGAAAGTTTTTAAATGCGAGATTATACGGCGAGAATGTAAACTTTCGCCATTTAGAAATGGGAGAGAGAGAGAGAGAGAGCGAGAGAGACGGAGCGAATACGAGCAGTAATTCCCTCGGAAACAACGTCGAGTACGAATTTAAATTAAATGAAACCGCTTCCGTGCGCTGAGAGCGAGTAGATACGTATTCGGTATTTATTCTGATACATTTGCTGCGTTGCTTACTTATTATCAAAGCAGATAGGCGAACACAAAATAATGCGTACAGACGCACAAATTGGCACTCGAAAAAAATATGGTGACTCGAATTTTGTAATTTCGCATAATTTGCACAGAAATAGGCTGATCGAATAAAACACGCGAGACTCTGCTCGAGTATTGCCTACACCCCCCTCCCCCTCCCCTTGCGGACCAATTTTCGTAATGCTCGCGAGTACGTCAGAAACACTTTTGAACTTACGAAAGTGTCAGCGTGAGGAGGACTGAAACGAGTCGAAAAAAGGAGAAATCGAATAAACTGCTAATTCCGTGTTTATTAAATCGCTTTTTAATCGGAATCTACAAATAGTTTGGGAACTAACCGATTCAAGCGCGGAAGAATACTGAATTCAAAAGAAATCTTTAAATGGTTGTTTAGGATATTATTCAATTTCGAAAATAAGAAGTAGGTAGGCAGTTAAAGAAGGCAAAATCAAGCTACAAAAGCAGAATTTTGAACCACAATATTCGTCGTAATTCATTGCTTAAAATGCGGCGTGGAATGCTCATTCCCGTGCTCTCCAATGGCCGTACCCAGTGACAGGTTAGCATCCGGTGCCACTCTGTTGAAAATTTTATTGCCCTCTACGGTCATTGGCGCTTATGCTATTAATAATATTATATTGTACGCGTGTGTGGCGTTCCAGACAAAATAATAATTAGACCTGCGTACTCTCTCTTTCATAACACATTAAATTTCCAAACTCAAAAATTTGCCGCTCTGTTCAGCTGCACAATCCGCACACGGCTTGAATCTGGTGGGCTATTCCACTAACACTTTACGTCATTCGGCCACTTGAGCTCTGTTCGTAATCCAAAAAATAAGACTGAAAACGTGAGACTTACGCTCGTTCACACAACGCCATGGTAGCCTACGTAAAAATTCTTCAATATTACCGATGTATTATCAGTCCAGAATAATACTTGAATAATGGAAAATTAACGCACGACTTGAAGAATTAAACCGATAACGACATTCATTTCATTTCCTCGTATTCAAATAGTGTATTACTACCGAAAGTACTTTCGAGGGAATCGTTAATTGTAGGCGGCTGAAATTTTGCTGAGATGTGCGGGGTACGTCATCTTAAGATTTTGCGAGAATTTGGATGAAATCGTACGTTTATAGTATTCGAGATACGTATTGCTGAAATTCCGCAACTAGACCGAATCCGTATCATTTGCATCACAGAATCGAAAGGTGCTAAATGTACGATTTCATCCAAATTGTCGCAAAATTCCAATATAGGCAGCGTATCTGTACGTCTCCGCAAAATTTCAGCTCAATATTGTAACGTTGAATCTCGAGAAGTCGCTGAAATTTTAATCGAATTGTGTGATTGAAATAATTTATTGATAACAACGATATTCGAATACGTACTTTAACCTGGACTGTTCCCTGTTCCCTGTTCCCTGTTCCCGAAGTGTTTTAATTTCGAGGTAAATTCGTTCGAGTTTAGTCAATTTATTGAATAATTCATCGTCTAAAACATAAACGATATATTTTTGCAGCACATGCGCAAAAGACCGAGTTTTACTGCACGTACAGCGAATGTAAACAAACGAATATTTGGCCTGTGAAGTAGCCGATAATTTTACAATCTCTCGTACGTCCAAAACCTGCGCAAGAGTGTGTAAAGTATTTTACGCACTCTTGCGCATCCCAATCCTGCCGGACAGTGTGTAAAATATTCGAACATATAATCATTTTGACATTATTATTTATATTATTTTGTGAAAAACTATTCGTCAAGCTGCCAATCCTATCAAACACAACGTTTCAATTTTCAAAAAATAAAATGTCTCGAATGATTCTTCCACCTCTAATTAAGTTAGAGAGCTGGCGTTTGCAATGATCGAAAGTGGATAAAACTTGGAAAATTTCCGTATAGTTTTTTAATTATCTTTAGCCAATTGACGACCAATAAACGAAAAAAACGAAAATTAATGGTAAATTTGCCCTATTTTGGAATCTAGAAACTTCTTTTCTGTCTCTCAATGATTCCTCAGTCCCTGTTTAGGTTAGAAATCTGGCATTAGTACTGCTAGAAAGAGGAAAAAATTTATTTGAAATTACTTTTCTTATAATTTATTAATTGTTCTTAGCTGTTTGAAAATAAACCAATAAAGAAACGCAAAATAATGGAAAACTTGCCGTATTTGTATTTTTTTCGGCTATAATTTCCAAAATTTATTTTCTTTACGAGTTTTCTTTTATTGGGAGTGTCGTTCTATTTTTGTTTTTGTGCATTAGTTGCAAAAAGTATGGTGTGTAACAGGTGCTTGTGAGCTATTCTAACTCGTGTCAAGTTGGCAGCACTCGCCTTAGGCTCGTCTGCAAATTCTGCACACTCGGTAAAAAATAGTTCACATTACGCACTTGTTACATAATATACAGTATGGTTCACCAGATTCATCGACGAAATTACTTATTTCTTTACGCTTACGTTCAGTTTGCGAATAGAGCTGATTTTTAAGTTCAAGTTTTATGTTTTATTTATTTTTGGTTTTTTTCTATTGAATAGCGTAAGTGGCTGAAACGATGTAAAATGTTAGTAGAATAGCTCTTCTGGCACTGACTGTATCCTCGAGTTTGATACGAGTGGCTGACTGCTAAGCAACTCTTTTGTGAATATCGTTTTAATCGGACGGCGTGAGTATAATATTGAATTACTTGTTACGTCACAACTGTTGAACTGAGTGGCTACTCGGACAAAATCAGTTATCTTATTTCAAATCGATAGGCTATATTTTTTCGATCAATTTGCATAAAAACGTAATATTGTTTATCTCAATAAGTTACACGTGTTATTATGACCCTCGCTGATGAAATCCATTCGTTACTATGCATCAGTTTCTGCAGGCTATGGTTCGAGTCTTTCAAACCAGTATGAGAGATTTCCATATTCAATTTTGCCCTGCACCATCATCTGCATCACTGCTGGAATAAAATCAAAGCTCAATTTTTATATCGCCGGCCGTAGAGTGGAATAAAGTGTACCTATACCTAGGTACTTAATTTTCTGTACTACGGGTTCTTTCGGAGCTATTCTACTAATCGGCCTAAAATGTGGCGCTGATTTGACAAAATTACCTGGGGGACTGAAGACAAAATGTGAAAATCTTTTGGTTCACATTTAACCTGGACAGCGAAATATTAATTATTCAACGTGAATAAACGTATAACTACCTATATTGGGAGTAGAGTGGGTACTAAAATTTACAAAATTATAGGGAGACCGTAATCTTTCAAAAAAGGTCAAGTTGGCGCCTATGAGTCTAGAGTAGGTACGCCAAGTGGCCACTAATTTACTTGATGTATTATAGAAGTTTTTCAATTTAGCGTACTCGAGCTGCGATCATAAATTATCAATTTTGACGAGCGTTTTTAATGCGGATCAAGAAAGGTGCGCACGCATCATTAGTTGGCACAATAAGTTGATGGGTCCTCGACTTTGGTAAATTGGGTTCTATCGGGTCGGTTTTGTGGGAGTCGCGTAAGTTGGTCGTCTATCAGTCAACAAGCCATATCCTAATTTATTAGACTAGGCTCGGTAAAAAAATAAAAAAATTTCATGTACATTTAGAGTTATACTGGAGTCATAACATCGCTTAGTTTCAGTAATTTAGCTAAATGAAGCGAAATTTCAGTCAGCAACAGAACTTTCTGCGATATTATACTGAAGAGAATTTAGTAATTGTTTGGACACCTAGACTCGATAATATAAGTTAACAAGAAATAAATCGAAGCTCGATTCGACTGAGACAACGTTATTCGTAGTTTTTTTCACACGTCATCAACATTTACGTTTGTCTATTCTCCTTTTCAAACAGTGACGCATAAACCATCGATACTATCGATATTACGCATCATTTATTTCATAGAGAGCAATTATCTCGAGTGTGCATTAATAGGAAGGAGTGGTACACAGTCGAACTTTTCAAATAAGAGGGGTAATTTTATTTTTCGTCCAAAACACCACTGATAATGGTTAAATACGTCCTTACGTACATCCCAAGTCAAAATTAAAAGAAAAAACGTTCGTTCTTTTTTTGTCATTAGTGATTTATTGTTTTCGTATGTCTGAACTTATGTTTTCAATAATTTTTTTGTTCAAATAGAATTTCAAAAAAAATTTCGAAAGGTAAATTATTATGGGTATTCGTGTTTAGTTGATATTGATTCCTTCTTGGAACATTCACAATGTCAGCCTAAAATAATAATATAAAGTATTCTGAAAATTGACTTCATGATAATATTTGCATGGGTTCACAGTGGAATAGCCAAGGGTGATTCGCAGCGAAACACTAATTTTTTTGGCACTTTTAAGGTTTTCTGTAGTTATTAAGGTAAACTATGATTCAGACATTAGGTAATTATCATAAGCTTTTATTCTACTTACTACTTGCGATTTTAAAATATACCAATACTGCAGTTAACCATCAGCAACGAAATAATATTTGCTTCGCATGAAGCTAAAACCAAAAAAATAAAATAAATAAAAGCTTATATTTTAAAAATTCGTTTTTAACCTAAACTTATTTTAATAATTAAATAAATAGGTATACAGTTTAAAATCGTATTCAAATATTTTTTAATTAATTTTTTTTCTATAATTTATAGAATTTTGGCAGTTTTATCAACTTGCAAAAAACATTTGGATTCTTAAATTTCAATTATGATTTGTCAAAAATAAAAATCCATCGATGTACACCTAATTATTTTTCTCAGTTATCTTAAAGCATATTTTTTAACTAATTTGTAAGCATTATTTACGTTTGTGTTCCACTGTGTACCACACATGTATATAGTGGAACGATTTATGACTTTTTTAGTAGATTTTTGAAAAAAATCTACTTATTAAAACTGTCTTAGTATTCGAATTGAAGGGTGTGAGGCATTACGTTTTTTGTTTCATGATTTTCTGAGCATTTTGGCATTATTTTTAAAAATTCATTTTTGTTTATATACCCCTTTTGCGTTGAGTCCATTTCCAGGAGATTTTTTGATCGGATGGTTTAGAAATTCGAAACATCAATTCGGATTTGCCTAAGAAAGAACTTTATTGTTTTCAGTCCGGATCAGACCCATGGTCCGTCCAGTAGGTTAATTTATATACATTTTTATCGAACACCGCATGTATAAATCGCAGTTTTCGATCGATAGGCCTAAAATTTTGTATAATTATGTGTTTTAGGTCAAGCATAATAGCTACCAATTTTGGTGTTGAAAGGCTTTACGGTACGTCTGATAGGGGTGATTTTGTTGCATTTTTAGCAGATTAATGGCTCTAAAAGAGGTAATTTTCAAAACTATAATCACAGAATTTAGTGCCGGATTTAAAGTATATCTAACATATTTCCAAGTTTAGTTTCTATTGGTATTACGGTTCATTCAGTGGGGCTGTTGAAGGTGCTAATTTTTCATGTTAGCTCAATAAAAATTGCAATTCTATTGTTTAGACAGAGTACCTCCCATGCAAGGACCAGACCCTTCAAATTTTAGTTTTAATTGGTAAAATTGTTCTCAACTTATTAGCTATTCATTGTGATTTTCCCTCCTTTACTCTTCTGATAATGGTCCTGAAAAATTCATTTTCAAGCCTTCGTTTTAATCTAAGAACAACCCGATCTCAGAAAAAGGTCAATTTTCGCCTACCCCTTACCCGCTGCCGTCCATTAGATTTGATCACGGACACTAAAATCTTCGCTAATTCGTAACCAGAACGTAGACAACTGCACTATACTTCGTTTTACAATATGGGATACTTTTTACTCATTCAATTTAGTATTGTATTTATATATATATATATACATTATAATCCATAATTCTCGTCACTGCAGGAAAGAAAACCAAAAAATAATTTCCTAAAATTGTGCTTGTTAGAACTTGAAATAATTTTTCATTTCACAAAAAAAATAATGATTTTCGGCACATTCGTAAAATATTTTGAAAACTTGATACTTAATCAGTATATTTTATCGCACGCATCTTATTTGCGGGATATTGGTAATTTTTTGCAAAATACAAACTATTTTATGTATTACTTTACAAGAAGAATGTGGGTGATAGAGGTGATTTTCAAACAAAAAAAAATCTACTTTCTCTTGCGGAGGTTGGTGCGCAAGAGTTGTTTAATTAAATCGGGTGTAGAAAGATGAGCGAAATTCGGGAAATTCCAGCCAAAAAAGCGAAAAATATGCGACTGTGTGGCAACCTGCCCTACGCTCCAGGAATATTTCACGCTATACTCGCCGAAGGTACGTGACGTTCGTTCTTCCTTTCAAAATATGGCTGCGACTTGGACACACAGTGTCATATTGTCGGGGACGAGTCAACTCGCGTCCTTGCCCCCTTTCGCCGCTCCCGAAAGTATAATTTCGTAAATTCAGCCGTCGTTAGTTAACTGCTCGTCATTTCGGTATCCGCTTAAATCGTCTTCAATTATCCAATTTTGGCAAACCCGGACAACGTGTTCCCATCAACATATATACATAAATACATACATATATATATATATATATATATATATACATATATGTATATATGTATATGCAAATGGGTTGTGAAATATGGGCTACGAAATTTTCTGCCGCAGGCGAAACACAGACGGAGGAACCGAACAGACTGAGTGGGGGGAGCGAGCAGGGGGTGGCTCGATTGTGTCGTACACGTTTTTCGACGACGTATTCTCTATTCACACCGGAAAGGCGGACGGAAAGCTCTTTGTGGGGAGAAAAATAGGGGAGTGCGGGAAAGGAGGAAAGAAAAGTAAGATAGCCGTTGTGTATACGGCGTGTTAACAACACGCCGATCATAAGACGTGCGTGCGACACCTTCCACACATTCTGTAACCGTATTAAACGGCAGTTTTTTCCCTCCAACGGCGTTTTTATTTATTTAGGTATTGCTGAAACGTTGATTTTGTGGGTAGCTACGTTAGGCGGTGGTAATGGCGGATGACAGGTGCCGTGGGCGCAGGCCATACAACGCGGCCCCCTCATCCCGGGTTCAAGTAATTTTCTGCAACGCCATATTCGACGTCATCATTTATAACCTAGAATGCGGCTACGGATGCTGGATATGCAACCGCCACCGGCACGGGTAGTCGGTAGGCGCTGTTAAGGCTGCAAAATGGCGACGAGTTGACACCCTAAACGCGCGAATTTCGAACCGACAACAGTGTCCGGCGAATCGAGCTGCAAAATTTACAGCCAGCTTTTACTTCCGTCCCTCCGCCATCCGCTCCATTTCTACATACCCTCCCCCCCCCCACTCCTCGGAAGAGAGTCAGTATAAGTCGTTCGTGTCGCTTTTCCGCAACATTTACCAAAAACTGTAATCGAGAAACGTTTTCGCATCTGTCGAACAGATTGGTAGGGCGTAGCCTACGTGTCTACGGTTCCTTACAAAATGAAGAATGTACCTGTGATCGATCTGCCCTGTAGCTACGCCACGTTTTTTTCATTCTTTTACGAAAATTAATTTTCAATACTGTGGCTGCTTGAGATGTGAGAGAAGAGACACGCTCCCGTTTAAGGCGAGAAAAGTGCGATAGCCAACGATCGAGAAAAGATTTATGAGAGAATAAATTAAGTTAACGTCACCTTACCAGCAGCATCGATATTTAGGCGGGAAATACTCGTATAAATGGGCCTAATACTTACCCTTCTTTTCGTGCGTTTTGGGGAGACAAATGACGCAGTCAGTGGCGTAGTCACATTTTTTTTTAAGACGGCCATGGGGGGCATGGGTTGGGAAAAAATTGTCAACGACGGTTGTGATGTTTTTTTGTTTTTCTTCCCTCGAGGGATGAAATTCGTCATCGAACCTTCTTCCCTATCGAAAGAAATAATACGTGTATGCGCGCGGAAACTGTCGTTAACAATTCACAAACAGTAAACGGAGTACCTACTTACTTATGGAGAAACTTTTTGATATGTAAACATTTTAGCGTTCGGTGTTTACGTTACGGTAGGGGTCAAACGAGAATTACGATCGTCAGTTTCGCATAATTGTAACTCTCGTTTGTGTGTGCTACACGACGAGTAGGTGCGTGGTTGTGCACGCACACAACCACACTATTTTTTGTTTACACATCAATCCTTCGTGAGTACGCCTCAGCAGAATTTAAGCTTTTCTTTTATTGTTCGAGTTGTACGCTTCAAACCGCCGACTAAAAATTCTTTTACCTTTGTCCAATACTCGAATGATTTTTGTCTTTGCCAAATTTTTGGAAAGACTACAGACTATGTTGGCGCACATAGAACTACACCACTGGCTGGAGTAATGGAAAAACAGATGTGGGCTGTGTCGGCTTCGTGGCCACACGTCTTTTGGGCGTAGAATTAGTCGATTTCACCAATGGATAAGGCTATTGGCTGTTTGTTACGTTAAAATTGTTAAAATTCTTTTAACTGACGCTTGAATTATTGATTCTTATATTTGTTGATAATTGATATAGCAAAATGACGATCGTTCTTTCACGAATCGTAACTCAAGAACTATAGAATCGATTTTGGAATGGTTGGGCTTATTCGATTCCTTATGAGTAATATTATTTAATCTTGTTTACGTTTGCAGTACCCACTTAGTCTCGAGGCAGGCTGATTTAAATAAAGATTGGGGAAACGTATTACTGTTTCGCACGTTTGGCTACTTTAGGCTATCTGCATTGTAGATTCTGTCCGCCATCTCCTGCGCCAGCGAATCAATAGGCTGAGGTGGTCGCAGTCAGTCGCACTACAGAATCAGAAGCAGTCGGATGAAAAATATTTTACAATCCTTTGAATGTTAAATACATTAGTTTTACGATGGGAAACTACGCCCATTATAATCTATACGATATAAATACCTACCTTATAAACGTATACGTATAATATAGACGGATGTAGGTAAATTTACGTATTTACGTTTTAAAAAATAATTTTGATCCGACAAATACTTGTGTGGTTGGAGAGTAGAACTAAAGCATATAGGTATGTAATATAGACAAAAATGACAAATTTGTGTTTCTAGAATCCTAAACATCATTCTAATTAGTTTGTTCGCTGTTAATGCGACGAAGAGAGGAATTATCGGAGCCTTTGCGGAGTTACAAGGAGAACCAGGGTTTGCGAGGGAGCGGTAGGGAGAAGAGTAAGAGATACAGGGTGGAAGGGTGAATGAGAAGAAGAGGCGAAGAATGAGCGAACTGTGGGAAAAAAAAGGGAGAGCTGAGAGAAGAAAATTGGGGAGGAGAGAGTGCGTAGGAAGGTATTTTGACAAGCATTCGAAGTTAAATACGGTGGTTGGGTAACTACCCTCGGCAAGTGGACCAAGTGAAGTCAGAACCACTCGCCGCCCACAGCCTCCATAGCTCGTAAATATTATAGGTGTTAAGCCTACTCGCGGGTACAACTGTCGTGCGCAGAAGAATTTGGGTGTCATATTATATCGAATAATCAATCATATTGACGATGTGCGACTCGAGGCCAGTGTCTTTCAGCGAATACCTGTTTCCGGACCCACCACTAAAGCAGGAAAACAGAAAAAACCACTCTCGTCAACTATAAATGAAGACCAGCTTCTCGAAGGAAAGGGGGCTGATCGAACCGTCCTTATGATTCGACCTTAAATAGCGAGAAAGTGGGAAAAACAACCAGCCGCTTGTTATTCACCCATACACGAGGGTGATTAAAGCAGATCGTTTAATTAACGTACGTGTAGGTAATAATCACCGTCGTCGACTTATAAACACGCGTTTTCGCCGTGTACAACGTTTAACGTTTAAAATCCGCTTTCCAGGCGCTCCCCTCCCCTCGCAGAAAGGGGACACAACCTTCGTTCGTGAACATCTTGCGACTCTCCTCATTTTCCAAACGCAAACGCACGAACACGCGCACCTACGTACGCTTGCGAAGATGTCGAGATTTTGGAACAGCATGGCGTACGCCATATAATGTTACGTACCTGTGCTTACGTTTCGGATTAAATTTAATGAAATTCTGATCACATCAAATCGTAGCTGAAGGGATTCTTCGGTGGAAAAGTTTATTTTGTCGGAGGAGATTTCGAAGCGGCAGCGGCATCAGCAACGGCATCGCTCTCGTCCCCAGAAATGAGGGAATTACAACTTCCGTTATAAAAGAAGCCGTGTTCAAACATAAATTACTTAATCAAGTGCTAATAGCTGACGGCTTTTGTTTCCTTTCGTCTGTTGAAATTCCAAACGAAGTGACGGCGACGTCGCCGTTCCTCCCTTTATTTTTCGCCCCCACTCCAAATAAATGCCTGTTTTCTGTTTTGGGCCGCTGCGCCAGCCCCCCTCCATTTACGCGCGTCTTTCAGCTAAAGCATTTTGCCACCCTGCCGTATGCTGCTACACATCTGCTAAATTGAAGACGCTGGAGCCGGCGAATGTCAAGTAGATAGGACATTTTTTTGAACTTCTTTCATTTTAGAAAATTTTTGCGAACGGTAATCCTGAATTTTCTCCACAAGTTTGTAGGAGAGAACATATTCACTTGATCACCATTAGCTTATTAGCAGTCCTGCGGCTTGGAATTAAGCAAATTGTGTTGATCAAAATTACATTCCCCAAGATGGGGCACCTTCAAAGGGAGAAACGTTTCGCAGGGAGAGACGTTATTACAGTAAATTATATTTTTCATTTAGGCTGAGAGCCAGACAGGTTGTGTCGTCACGTATGTCCTATATTTTAATTAATCAGATCCATCTTTTGCCTGTTAAATGATATTATTATATCTTCCGAAGGTAATTTTTTGTTTTTCTCAACAGTGGCCTACGAATTTTCGAATTTTTTCTCGTGGACGCCGATCAGGTTCTGGATGACACATCCTTCTTGTCCTCCTCACTTTTGCCTCCCACCCACTCGCTGAAGATTTTTTTCAGTTGGAGAAATTTAAATTATCAAATTTCAGCGTCGTAAAACTATTACATTTTCTAACTAATCCCTCCCCTCTCTAAGTGGTCGATCCGGACTGCGCTACTGGTGTTGAGTAGCCTCATGAAACGGAAACATTTGGATATTGTGTTTTTGAGTTGATTTTTAAAAAAAATCTACTTATTAAAGTGGCCCGAGTATTCGGACCCAGGGATGGAAGTGGGTATATTTTTCGTTTCATGATTTTCTGAGCATTTTGTCACTATTATTGAAAATTCATTTTTTCTTATAGCCTATACCTCTTTTTACGTTGAGTTCATTTCCAGGCGTAATTTTAATTGGATGGTTTCGAAATTTGAAACATATATTCGCATTCGCCTAAGAAAGAACCTTATCTTTTTCAGTCCGGATCGGACGCATGGTCCGTTCAGTAGGTCAGTTTATTTACATTTTTATTGAGCACTGTAAAGGTTGAAATTTTTAATCGATAGGCCTAAAATTTGAATAATTATGTGTTTTAAGTCAAGGATAATACTTACCAATTTTGGTCTGGATAGGCTTTAGTACGTCTGATAGGAGCGATTTTGTTGCATTTTTGGCAGATTAATGGCTCTAAAAGAGGTAATTTTCAAACTATAATCATAAAATTTGGTACAAGTACTGATTAGAAGTATACCTAACATGCCACTAAATTTTGTTTCTATTGGTATTATGGTTCATTACCAGCGGCTGTTGGAGTGGCCTCCTCCATCAGCCTGGAGAATTAAAATTTTATTCGATAATCTGAAAATTATTTTTCGTTCAAGATACCATCTCAGCCAAATATTTTGAATTTTTCCCATAAACTTCGATTTTGTTGGAATGATCCCAACCATAATGGTCTTATTTAACTGGTTTGAAAGGGTGGTACTTGAATTCGCGCTACTTAGAACTTGAAATAATTTTTTATTTCACAAAAAAATAATGATTTTTGACACAAAGTTAAAAATTAATTCATAAAATATTTTGAAAAAATTATATGGAATCGGTATATTTTATCGCATGCCTCGTATTTGTGTAATATTGGTAATTTTTTGCAAAAAATATAAATATTATATTATATTATATTACTTTATCTGAAGAATGTTGCTGATAGAGGTGATTTTTAAACAAAGAAAATCTACTTTTTCTTGTGAAGCCTGCTGCGTAAGAGTTTTTGGAAAATACAACCATTGCATTCAGTGCAGTTGCGGGATCTCGATACCTATGGAAATGCGCCAATACTTAGTCGTAGATCACTCAAATTCTTTTGTACACAATATATATATATATATATATTCACTTTTTTCACGTTTTGGCACTTTTTGGGAGTCTGTGGAGCCTCCACTGTTTGACCTATGGCAATTTAAATTTTCATGTGCTACACATTCGTGTTAAAATTTTTGAAATTCATTCGCTAGTTTCTAAGGAAGAAGTTTTCAAAGTGTTGCAAACTCACCATTTGTCATCACGATAACTCCTGTAAATTAAAAAACTTTGGTTTAAAAATGTTATGGCAATTGGAAAATATTAGGGACTGTTTTGGTATTGAATTTGAGTGAAATCGGTCTTCTGGTTTTCGAATGGCACCCATTAAAAAATTTGACACTTTTTGAAAATACACAGTTATCGAGGTTGATGCGCGGCAGAGATATTTTTTAATTTGTTTCTGGCAACGCAGCCATTTTATCCACCCCACCGACTTGAGGATATATTTTGTTGTCGAAGTGCACGAGAGAGGAGGCCGGGATTCTCCAGTGACCAATGGTCTAACAAGCAAGAATTTTTCAGTCACACATAGCACCATTAATAGAACAGAGCCGAGCACACCTTCATTCTGGGATCGCAAAGCCAAGTAGCTAACCACTAAGCCTCGCAAACCGCTTTGAGGACATATCTTCATCTGCATAAGGAGGTACATCTTACTCCGTCTAACCAGCAAAAAAAAATTATGTTTTACAAGTAGCTATTGAAACTATACTTTATGTAACACATTATCATAAAGGCAATGTTTACGCTGGTATTTTGGGAGTGAAAAGTAGCTCTTATCATTGATGAATGTAACTTGATGCAAAGTGAGTAAGCCTCCATGTAAAAACGTGGAGCATCTTTTTATATGGAGGCACGTTCAGTTTACATCAAAATAGAAGCAACTTTTTCGGAATGAAACGTTAAATTAGCCACCATGGATATTTCGTACCGTTTTTTATAATTTTTGTGTAAAACTCATCACTTGATGGAATTTTAACTTTTTATCGCTTTCTCATCATTAATTATACAAAATATCTTTCTCAAAAAGGTTCAAAAGTGAGTTTACATGACTCGAGAATTGCTCACATGTAAAAGCTCACTTTTGAGAGAAAATATAGAAACGAGATTGACGTGAAATGGCAGAGTAATTTCTCAGAATTTTTATCTAAATGATTTTTTTTTTTTTTTTTTTTTAAAGCTTTGGAAAATCTGAATATTCTGTTTTTCAAGTCGAAAAAAACAAGTTCTTTTCACCTTAGCTGATCTGGATTTTTTTATAAACAAAACATTCGAGTCGGCTTTCTAGAAATTGTGATATAAGGGATGAAACAAGAATAAATAAAAATTCCTATCACACATTTATCCTACCTACCTAAAAACAAAATATGCAGGACGTCGATTCATCCTTTTGTTTTTTATGCCTACTTGGATTTTTTATAGAATCTTCTGTAGAACTATGTTCATGAAAACTATTTTGCAAAGGTTCGACTGATATTTCATTTGATCTATGGCCAGCTGGCTCAAGTGGTCAATCGATGATGGAGGGAGGGTCGTCGTAATACTTGGTAACAATTTGAGGAAATTATTAAATTGTGACGCGAAAAAAAGATCAGTCAGACGATTTTGGTCGATCTTTCTGACTTGATCGATCACTTTGATCCATAATTTTTTTAATGATTGAAAAAAATGATTGAAAATTGAAAAACTTTTTTTAGCTGATTTTCAAAAATTAAACGTGTTTTGTTACTTTATGTCTTTCTGTTTTAAGAAATTTTTTTTTTAGATCAAATTTTGGTTATAAATTCCTTTCCGATCATTCAAAGAATTGATCTTTTCCTACTCAATCGGCGACTTGATCAATCTTATACATTGCTAACTTGATCATCGATAAAAAAGATCGGTAATCAGCAAAACTAGATTAAATTTGAAAATTCTTCTGATAAAATTTGACCATTGAAAAATCACTTTTGCAATTTGTGTTTGTTTTCCTTCAATATCGTACTTTAACAAACAAGGCTAAGATAATGCAGGGTTTGGTCAAGTTCACAGTTCGAAACAAATTTAAGAATTAATTTCAGATAAATATTTTGTTATTGATAGCCTAGTAGATATATGTAGGTGTGGGAACAACCATACCTTGCTTAATACAAAATGCATTCACCAGTTATAGTTGGTGGTGAGATGGCTGTGCGGTTAAGTTCACCGCTTTTAGCTGGGAAATACCTATGTAGGTCCCAGGTTCAATTCCCCAAACCGACAAAACCTACATCTGGTGACCCTCAACCTGTGCTGGACATGCACGCACTCTAATGGTGCAAGGTGGAACTCACAACTCTCCTTCCTAACTTTAGCCCCCGATAGATAGCACCCTATGTAGTGGAAATAGAACCCATATAGGTAGTATAAGTCTGTGTGTATATAAGAGGTGTTTCAGCATCTAATGTCGTTCAAACTCGTGTTGTGTCTTTCTAGGGGGGAGTGTGTGGGAATCACCATAACCTCGCTTAATACAAAATACATTCACCACTTATAGTTGGCAGTGAGATGGCCGTGCGGTCAAGTTCACTGCTCTTAGCTGGCAAATATGTAGGTCCCAGGTTTGATTTCCCAAACGACAAAAACTACAGTAGGTATATAGGTATTGTATAGCTATCGAGCCTATTGGAAGATGATGCGTTAGTCTCGAAATAAACCTAACAGTCCTAAATATGGTTAAGCTTACTTATTTTTTTTTAATTTAATAAAGAAATTTCGAAAACTCTTCTTGTTATTATAGAGAAAAAACAATATATAATATAAATAAATGAGCCTCTAAATTGCATAATAATACAAAAGTTATAGATGGCACCACAAATGAAGTTTCGCACATCCAATATCAAAGGAATTGAATTATTTCGTTGCGCCGCATTACATTGTTACAATCGCCCTTCCACTTACAACTAATTTTCATTTAAATAAGACTCATAAATCGCAAACGTCACTTTAACCTCATTTCACTTACTTCACTTAAAAATGACACTCGGCACAATTTCGTATTTAAGAGTGTGATAACATTTTATTTTTACATTGGAACTCTCATAAGAGATACAATGTTTTCGCATTTTTAAGTACGAAATTGTGCAAAAAAATTTTTTAAAGTGAAATTTAAGTAAAGGGAGGATAAAGTGACGTTTGTGAATAAGGGCCTAAGTTGGTATTTTCTTGAACTTCTTATCAGTAAATTATGATTTCGCACACATTTATCATGCCTATCTGTCTATTCTCCTGTCGATATTCGATGAATATCTATCAATTATTAGTAACATCGGTCTTTTTATCCTGCAGATTTCGATGCTTTTTTTTTGTTTTCTGATGGCAGAAAATTGTGTTCTCATACTATTTTGTGTAACGGAAACTGTCCATATTTATTGAAACTTCATTTCATTGGGGCGAACTTTTTGGTACGTAATTAGGTAGTGATATTTTACGAGTACGAAGATTGAAATAGCAAAAAACGTTCCAGTCACTGGAACAGAATGTTTCGTAATAATTAGTGATTGGGTTAGAGATAATTCGGTTCTGTGTAATTTTAATCTTTCATTTCTACAACATTTAGCCGCATTTACAGCAAACAAACGAGCATTTTCTCTAAACACGAGCAATGGCGGAGTTTCAGTAATTTGATTCCGTAAAAAAATGTATTTATTCGTTCAGTGCTCAAAGTTATGTAAATTAAGTACAAATTGTAACGGTACAGAATCGGACAGAATCGGACCACCACGAAAGGCTTTCGCTTGCTTGGTGCGGATAAATCGAGTTGGAGAAAATTTGAAATTACTAACTGATAATGACTGTGAAAAAATTAAACGAACGGATGATTTACAAGAGACCGACGTACATGAAAACTGGTCGTAAGTTACCCCTCCCCTCGCTAGTGCAAAAAGTTTCATTTCAAATTTTTAACTAACAGTTCTGTGCCGCGGTAAATTGAAATTATATTAAGTACAGTGCATGTGCAAGTATTCGCATCGTAGGTCTCATTATGGCCCCTAAAGAAAAATAAACAAAAACAAAAAAACCATCTATGCGATTTTTTATCCGTGTGTTCAGTACCTACCGAAGTAAAGGGAAAAGGTTAAGCCTACTTAAGTGCTTTCATTTGGGAAGAAAAAGGTTTAAGCATACGGCCGCGCCTCCGGGTGTTTCAGACTTTCATCCGTTGGATGTCTTTTCAAGTGCCGTTGTGGATACTTGGAAAGCAGTTGGCGTGTGTTTGGGAGACAGAAGAGGAAAAAGTTTTGATACGACGAAAAAAATTTGCGTATCGTCGCCCTGGACTCGTTTGTTCGTGGCGTGTGCCCCATCCCAGGTGGTCGACTCCCTCCCACCCATCATCTTTACCGCAGTTCTTCTTTTCGCCTTTGCAACACTTTCTTTCTCCGTACCGTCGTTTCCGTCATTAATTTTTGAGGGTAAAATAAATTAATAAGAGTGGCAAGATTGGCCGCATATACAGGCGGCTAGGTACTGAGCGCCTTGGTTCGAAAATGTACTTAACGGCATCTTTCGTCGGGACGAAGTCTCTGTTTTCGTTGTACTACTCGTATTTTTACCCTTTATTTTATGTCCCTTTCTTTGCCAGCCTGTCAGTAGCTAATCCTTTAATACGATATTTAATAACGTTAAGTGACAAGTTCATCGAGCGAGTCGAGGATAAGTCATGATAAATGATGTCGATGGTGTATTTTACGCGGTTTGGAGAAGGGTATCACCGCTACCGCCACCGCCGCCACCGCCGCCACCGCCGCCACCGCCGCCACCGCCGCCGGTAGAAGTGATGTGAAATATTACCTCGAAAAACAGTGTTTTAACCTGTTAGTTTAAGTGATGTTAAACGAGTAGACGCGATTCTTTTTATATTAATGAAATTGTCGCTCAAATATAATTGCAATTTTGAATTACCTTCTTCTTCTTTCTTTCGCTGGTCGAGAAAGATGCACATCTCCTCCCTCACGCACACGCGCACACACACACACACACACACACACACACACACCCACACGCACACAAAAAGAAAGGAAGATAGAAAATGGGAAAGAAAATTAAATAGCAAACTTCCTTCACCCGTATCGCCTCAAACTGTACTTTCGTTAAATTTTTCTAAGTGAAGATAAAATTCGCTTGCAATTGAGCAAATTAAGTCGGTAGGTACGACTTTCTTTGCAAGAAAAAAGAATAGGCGTACCAGTAAAGCGAATATTCTCTACTTTCTTATAATCATTATGTATCATGCGAATGAAGCGGTCGATCTGACCATAAAATCCAACTTTACGAACTGAAAAAAAATGCGGAATGTGTTACCGACAGCCGGACTATTTTCCGTTTCCTTGGAGTAGGTCTATAGGACCTACTTAAGAGAAACATTTTTTCGTTTGATTCCATCAAATGTTTTATTGTAGAAAGGATTCTTTTGGTTTACTCAGCTATTATAAATTATCGAATGCCTGCTATCATTGATGTCAGCTTCTCTCGGTCCATTTGCTAAGAGTAGCCAGCCTCTTCGTATAGAATCTCTGTCAAAATACATAATTATCTCTTCCCTCTCTCGCTCCCTCACCCACTCTTTCCTTATTTCTCTTTTTCTTTACTTACCTCTTTCCATCTTCCTTTCATTCTCCCTTCGACCTTCTGTCTCTCTTTCTCCCTCTCACTCTCACTCTCTCTCTCGACTTTCCTGCTTCTCATTCCCACTTTTTATATTTTCTCCATATTCCTCGAAGAAGTACGCCGCCTCTTCTACCGTCGCTTTCCTCATCTCCCTAACAAAAATAAAATAATAGAATGATGTCTGGGTGCGAGAAGTTGCTACGATCAGTTTTTTGCCATTCTATACCTTAGCCCCATACAAAAACGGAGTAAACGAGTGGATCAGTTGACCAGTTATTTAGGAGACCACCTCCGTCACATTCTGGTTGTCGAAACTTTGTTACAAGTATTTCTTCCATTTTAAATCCCTTTATTTGACTGGGCACTTCATTAACGCTTTAATTTTGTAATTTTTTGATGCCCTAAATTTGGAGAAGCCGGTGACGTAGAAGTACGACAGAAGCATGAAATTTTAGATTCATACTAATATCACTGAGTGAGATATGTTCTGTAGGAAAAATACCAACAAAAATTTAGATGGGGTTAGGTAGGTGGGGGTAAAAATTGGTAACTTTGATCCTGCAGGTGGTACACACTAATTCAATGGTAAAAATCTTCCGAGACCTCACGATTTAGTTCTGAATATTACAACTTGATCTGTTTAGCGGTTCTGAAGTGGTAGCCTTACCAACAAACAGACACAGAAATATATACTTACAAACTTTCTTATATTTATAATGGTGGTGGTTGATAATTAGACCAATGAACACTTGCAGAGATGTGCAACAAGACTGACAAACTGAACGCGAGTCAAATAAAATATCGTTGTTGTTAGCGCCGTAAATATTCGTCGACATGCTAATAGCATTGCACCCAGACTACAAAAAGGACACTAATCCGTTGCAGCTGTAATTGCCAAAAGCAGTGTTAAAGTACTGGAAATTAACCTCTTTTGGTGTGGTCACACTTTCTTCAAGTAAAACCATATTCGAAGGAATATTATTATTACCAGAAAATTAAATTCAATTAATGTATTTATTATCCACAATTATTGTGGATTTTAACATCGAGAAAGACTTTAAATAAAAATTCAAACACGCGGTAAATTTAAACATTCTATTAAAAGAATTATTTGCACACACAATAGTACGATGTTTAAGACAACTTGATGACGTGACAGTGCTAAGACTGAGTGAAAGTATATTACAGTACAGTGCAATTGCTTCATTGTCTACATGAGTTTATACACTCTGTAAGAGTACACAGTTTTTCATTATGATTATTTTGTAAGAAGTAGGGATTTGTTAGAAGGAGGGATTTTGCTTATTTGGGTATATTCGAAGACCAGAGTATTGAAGTCACCGAATATCCCGGTAGAAGGTGTGTGGTGAGTGCTGGCAGGAAGTAACGGTACTTTGGTCAGGTAATGGTACAATTTTACAAGCCGCAAATATATCGAATAAAATTATTATTTTTTCTTCATATAGCCGAATGTGTTCGTCTATATATTTAAATGACGAACGTATTCGTTACAGCAGCTGTCAAACGAATGAAAGAAAATCGGGTAAACTCGGTGGCATATTTTCCTTGGGCATCCAGTCAAGCAGTACCGAATATTTTTGTCGATTTTTACTGATATCCACTCCCTTCCACAATTGGGGCTTAAATTTTTTTATTTTAAATTTACGACTTTCACAAAGAAAGATAATTTTGTATTTTAGATCCAGACGACATAAGAACTTGAAAGTCGCACCACTATTATTATGTGACTTATTTTATTCGAAAAAATTATGACGAAAAACTTGAGCAAATTCAAATGGGGACCAATTTGAAGGTAACCTCCTATTCAATTCGCATCGTCTCTTTGAGAAGATTTTTATGCTTCGAATAAATTATTTGTTGATGTTTTCAACCTGTGTAAACTTTTACAAAACGTTTTGAAACGTAATCGGTGGTTTTCATTGTCCCGAAATTTTTCATATTTTCTCTCTCTTATCATTTGTTTGCATTCTGCCTTTTTCATACGTTAATATCAAACGAAATGCGTATCGACGATAAATTTAATGTTTTATTTTCCTCCCTTTGCTTTTTTCATGAATCGTTTTATTGACCGGTTTTTCGGCAGCAGCCGTAAAAGGCTATGCTCAAAAGAGATGTCTTTTTTGAAGATTTAATTTTTTTTGATTTTCTTTTCTGGGCTCTATCTTAACGATGAAAAATTATTATATTCGATAAAAAAGCAAAGCTCCGACAAAATTTCGTTCTTTGCTTTTAAAAAATCAAACGTTTAAACCAAAAATACATGAATAAACTTTATGGGTGCTTCAGATGAACGAAGAGGACGGAGAAAGTTTTACGTTCCGATTGGTTTTTTGATAAATTCTTTTTCTGATGAGTGGGGAAAGAAAGGAATAAATTTGACGAATAAAAATCCCTTCTATCATAATATTTGTTGAATTTTTTTTGTTACAATTGTCAATATACATTATACAAATAATTAGGAAATTCAGTTGGTGTTTTTTGCATTAAATGTGTAAATTTAGCTATTTTTGCGAATAAGAGGTCTTCCCTCTTCCTCAGTCCTTTTTTAAATCCCCTTTATTTTGGGTCATTCTTTTCCTTATTATTACTACACTTTAAACCAATAATTGCCTTTCCTTCATCTTGTTACTGGATTTTCTTTTTTCTTTACTTTTTTTTCTTTTCTTTTTCTTTTTTTTTTTTTGAAATTCTTATGGAACACACTCTGTTACTTTTTTATTCCATTTTCTGGGGATTTGATCGCAATGGCGAATGAACGATATAACTTATTTATACCAACGCTATATTAGCGAACAACATCATTACCACATGATATTAATGCTATTCGGTTTATAATGTTCACTTATTACAATATGCCATTCTGAGTGCAACTTATAGTATGGCAACAAATATCGGTACTCCCTGAGGTATGGGTCCACATTCCATAGTGGGGACCAATGAGCTACAATTATTTAGTTTGTAAAGTACGACTGTTCCACCACCTAGTACCTACTTCTAGTAAAGCTTCCAAATGACACTACAGGTGACAGCAATATTTGTCATAATGTTTCCGACATTATGTTTGTAGTACTCGAAAGGTATAGTTACGTGTGGGTACTACTTGCGGTAAAGCTTCGAATGATACGACTAGCAGCAATATTTGGTGCTGTGTATGCCACCTGTTGCATGGGAAATGTGATAAAATTTCGTCTTTGACACTCGTGGCCGACCTGAATTGTGCAAATATATGAGAGAGAGTTTAGTGCCACGCCAATACTACACTCAATGCTACTTTGTCGCACTGGGTACTAATAGGGGTAGTAGGTGGTCGCATGGATAGGATTGTGCGATTACGTTGGGATGTTACTGCTCTTGCAGTACCTTTTGTAACGACTACTAAATTGCGATTTGGTGACTATCATATGTATGTTTGTAGGCACATGCTATTCTACAAAACGCTCGTTGACAACCAAGTTACATTTTTTATATTATACATTTTTATTGCAGTCACTAACGCCGCAAAATATAACGTAGTTCTTGTATTAACATTTGGGGGCGTTCGAATTTGTTTGGCATCAATTATCCCTTATCAAGGTGTTGTTTTTGTTGTTGTTTTTTTTTTTTTTAAATCTAATTTTCTCGTCTGACTTGAACTGTCGCTACAGCATACTTAATGTGGTAGCGACGTCGCTCCGAAGTTGAGAGATGTCGAGTTCGAATTCCCATAGGGATAGTCTTTTTTTATTTTTTAAAGTTTATTTTGGAGTTTTGGACACGAGTTTTTGTTGGGAGGAGTAATTTTAAATGTCTTATGAAAGTTTATTTAAAAAAATTCATTTTCACTTCGGCTATTTCTCTCTCTTGCAGTGGCATTATCGCATGTGGTTAAAAAAAATATCACATACGTAACAAATTTTAAACTTTTAAATTTGACCGAACTGTACGTTTCACCTCACCTCATTTCTTTTGGTATGCTCTGGCCGAGCATCAATTTTGTATTCTGCAACATTGATTCTATCATTTGAAAATTACTGAAAACCGAATTAAGTGACGTTAAAAATTTTGAAACCAATTTTTAGCCTACCTATAGGCAGGTTCCATTTAAAGCTGGTTGTTCAGCGATACATAGATTGGATTAAATGAATAATTAAATAAATAAATAAACGACGAATCGATAAACGGGGAGGGTGAGCTGTTCGTTGCTGGAGAAAATGCGCGAGCAGGTTGGTGAAAAAAGCAAATGAGAAAATGGTTATTTTTAAAGGGAGCCGTTTCGACGTAGCCTTATTTACCTGGGAACATTGTCAAAAGGCACAACTCCAAATTTATTACGGATGGACGACGAGTAGTAGGTCTGTGGCAGTGCTTCGAACTTTTTCAGCGTAAGTATACAAAGCGATGATACTGCAGGTGGTATGGGGGTGAGAGTGGAGCGGCTAATATGAAACGTGTGAAGAATTGACGTTGACTTAATTTGATTGCGTTGCGACTGCATCATCGGATCCACTTTTGTATGTCTGCATTCTGCTCTTCCTGTTCGCGATGCGCAGTATACTGGGTAGGGGCTGCCCAGCTGTCGAGTACTGCCCAAATTTTATCCAGTCAACGGTACAACCCTTTCGAAAAAGTTTGTCCAGCACCAACGAGCGGTATCTCTGCCTCTCTGTTAGACCGGATTATTGTTTCTGCGGTTACTAAGATGGTTCTTCTCTGCCCAACCGCTTTTACCCGCCGCATCTCCCTCAACCCTTCTTCGATCACTTTTTCTTTCTGTTTCCGTTTCGTCCTTATTTTCCGTCTGCTTTACTCTTTCCCCGTCTCCCCGTCTCCCCGTCTCTCCGTCACCCCCTCCGAAACTCATTCGCTCTCTCACTCTCTCTCTCTCTCTCTCTCACTCTCTCTCTATTCTCGTCGCGCTCCTTGTAAGTTAAGTCGAGCTTCGGCGCACCCATATCTTAACCGCGTTTATAATTGTACAACTTTCACACAAAGTTTTAGCAACGACAGATTAACGCTACTTACACTGCTTCACAGTTTCTCATTTCGATTGCGATCCACGTTTTAGATGCGCCGCCACTTCACTACTTCAGCCCTTTTGCACGACTGCCGCTGCTGAGTGGGTCGTCCGAGTCGAGCAGAAAGTGCGAATGTCTGACGGACGATGGCGCACATTGCGCATTAAACATTTCCACCCAGTGGGAAAGTAGCCACCTCTCATTCTCGTTGCCGTGAACTTTGCTCATTACGCGACTGGTTTACAGGTGAGCAGCCGACTATCCCACGATCGTTTCTACTCAGTTGGCAGCTCATGCGAGTGCCTAAACTAGAAACTTTTTTATTGCCCTCCAAGCAGCTACCAGTGAAGAAAAAAGCAGCCCTGAACTATTTATTACTCAAATTGCGTGCGTAATATTGATTTTTTTTTTTTTTTTTTTTTTTTTTAGCTTCAAATAGAATTTTTGTTCGATGTTTCTCACCAAACGATAGAGGATGATTTTCTACGTAGATATAATATAGGTAGATATGTAAGAACAAGATGCCCACCTACTCCAGCTGGTACCAGCCTCACTTGGTCCATCTGCTAAGGAAATTGCGATACGTTTTTCCCGATCCGTCTTTTCCAATCCGCTTTTCTCTAAGTGTTAATTCACAAATCCGGAAATCCGGTTATCCCTGGAATTATCTTTTCCAACCAAAATAGTTTCCTACTCTTTTTCCCAAACTAAATTTTTGTGCCATATGCAATTCGAAAAAATTCTTCAGCATGCAGAACGCGACTATAGCGATAGATATTACACTATTTATTTTATCAACATGAATCAATGAAGTAACTTTTTTAATTGCATACTCCGCAATGTCTTTAGGTATATATTCGCAATTTATTTATAAAAATAAATTATCAATCTGAGCCAACCTCCCGCTACGTATACCTACCTAAAGGGATAAGATAAATAAAATTCCTCTCTCAAAAAAAATTAATCCATTACACCTAACCTCCCACTGTGCCAAAGTTTAGAACAGTAAGTACAAAGTTTGAATTAAATTTTAATATTGGAAAAAACATTCATTTTGGAAAAATGTAGTTAGGAAAATGGGGTTGAGAAACGACATTGGTTAGAAATACATGTTTTGGAAAAAACTCATTGAGAATCATGGATTGGGAAAATCAACCCTCTACCGCCAAGAGTAGCCAATCCCTTTATATGGAATATTTGTTGTGGTATGTCAACCGGGGTAGCAACACACCAAGTAGGTTACGCCTGGTGGACAATACACATTTTATCGACTACACACACGTGGACCACCACGATACCACTACACATCCCCAAAAACATACTTCACCTGTCCCCAGAAACACAAATAGGGGTACAGCACAAGGTTATAAACGGGAACCTCGTGCACCTGGAAAGCTGGTCCAGGGTGATTGATAAAAGTAACCCCAGGAACGTCGATGATTTGGAATAAAGGCCAAGAAGTTCATGAATGATCGAATTGAAATGTCGGAAACCCACCAGAAAGAACATATTAAACGAATATTAACACAATCTGCCCCGCCATTTCACCCTCGTGTAGAAAAAATCAGCACATCATAATAAATGAACAAAGCATTAATTACATACCTGTACTTTAATTGAAAGAACTGAGATACGAGAAGGTTTACAGTGATTCGTCCTCATGAGCGGGTATGAATGAGGATGTAGCGCTCGAATAAGTACGAAGACAAAGCGAACATGATGTAAAATATATAGGGAGACGGAGTACGCCAGTACCGTAGTCAAACATAAATTAAACGAGAGTGACCGGCCGAATGTACCGCGAGAACGGACAAGCCATAATTGTGATAGATAAGGCCGGACCTGGATAACAGTTTCTCTACTTTCGAATATACGTATATATTTGAAAGAGAGGAACGGTTATCGAATTTGTGAAAAAACCCGGTTGCCTACGAATAATCAACAGATGTTAATATTTGCCAGTAAGCGGGCGTATTTTATCTAAATACCTCAGATCCCCCCCATCACCCCACATTTCCAGGACATAATCGGGAAAAATAGAGTCAAGATCGGGAGTGTTGGTTGAGATTGGGATTTTGGGGAAATGTGGTGAAAATGGAATAGTGGAAAGAGGTATCCGATAAAATATGTAATTTTGAAAAAAGTACACGAAAATTTAGAAATTCTGGAATCTTTACCATTGCATGTAGATAACCGGGCTTTTAGGTTGTTCGACCACAGTACGTTGGCTTACAGCTGATTGGCGAGACTTCAGGTACTGGCGTTGGTCGACTAATCTGTAGATTGAAATTTGTAGCAGAGGGACCGGGATCGAAAGAAATGTGTATGTAATTAAAAATTGTGATGTTCGTATGTTATACTTACTATGGTCCTTGATTGTAGTAAAGAAAAATGTAAGTTAATGATAAGTCCAGGTAAAAAAAATATCAAAAATTTAATAGAAAAATAAACGAAAAATTAACAATACTATAATGAAAACAAAGATGGACTATCGTAATAATAATGAAAGTATATTTTAGTGTTCTAGAAAATGAACACACAAAAAAATTGAGCAAAAATAAGAAAAAAAATTACGAACGAACGAAAAAAAAAAAATAGAGAGAAATAAGGAAAGAAAACCTGGTACTAATTGTGCGAATAAAAAGTAGAACTATGATAACAACTATTATATAATAAATGAAATATACCAGGTTATAGTGAGTTAAAAAAAATTTTGACCAAATAGTCGAGATCAACGAAAACAAACAAAAATGTACGGTATATCCGCCCCGTATCGGCGTTACAAGAAAGATAAAATAACGAAATAATAATGCTATGTAAATAATAAAAGGAACAAAAATCATTACCATCCGCAAATGGATTAATTTCGCGGATGGTTAATACAAACAAGAAAAAATAAAATAGTCATAAAACTTCTCTCTTTTTTCTTTTTTTTTTTGATTGTTGACGAGACGTTTTTGATGGGAGAAAATTAGTTTGGGTAAGGATTATATATAGGAGGGGGGTAGTCATGGCTGGTAGGGAAATCGTTATTGGGATAGTTGTCAGGATCGGGACCCGGTTTTTTATCTTTCTTCTCCCAGGGTGGATGTTTACATCATACAGCAGGCCTCCCTATCTTGGTAGGCTCGTTGAGCGTTAAAACACTCAATGGCCTCACCGTTGATGATTGCCAATCCGGGCGCGTTCCAGTTCGCCGCTTCCATACAAATCCGCACCTCGTTGGCATGGCAGAAGTCGCGTCCCAAAATCACCCTGTTACCAAGACAGTGGACTAAACTGAACTGTATCTCAAACGTCTGCTGCCAGGTACGCACCTTGAGAGTGACGGTTTTATCGAAGTAGTAGGTCAGTCGTCCACTGCCTCTCCACGGGAGATTTACATTTCGCATTCTGCCTGCCAACTTGGTCGACTTAGCAGAATGCAGGACCAGGCCTGTGCCACAGATTGAGGTCACGAGATGCCAGTCAAGGAAGACCCGGGTTTTGTACACATCCTCCACCCTGGTGAAGAAAGTGATCGGCTATTCGAGGGGAGCGCCTTGGAGAAGGTGATAGTAGGGAGGGAGAGGCAATTTGAAGTCTACAATTCGGCCTTCGTCTCCGCCCGTTGCCCCAAACTCCTTTGGCACTACGACCTCCTCCTGGCTCGATACTTCGTTCTGAGATGCCGTGACCAATTGCCGGCTCCTATCTAACCGTATCTCCAAGTGTGAACGGACAAATCTGTTCCCACTCGGACGTACCTGGCCGGTTAGTAAACCGGGTCTCGGTTCTGTCTATATCGGTGTCGGTGCTTTGATCTCTTGAAAGGTTGTCGGCGCCGGTGTGACAGAGGCATCTCTACCAGGTTGACCTTTCAGGATTCGAAAGCCGGGAATACAGAAACGTTTGGCAAATCCGGTTTGCTCGGTGTTGTGGCAGGTGGAACTTTTTTTTTCAATTTTTCTTCCGTCAAATGTTTAGAGGCGATGTCGTCTACTTTTTATTGTATTGTTTTCTGCTTTATTGTTGAGTCCGGTGTCGATGGGCCTGGCTTTGCACTCTCGGTGATGGGTGTTGTTGTAAGCTGTTGGTTCACGTTTTTCGAGCTTCCTGCAATTTTGCCATCCTCGATGATTTTCACATCCGGGAGTTTTGGGGTATGTACAGCGCTTGGCGTGTCATGGGCCATTTTGCTCGGGTTTGGCGTAGATTCAGGTTTTTTTATTTCCTTTTTGGGTTGACCCTGAGTTGCGTCTTCTGATTTGGTGGGTTTGGGTAATTCTGCATAATGACATTTGATTTTAGTAACATGTTTATTTTTAGGGGGACTGATTGAGCATATTTTTAGTAGGACCAAAAGTTTTTTCCCCAAGAAGTCGTGACAAATTTCGATATCGGGAGTTTGTTGATTATCACCACAAATATATTTGGATGCGTTTTGGTGGTTTGATCGAATCTACCTTAATCGGCATTTCTCAACCCCCTGTGGGTTGGGACTGTGCTATTTGTGGCGGTAATCTTAATGTTTTCTTGGGGTATTATCGGTTCTTGTACGATTCGCGGTGCTTTCGTAACCCATTTTTTGCGTTTTCACGAAGTTACTCCCGATAGTGATTTTTCGGTACTAATTCCTGGGTTATCCTTATGTAGATTTTCTTTATTAATTTTAATTTTAATCGGGTCTTTATTTTGCTCCGGGATATTGGGAATGTTAAGAACGCTTTTAGAGGGTTTTTTAACGGGTGTTGGTTGGGTGCATAAATATAATTTTTCTACCAAGGTTGGGGTATACGACGACTTGGTAGGTGGGATATTTTTAATTTTGGAACATGCGGGGTTACTAATCGTGGCGCTTTTATTACCTTCAAATCAGGGTGGCGGTGTTGTGATCGACGGTGAGATTTTTAGTAATTTATCTACGGCACTTGCTAAATTACTTTCCACATTTAGTAGTCCGATGGCGTGTTGGTAAAATGTTGGCCGGAGATTTTTCAGAAGGACCTTTATCTTAATTAGGTCTTCGTTATCCACGTCGAGGAGCGAGTTTGCATGGGTTCGGTTGTTCACTAGATTCGTGATTTTTTTCATAGTATCGACCACGAGGTTGTGGAGTAACTCAAAATCTTCGGCCATTTGTGGATTCTTAATATTATTATTTTATTAATAAAAAGACATAGCACTAACGTTGCGGGGGAATCAAGGAGGGAAAAAAATGAGATGGAGAAATGAAAAATTTGGGCGTATGATGCACGAAAAGGAAGAAAAAAAAAGTTAAATATAAAGGACTAGTGGTAGGGAGACAAAAAAAGGATTAGTACGTGAAGAGTTATTTAGATTATAATGAAAACAAAACCACACGAGAAATCGCTGTAATTGATATTCACTATAGAAAAAATGTGTTATTATTTCTTAATTACTTACATGATTGGTGTTTGTCGATGATACGTATATAAAGAGAATCACCGGTATCAGTTCTGGGTATACGTCGAAAAAGTGTGTACAAATTATGTAAATTACACGAAAAAACGGTAGGAACATAAAAAATAAAAATTTAAAATAACGATAACCAGGTACAAATACAGAAAAATAACTCCGGGAACACAAAAATTACACAAAGCACTTAAATTATCGCAATTCTTAATTACGACTAGATAATAGTTGTTGAGGGAACGCGTGATGTATAACGAATGAGTATGCGAATAAGGGTAGCAAGGTTAAGGATTGCGACTTAGTGCTATTATTGCGTCGTATTTCCAGTAGTCACACACGAACCGGTGCAACAATGTTGGTTTTTTTTTTTTTGTAGGCGCATACATTGCACGGGACAGTAGGAAAGAAAGATAGAGAGGGTGGACGGTAGTTTGCATCAGGTTGATGGGCATGTCGTCTTTGTCCCGAACATATTTTTTAGTGATGATCGGGTTTTTTATATGTCCTTTTGCGAAAAGTATTCGCAGTGATGCGCTGTTGCCGGGTTCATATTATGTTTAGTATATAATGTAATTCTCGGTATTTAGTCGTTATATTAAAAGATTTTTTTTTTTTTATATATATATACGGTCTTGAGTGGGCTGTTGTCCTTGATATGGATCTTATTCTTTTATGCCGTGCCTCTTACTGTCTTTCACACTTGATTTATATTATGTACAATGGAATGGGAAAGTGATCGAAAGATCTAAATTGTTGGTTGATTATCAGGTTACTAAGTTCGCCTGATGATCGCCTAAATTTTGATATTAATATTTAAGGTTATTCATATGTTGAGTTTCGTATTGTCCAGTTTCGAGAGATTCGAGGAGATATGCGTTTTTTCCTTCTTCTCAAATGACAATGTAAGGTCCTTTGCAAATTTTTTCGAGACATTTTTGTCTTTGTTTGACAACGGATGTGTTTTGACGAAGACTATTTCTCCAGGTTTTAGGTGTATGGGGTTTTTGTGTTTTTTTTTTTTTTTTTAAATATTCTTGTTGTTGTTTAAGTTTTTTAACGACTCTTTCTCTAACTTGCTGTAGTATGTTGTTATAGTCGTCTTCGTCGATCTTATCAAGGTTATTGCTTCCTTTAATTGATGGTCGTAGTTTCAACTGTAGGGTAATTGGTGGGACGCCTGTGACAATATGCTCGGTAACATTTCTTTTCTTTTCAATTTCTGGTATTAAGTTAGCCCATTTTCCATGATTTTTATCATGTACGTTCATCAGTATTCCTTCTGATATCGACTGCATTACTCTTTTGCATGGGTTGTTTGCTGGTTGATATGCGGATGTAAAGTGTGTTTTTACCCCAAGGTTTTCCCAGTGTTTTGTCCATTTTTTGGTCATGAACTGGGAACCATTGTCTGATAGAATTACCTTGGGTTTTCCAAATTTATCTATGTGTTTTGTTAGCCATTTTTTGGATATTTCTGTTGTTGCTTTTTTAACTGGGTATAACTTAACAAATTTTGTAAAGATATCTAGTACGACTAGAATTTTTTCAACTCCTCCTCTGCTTTTGGGAAGGGGGCCAAAGTAGTCTGTAGCGAGTATGTCGTTTTTGTTTTCCGCAACAACGTTCTTCATTTTGCCGTATGGCATATATTTTCGTCTTTTGCACGTAAGACAGGTTCTACAGCTCTGAATAAAGTCTATGACGTCGTTTTTGCACCTTGGCCAGTCGAAGAATCTATGGATTATCGTGGTTGTTTTGTTGATACCGGGATGGATGGCGTCATGATGGTAGTATTTTATTATATCGTGTCGCATGCTTTGTGGCAGGTAGATTCTGTATTTTCCGTCTCAACCTAAAAGTTTGTATAGGCCATTTTCTAGGATTACTCGTCTATTATGGTTAGTGAGGAATGTCATTTTGATTTCGGGATCGTTTGATTGTATATCTGGTATTTTGTTTCACCATTTGTTAAAATTTTTGGAGTTTAGGTTATTTTTGTTTGCTATCGGTGTGCAGTTTAGGTCGGGTGCCGGTATTGATGATAACGGTACAAAGTACGTGGGGTCTCTAATTATAACATCTTTATGGTAACGCGATAACGTGTCGGCCACTTCATTTTTTACACCGGGAATACGGTTTATCGCTAGGATTCTGAATTCTTCCAGTGTGATGAGCCATCTTATGATTCTATCTGGGGCGTTGAATTTATCATTTTTCAGTATAGACAGAGCCTGGTGGTCTGTGTATAGTATAATTTCGAAACCGTAAAGGAAGTATGCGCATTTTTTTAGTGTGTAAACTATGGCGAGTAGTTCTTTTTCGAATGTAAAGTAATGTAGCTCTGCTGGTTTTAGTAGTCTACTCACCATGTATACGATTCTAGGGTCTTTTTTGTCTTCGTCATTGTCGAATTAATATACAAATCCTCCTAGACCATATCCTAAAGCGTCGTTTACTACGTAAAACGGTCTGTCAAATCTGGGGTGTGCTTCCACTAGTAGTCTGCTACATTCTTCTTTTAGTTTTTCGAACGATTTAATTTGTTCTAATCCCCATACAAATGGTATGTTTCCGCATAGTCAATACAGTGGTTCTCCTATATCGGCGCAATTTGGAATGTGGGTTCTGAAATAGTTTATCATACCGAGGAAGGCTTGGACATTTCATTTGCATCTGGGTGTTGGGAAGTGGTCGATGCATTCTGTTTTTTCAGGTGATGGTTTAATGCTATCTCCGCTGACTACGAATCCTAGGAAGTTCACTTCTTTTCTTTCGAACTAGAATTTTTTGAGTTTAATGCCAAAGCCTGCATCTAGGAGTTTTTGGCTTATGATTTGTAGATGCTGTTGGTGTTCATCTTTGTTTTTTGAGAAGATAATGAAGTCGTCGCAGTATGCTGCTGCAAAGTCTTCGCAGCCTTTGAGGGTTATTCTCACTGCCTTGAGTAGAGCAGACATTGAATCCCGGGTTCCAAAGGGTACCCGGTTCCACTCGAGTGATTCTCTGTCAAATACGAAGGCTGTGTATTTCTTAGATTCTTCATCTCATTCGATCTGCATAAATGATTCCATGGTGTCCATTTTACTAAATATTTTTGCCCTGGCTTAGAGGGCTCTAAAATGTTTGAAATGTGGCACAATGTTGCCTTGCATGTTCATGTACTTGTTAAGCATTCTGAAGTCTCCGACCGGTCGATATGAGCCGTCGGGTTTTGGAGTGGCTATAATGGGAACACTGTATGGTGAGTTCAACGGACATATAACCCCGTCTGCTTTCCATCTTTTGATTGTGTCCTCTATTTCTTTTCTTTTTTTAGTGGAAGTGGGAAGTTCTTACACATGTAAGGTGTGTAGGTTTCTTTCACATCTAAGTGATGTTTATATACCTTGCATTTACCCAGTTTGCCGCCTTAGACATCTGGGAAATCTTCGATAATTTTTTTGATTCTTGGAGACATAACTTCTATTTTGGGTGGTCCAGTTTTTATTTTGGCTACGGCAGGTTGGTAGTTTTGCGGTAGGGTGGGTGGTGAGGGCCAAACTGTCATTGTTACTGTCAATAACATGGTCATTTTCACTCCGTTCGGATATTTGATATCATACACTCTTTGAGCAGGTTTAAGGGGTCTTTTAAAGTTCCTTTTGTTGCTAGTTCTCTGATCTGCTTGTAATTATATGTCGGTACTTTTTTCTTTTGTCTCGTGATTTTGTCTTCTGGTTTGTCCTGTTTCACTGGTATCAGGAAACTTAGGCCTTGCCTAAAGCTGAAACCAATTTTGGCATGATATAGAAATAGGAATTCCCGGCCAATGATGATTGGTGTTTTGAATTTTTCAACGACTCTCATAATCGACCATACTGGAATTTTGTCCAAACCTTTGTCGAGGAAGTTGACGTGACAATAGACATTTTTTATGACCCGTGAATGTTTTTTGCTTGTTACGCCTCTCACGAAAATATTCTTACATGCTGCTTCGTTAATCTCTTTCGGATCGGCTCCTTTTTGTACTAGGTCGCAAATGTCCTTATTTATGAAATTGTAAGGACTCCCGTTGTCAAGCAGCACTGGGAGGGCAAATCCCCAGAGTTGGATTAAAATATAGGTCGCTTTTATGAAATTGGGTAATCGTACGGTGACGAGTTCTTCTTTGACTTCTTCCACATTGAATTGATCAACCGTAGAGTAGCCTTCGGTGGACTTTAGATTCGAAATAATCGGCATTGCCTGTAAGTTCTTTGGAATGGTTATTTCAATTTTCGTTTTTTCTGGTTTGATCTTTTCAACCTGGTTTGACTCGACCTTTCTGCCTTCGATGATCCATGATATTTTGGTGTCCATTAATTTATAGGCTTCCGAGGTGAGGGTTATTTCATTTTCATAGAGGTCTTCTTTAAGTTTGAATCGCCTTGACCCATCTTTTGCGTAATAATATTCCCCGTTATTGTATGCTTTTTCTTTCCAGAAGTCTAGAGCCACGTGATCTAGGTTAACGTAATCTACGTTTCTGGCTTGGCACAGTTTATTAAGCCTTGAATTTAGAATGTCTAGGTCTCGCCAGTATGCCTTGTTCTCGGAGTTTGATTTTTTGGGAATAATTTTCAAGACGATTAATTTTTGAATGCCTCTTTCTTTCAACCTTTGATAATTTTGTCGTATGTGTGGAGGAATTCCTCCTTATGAAAGTTAGCGAGCAGGTGTTCTTCGAAGTCTAGGATTGAGAGAATCTTGGTAGTATTCCTAGGTAACTGGTTAATGTTGTCATATATGAAGTCCAGTTTGTTTCCTTTCTTGCAGAAGGTGTCATTCATAAGGGAGCACTTTGAAATGTTCGTTTTTTCCACGTTGTTCTTCAGGAAATGCACCGCTATTTTGTCGCCAAGTACGATAAAGTCCTGGTATGTAAAAAAGATAGGCTTATAGTCATGTACAAATTCCTTCGGTTTCATCCTCGGTTTCTCTCCTTCTGATGTAGTTACGGGATTTTTACTTTCGATTTTTAGTAAAATTTGCGGCAAATTTGGTAGGATCTCTGTCTCGTCTTCGCCAGGCAGAGACGGAGTAATTAGTTTTCTTGGACATTCTCCAACTGTTCCGTCTCTTTGTCCTCCTGGAACTTCTCCTCATGTTCGTAATTGGTCTTGGTGTTATTGACCTCAGGGGCTGGTTTATTGAATGGTTTTGGAGGAATGTTCTCTGATTTGGTCGTTGTTTTATCGCTAGGCACATATGTGTAAGGTAATCTTTGATACGAGGACTTGTTTTTGTCTTTCAGTCTCTGGACAGATTCTATTATTTTTTCTAGAGTGTTTCAACTAGATTTGGACGACCACACCAGGTCTTGTTTTCTTATACCGTCGAGTACTTTGGAAAAGTCTCTGAGGGTCTTTATTTTTTCGGGATCAATTTTATCTTGATGATTCAGAGGCATTTGTTCTCTGAAATGATCGATGATGTATTTGTTGCCCATGTGAACTCCTGCTAGTCTTTCATGCCAGTAGTTAAAATAAGGTAGAAAGCTTGTGAATTTGGAGTTCGCTCTTGTAGAGTTTTTGAACTGGGCGTAAAATCTTTCTTGAATTTCATTGGTCCACTCGTTGTCTAAGAAAGCTTCTTCCATTTGTTCAAAGCCCATGTTCTTTTTCAGTTCGTCGTACCAAGTACTGCACCATACTGACTCGTGAATCAAATTGAAGAAAAGTTCACCGGATGCATAATCGTCTTGTTGTTTGTCAACAACGTGATTGCGAAATTCTTGGAGGAATTGTAACGGGATACAGGAATCATCTTCGGGTCTTGATATGGGTTGACTTGGAAAGCTTTTTCTTGCAGGCGTTGCAGGGCTTTGTTTTTACCAGATGTCACAGAATTGTTGAAATATGATCGCCGCCACTGCGGACGTTTATTTCTAGCTGGTTTTCTGGGTGGTTTGGGGTCGGAGTCGGAGGGTTCTGTTGTATTGGGAACATCTTCATCGGGTTGGTTTCCATCAGTGTCCTGATCTAAACGAGTGCTGGAGTAGATATTTTGAGGGTTGGGTTGGCTCTTTTTTGGGTTAAATCATACTGAAGACTTTCTGGGGACTTTGGTGTTTGTTTTCAATAAATTGATGGCGGCCTGCGAGACGGCAGATTTAATAGAATCATCGTGGCTAAATGCGGGTATTTTCGATTTATTTTGGCTAGGAGGCGACAAACCGTCATTGATAAGGGGCGAGAGGTTTTCTAGAATGGCCTTGAGGGTATCTTCCATCTTACTAAACTTACTATCCAAATTGTGGAGTCGGGTATTCATTTGAATTTTGGCTTCCTCTTGTTTCACCAATAATAATTGTGTGTCTGTTTTATTTTTAAGGAGTTCTTCCGAGATTTTCTCGACCATATTAGCGAGTATCGCGGAGTTAGAGTTTGTTTTTTCTAAATTTTGGGGTATGGTTTCGAACGTACTTTCATATTCTTTCGATTTTTGAGACGTTTCGAATTTTTCACCAAGTCTTTCAACCAACGTCACAAGGCTTTCGAATTTGGTATTCATATCGTTGAGGGTTTCTTCGAGCTTATTTGAAAATTTTTCTTGCTCGTCTAGGCGTTTTGGAATTCCCTCAACATTATGGGATAGCAAACGTAACCTTTTGTCGAGAGATTTGAGTATGGGGACAGATACCGGGTTTTTTGGTGGTATGGCCCCCATAGTCGAGTTACTCATGATGGGAAGCGTTTTAATATTGACGTTTCTGGCAGCTTTGGTATTGTTCCGGGTGCCTGCTGCAACTGGGGTATTAACCTGGGGTACATGAATACCAAGAAGTGGCAGAAGGTTTTTGTATTTAGGAGAAATAGGGTCTCCTAACTTACGTACCATTTGTTCGGGGGTTACAACGTATGTAGCATTATGTGTGGTTTGTACCGTATAATTCTGACCGGGTATGTTAGCGGGGATTTCGTATTCCTTAATTATATCTTCCAGTCTGATTTCTTCACCTTCTTTAAAATCTAACAATGAAGCGTTGACGTCATATAGTTGTTCGTCGATTTCGAGCAAGTCGTATTCCAAATCTATCTTCCTTTCCGTTGTCAGCCTATCTTTACTATCACTCATGAATGAATGGGAAAAGAGAAAGTGACAGCCTAATTGAAAATAAGCTTCCGATTCGTATGTGTAGACTTGAAATTTACAATTATCGATAGGAAAAATAAAAAGATTCGAAGAAAATAACTTCACAAAGGCTATCTTAAAGAATGAGACAATAAGCGATAAAAATATCAGCGCGTGTCCAAGTATGATGGATGCGAAAGTTATCGGTCCCTATCGGACAAAGAAAAACATTCTGGGAAAGGCCCAGAGTTAAATCTATACCTGCGCTATAGCAACGCTTAATTAAATGTTTTCGAGCTGTAGCTCTAAAGAATACCTAGATTACGTTAAATGTAGGTACCTTAACATCCGACAAAGAAAGGTGGATGATAAAAAGGGATAAAAGATACCAGGTAACGATACAAAAAAAGGACACGTTCTTAAGGAACAAAAAGCAAAGTACCGGCCTAGACAAACGATAAGAAAAAGTATTACGTTGGCGGCACTGACAAAGAGACATAAAAATATACATGATGACAAAAGTGCGATAGGGGGACAGAAACAAAATGCAAAAAGATAATCACGTATACGAATGCAAAAAAGACACTACGTTAATTTTAATAAACAAAGTTAAGTAACAGAATAGGAGTTACTTTAATTCAGAAAGGACAGTGGGTTACTAAGGCAGGGACAGAATCAATATTCAAACACACATGTTCAAGTAGGGGCTTAATTTCAATAATTTTGATAAAATTTTGAATGGTAAAATACGCACAAAATAAGAAGGTAACGTCTATCGGTTTCCAAAAACAGAGATCGTATTCAAGAATTTCAATAATACAAATTTTGAAAAGAGGGATTCAAAATGTAAAGGCCCATTTGACCATTGAAAAATACACAAAATATGAAAATCGGAAGGGGACAAACTTCGTCATATACGTATATAAAAAAAACAAAAGTACGCAAATTTTGGACGCAACCAAGGTCACTCCCCACACAAAGAGTAACACGTGGATACCAAAATGGTTATATCCATTAACGTAGGTTCCACAAGACAAACGCACTTCTAAGGTGGAGTACAAGCTTACGCCAGGTTAGGGCAGTCAAGTATCGCCGACACTAATGGACATTATTACGAAACATAGCAAGTCTCGAATTTTAATAAAAGACACAAAATTTCAATTTAGCATTTTAATTATTACATTAAAAAGAAATTTTAAAAACAGAACATAAAAAAATGGCTGCTAACCTCGGGAGAAGTTAGATTTTGAGAAGCCTGCCACGTGGAATTTTTAAACATTAACGTGGTGGAACGGCGTTTTGGACATAAAATCATTAAATTCCAAAAAATCGCAGGACATTCAGGGGTCCCTGTTCGGGCACCATTTTTTAAAGAATTTTGTGTGCATAGGGGGGAATGCTAGTCACGCCATAAGGGGATGGCTAGCGAGAGGTGAAAAGTGAAGTGGGAAATTTGGTGGATCCACACGTGCAAGTATCGGGTGACTGGGTGGGAAGTGTAAAAAAATGTGGTATGCCAACCGGGGTAGCAATGCACCAAGTAGATTACGACTGGTGGACAATACACATTTTATCAACTACCCACACATGGACCACCACGATACCACTACACGTCCCCAAAAACATACTTCACCTGTCCCTGGAAACACAAATAGGGGTACAGCACGAGGTTATAAATGGGAACCTCATGCACCTGGAAAGCTGGTCCAGGGTGATTGATAAAAGTAACCCCAGGAACATCGATGATTTGGAATAAAGGCCAAGAAGTTCATGAATGATCAAATTGAAATGTCGGAAACCCACCAGAAAGAACATATTAAACGAATATTAACACAATCTGCCCCGCCATTTCACCCTCGTGTAGAAAAAATCAGCACATCATAATAAATGAACAAAGCATTAATTACATACCTGTACTTTAATTGAAAGAACTGAGATACGAGAAGGTTTACAGTGATTCGTCCTCATGAGCGGATATGAATGAGGACGTAGTGCTCAAATAAGTACGAAGACAAAGCGAACATGATGTAAAATATATAGGGAGACGGAGTACGCCAGTACCGTAGTCAAACATAAATTAAACGAGAGTGACCAGCCGAATGTACCGCAAGAACGGACAAGCCATAATCACAATAGATAAGGCCGGACCTGGATAACAGTTTCTCTACTTTCAAATATACGTATATATTTGAAGGAGAGGAACGGTTATTGAATTTGGGAAAAAACCCGGTTGCCTACGAATAATCAACAGACGTTGATATTTGCCGGTAAGCGGGCATATTTTATCTAGATACCTCATTCATTGTTAAAATACATTTTTCCTCCGTCTCTTACTCTCTCCCCCTATTTTTTCTTCCTTTCCTACTATTCCCTTTTTTTCTACAGTCCTACGCCTCTCAGTTTTTCCAACATCCTCTTATTCCACATCCCACCCCATATATCCATCTCTCTTCCTTTTCTTTCTCCTATCCTTCGCTTCAACTCTCAATTACTCAAGTTAACTTTGCTGACACAAAAAACATCGGTATGAATTCAAGACCTGGAAGAGAGAAGAGACTAGGTTCAGTTATAAGTTCACTCGATTATCTTCTCATGAAATAATATAATTTTCTTGAAAATGTGGTTACCTATGTGAAATATTGTTTTCAGAAAGAGTTCAAATTTCATTGTGGTTAGTCCACGTTGTGGCTCTACTTTAAAAAGAATTCGATAAAAGATAGGTATGAACGATTAACTATTAGAAATTTTCACTTTGTGGATAGAGGAATTTTTTCTATCGTCGAAGTGAATTGAAAAATCGTTGCATGGCGAAGTTTGTGGAAAAAACAGTCGACCTCAAATGCGTGTCTTGGGGTCTAACATGATGCTTCAATTACGTTTTGGCTTCGGAATTTTGGTTAAACAAACTGCAAGACCATAGTCTGAAAAATTCACTACTTATCAATTTTCTTAATGGAAGTTGGGGATTTGGGAGGTACTGAGAACGATGACGATAAGCCTATCTGATGGTAAAAAATGACGCCGAGGTGAGAGATGAAAATTCAGAAAAAAACTGAGTAAGAGCAGCAAAACGCCGCGGCGTTACCAAAACGTGCTATGCGTCATGTTTAGGCAAAGTTTTTTTATGCAGAACTATATTTTTCAGGTTGATTCCTACAGGGAATATTGACGTTAGTTTTGCAATTCATAAAATTCCGAGTAAAATAAGCCCTATATTGTGTTACAGCATATTTTTGCATATTTTGTGGGTAAAATGCATATTGGCGAGTATTTTGAATATTGTTAAGGCATATTAGTGCATATTTGGCTGATTTTCCCATTTTCACTGTATATTTTTCAAAATATGTAGCCTAAAATCATTCAAAAATCAGAAATATTGCCGATTTTTTCTTCTACATCTAAAAATTTTTTTTGACCTTACTATTTGTCCAGTGAAACTTAATATTGAGGAAAAATTTTGAATATTTTGGCATATTTTGACTTTTTTAAAGAATATTTTTACATATTTTCACAATTTTAAATTCGTATTTTATGCTCTCTATGCGTTCATTTTACTACTTTTGGCGCATGCAAAAACTTCTCCTAGTCATGTTACACTTAAAAGATTCACATTTTTGGTAGCCTTTTTTCCAAACAAATGTCATATCAATGATCCGGAGTTTTTTCATCCAATTTGCCAATGGGGTTTATCACTCATTCAGAGGAGACTATCCTATCACCTTCGACAAGTCAGACCTTTGTTCGTTATTATTTCCTTTTGAAACAGCTCATTTGAATGGGCTACGTAAATGCTACACCCACAAAGGATAATGTTAAAATATTAAAGAAAAAATTAAAAATTTCAACATGGTATCCAAAAGTTTGGTCTGACAAAAGAATGTCGTGTGGGTTATTATGTTTTTTGTAACAAGTCTGCTTCTTTCGTTCGGCATCGTCCGTTTTTAGAAGGAAAACTAATAATAAATGTAGGTAGGTACTGTTGAGTAAATGTAAGTTAATCGAATGTTGAACCGTGAATTTTATCATGTTTTAATGTGCCTAGCGATAAGAGTTTGTAACTGTACGTTTGTACCTAGTTTACCAGTTTTCTTTTATGTACAGTTTTTAGTTGATGTGTCGAGTACAGATATTACGCACGTATAATTTGTGTCTGCTTATTTATTCGCGTAACATAAATGGTCCCTTGAGCCGAATTTAATAATAAAAAAAAAAAAAAGTGAAGTGTCGGACAGCTGTCCGAGGGGGCTTAGCCATCCCAAAAAATAGGCTACTCGAAAGTGAAAGTTAGGCGAAAAAGTGTCGGTTGTGCCAGCGACGAAAGAAACGATGCTTATCTTTTGTAAAATCTTGCCGAACAGTGAATGCTTTCAACATTGAGACGTACCGTAAACGAGATAGAGATGCCAACGGATGATTTTGAGGCGAAACTGTTAGCCAAGACCATCAGAAAACGAGATTTAATGACTCGCAGCATTCGTAGAATGTGCAATTTAATCGAGAACATGGAGATCGACGAGAATGAACCAACATCCGCCCTGGAAGCTGCAAAAATCGACAGGGCGGATTTGGAAAAGAAATTGAGCAAATTTTCCGAGATACAGTCGACGATCGAAATGGAGGTAGCAGACAGCGAACTGCAGAAACATGAAGACGAACGAACGCAAATTGAGACCGCCGCGAGAGCCGCGAAAGTGATATTGGCGGATTTCATCGCCACGTATGACGACCGCCCACCGAGTACGAGTAATGCGAGGAGGTCGTCTGGCATTGAAACCAAGCAAGAGCGCAAACTCAAAAGGCCAGAGATACAAATACCCAAATTCGAGGGCGATTACCGCCAATGGAATGACTTTAAAAATGTAATTGAGTCACTGGTGGTGAATGACGCTACGTACACTGATATAGAAAAAATGGTCTACCTCAAGCAAGCTATGCAGAAAGGTGCAGCCGACGTGATAAAGAAATTCGAGCTCACTGAACGCAATTTTGAAAAAGCTTGGACGAAATTAAAAAAGAGGTATGAGAATAGGCGAGCCACGATCAGCGGGCATTTGCAAGCACTCACGCAATTGCCGGCAGCAAAAAACGAGAGCGGCCTGCAAAAATTGTTAGACGCCGCGTCAGACGCGATCGAATCCCTCGACGCAATGGGTATCAAAGACGGGTGGCCATACATGATGTCCTACCTGGTGGCAGAAAAACTAGATCCCGAAACGAGAAAGGCCTGGGAAATCGCGACGGTCAAAGAGCGAGAATATCCAAAGTACGAAACATTGGAAGCCTTCCTGCACGAACGAGTAAGAGTGGTCGAGTCAATGAGCAGCTCAACGGCGTCCACAAAAGGGGCGAATGTGGGAGCACCAACCAAACGCACCGAAACAACAAAGGCGCTAATGACAACGGCGGGCGTGCAGGGAGCTAGCAGCACGGGCAAGAAGTGTTTCGACTGCGGAGAAAAACACCTGATGATCGAGTGTCCGAAATTTGCAGCCAAAACCGTCGACGAGAAAGTGGAAATGGTCAAGAAAAAGGGGCTGTGCTTTCAATGCCTAACCAAGGGGCATATGGTACTTACGTGTCGGGCGCCAAGGTGCAGTAAGTGCAGTAGACGTCACCACACTCTCCTACATGTAGACGATGAGAAAAGTGTCAGCGCAAAAGGTGACGAGCAGAATTAAGAAGGGTCCAAAGGTGAACCGAAAAAGGTATTCTGTACGAACGTCAAAAAATCAGGTACCTTTTTGCCTTCTGTGATTGTTAAAATACGAAAGGTAAATAACGAATTGTTATCGGTTAGGGCCTTATTAGATTCGTGTTCCAAAATTAATTTAATTTCCGAATCGTTGTTAAGAAAGTTGAAATGTAACACACGTTTGTCCGAGTTGGTAATTAAGTCGATAGTGCCTGGAGCACTTAGCCTAAATTTAAGTTGTCGCCTTCGAGTCGAGTCTAGGTTTAACGGCTATAATTTCGAGGCCGAGTTTCTAGTAGCGCCTACGGTGGCGGACGAATTTGTAGCCTACGATACGTCGCTATATAGCGACCGTGTCAAAGAGTTCGCCGATGAGGTAGGCTACGGTGGTAACCGAGTAGACTTGTTAATCGGAGCCGAACATTTCGAGGAGCTTATGCTGCCTGGGCGGCATAAGTTGTGCGGTGAGCCCTACTTGAGGGAAACCAGATTCGGATGGGTGGCTATAGGCACGTCTAGCACACAGCTTCGGGGGGGGGGGGCGGGTAAGTGCTACCTCACGATCCAAGACCAGTTACAAAAATTTTTTGTGCTGGAGGAGGTGGGACCGGCGCCTACTACGTGGACTCCCGAAGAGGTAAAGTGCAACGAGCATTTTGAGACGACGGTGAGCCGGTGCTCTGATGGTAGTTTCGAAGTAGAGCTTCCTTTGTGCGCGCCTATCGAGTCATTGGGCGAATCAAGACAGATAGTGTTTCGCCAATTTTGCGCATTAGAGCGCAGGTTGTCTGGTAAGGACTGGGAGGTGTACAAATCCTTCATGGACAAGTACGCCCAACTGGGACACATGTCGCTCGTGGAGAGCGCAGACCCGTCAGAATTTAGGTGCTACGAAAGAAAACGAGTACGACAACGAAAGTAAGAGCGGTTTTTAATGCGTCATGTCCGACGTCGACGGGTCTTTTGCTCAATGACATCTTGATGAAGGGACCGGCTTTGCAGGAAGACCTTTTTTCCATCGTGGTGAGATTCCGAACAAAGAGAGTAGCGTTTACTGCAGACATTGAGAAAATGTATAGGCAAGTGAGAGTAAAAAAGAAGCATAGACATCTGCAGTGCGTGCTTTGGAGAGAAAGGTCGAACGAGCCCATTCGCACCTACGAATTGAATACAGTGACCTATGGAACAAAGCCGGCGTCGTACTTGGCGACGAAGTGTATGAGTAAGCTTGCAGAAGAGTACGACAGCGACAAGCCAGAGATAGCAGCCGTCTTAAGAAGTGACTTCTACATGGATGACGTGTTAACTGGCGCAGACTCGGTAGAGGAAACGAGAGTAAGGCTGCATGAGCTGCGCCACGGACTAGCTAAGGCCGGGTTTCCGTTGAGAAAGTTCGCTTCCAATATGGCGGAGGTACTTGTTGGTTTAGATAAGGAATGTATCGAAGGTGCTCTAGAGTTTGAGACTGGTGAGCAGGCTGTGAGCGTGCTTGGCATGCGTTGGATAACCTCGGAGGATAGGCTGGCATTTTACGCTCGTCTTCCAGAGCTGCCAGCAGTTTGGTCAAAAAGAGAAATTTTATCGGAGGTGGCCCGCATCTTTGACCCTCTGGGGTTAGTGTCACCAGTCACAATCACTTTCAAAATCCTTTTACAGTCGCTTTGGGCCGATCAGGTCGATTGGGACGATTTAATAGAAGGAAATATCATAGACCAATATTTAGCGCTACGTCACAAGTTAGCGGAATTGCCATCATTGAAAATTCCACGGTGCGCCGGGGAAATAAAGGGAGCGGAGTTCCACGTATTTTGCGACGCTTCTGAGCGTGCATACGGGGCCGCCATTTATATGCGTCATCAAAATGGAAGCGAAGTGGGTTTAAGGCTGCTATGCGCGAAAACGAGAGTGGCGCCAGTGAAGAAAGTGTCGTTACCAAGGCTAGAGTTGTGTGGCGCAGTGTTAGCAGCCGAATTGTTTCGTAAGGTCCGCGCCGCACTGCGCCTGAAAGAGGGCACGCAAGTGGTGGCGTGGACGGACTCAACTATCGTGTTGTCGTGGTTAGCCAAACCAGGCCATCACTGGTGCACGTTTGTAGCCAACAGGGTTACGAAGGTGTTGGAGGGGATACCTGGCAAGGCGTGGAACCACGTCAAATCACAGGATAACGCCGCTGATGTCATTTCACGTGGCATTGAAGCGGCGCAATTTGAAGGGTTGGCTCGTTTTATCGAAGGCCCTGACTTTTTGAAGAGGCCTAGCTTTGCTTTGTCGGAATTAACTTTCGTTGTTCAAGCGCTCACTGAGGAGCGAAGTTCGAAAAGGGTAATGGCGGTTACCACCGAGAAATCAGAAGAGTCTATCTTTTTAAGATTTTCAACTTATTCTAGGCTAATACGTACGTTAGCATACGCGAAAAGGTTTATTAGTAATTGTAAACTTGTAAAAGGAGCTCGTGCCTCCGGTAATTTAACTGCGGGCGAATGCGACAGTGCAAAATTAGCAGCGATTCGAATGGCTCAAAAATTAATCGGCGGGAAAAAATTGGAAAGAGTCGATCACTTCGTGGATGAAAGCGGAGTCATATGTCTACGCAGTAGAATGTCAAACGCAGAATTATCGGAGCGGGTGAAATACCCAATCGTGATGCCGAAATGTAGATTGCTAATGCTCATTGTCGAACACTGTCACTTAAGATTTTATCACGCTAACTGTTTATTTTTAAGAAATTTTATAAATTATGAATATTTCGTACTCGGCGGTCTAAATCAAGTGGTGAGGGCCGTCGTATTTAAATGTGTCACTTGTCGTCGCTTCGCGGCTAATTTAGAGTACAAAATACCCGTCGGGCAATTGCCCGCTGTTAGAGTAAACGCGTCGCCTGCGTTCGTCGAGGTAGGCGTTGATTTTGCAGGACCCATCAACACTCGAGCAGTGGGGCCTAGCAAGAACCGTGGAAAGGTGTTCTTTAAGTCGTACGTGGCGGTGTTTGTTTGTATGGTTACGAAGGCGTGTCATTTGGAGGTAGTGGAGGATTTGTCCACCAAGTGTTTTTTGGATGCTCTTTCGAGATTTGTGGCGAGACGGGGAATCTGCGCAAACGTGTATAGCGATAATGGTACGAATTTTGTGGGTGCGAACCGAGAGTTAAGGGCCGCATTCGCGTTGTTAGCCGAGTCGAGAAACGAGTTGGAAGGTTTTGCGTCGAGTCGTGGTATTGGTTGGCATTTCATTCCTCAAAGAGCTCCCAATTTCGGCGGCCTATGGGAGGCGGCCGTTAAGTCGTTCAAATCTCATTTTCGAAAGGTCGTGGGTACTCAGAAGTTATCGTTTACTGAAATGACTACATTGGTTACCCAAATTGAGGCTGTTTTAAATTCTCGACCGATTTGTTCTGCTGATGCGATCGAGGGATGTTTCGTCACTCCTGGGCACTTGTGCATTGGTAGGTCGTTAACTGTTGTTCCTAAATTGCCCGGTGAGGTCGTCGGCGGTACTCATGCTGTTCGTTATAGGTTAGTGCGCAGTATTTTTGAGCGATTTTGGACTGTGTGGAGGACTGAGTACCTGGTCGCATTGCGAAAGGCCACTTTAGGCTGTAAGGAGACTCGCATTTCCCGCATAGGGGACGTTGTACTTGTAAAGGACGAATCTAGTCAGCCTACTTTTTGGCCCGTCGCTCGGATCGTAGATTTGATTTATGGCCAAGATGGAGTAGCTCGAGTGGCCGATGTTAAGTTAGGAGATAAGATTAAACGTAGACCTGTCATTAAGTTGATCCCTTTACTTCCTGAGACGCCGCCGCCTCAGGGGGGGGAGGATGTTGAGTAAATGTAAGTTAATCGAATGTTGAACCGTGAATTTTATCATGTTTTAATGTGCCTAGCGATAAGAGTTTGTAACTGTACGTTTGTACCTAGTTTACCAGTTTTCTTTTATGTACAGTTTTTAGTTGATGTGTCGAGTACAGATATTACGCACGTATAATTTGTGTCTGCTTATTTATTCGCATAACAGGTACCTACTGGTTTGAGAAAAATCATAATTTTGCGTCGAATTTGAGAAATAAAACATCGAGGTTGCTCGTTTAAATTTTTCAACACGCCATCAAATAATACTTTCCACCAAAATTGGCTCCATGAATTATTTTGCCCGGACAACCGACGTGTCTGATTCGCTATTCTTCCAGTACCTCGATTTCTGGATTCTCTTTATTTTTTTAGCATCGCACTGGCTGTAAGTTTTGAAGAAGACCTTCTGAACGAGACCCGCTCGCGTAATTTAGCCATATTATGAGTCGGTCATTTTGGCTGCTGTATGCTTCAAATAGTGCACCAGCAGTCAGGCATCGCAACCACCCCAATGCGTTGGTGCTGCGAAGGCGATGCGATGCGATGCGATGCGATGCGATGCGATGCGATGCGATGGTGCGTGTCCTCGGGGCAACGTAGGCCTATACACTATAGTGAGATTTTCTGACGGTTAATCGCGCATATCGCTCACGTACTTCGTTCAAAGGCGAGCCCCATACCCACCGAATAAGGGGCTGCCTTCGGTACCCGCCATCCACATTAACGACGCTGCGCGTACGGACGCAGTGTGACGCTGGTTGCGGATTGCGATACTCGAAACTCGACGGGCGCTCGCGTCTGCTCAGTAAATTCCATCAGCGGCGTAGGCTGGGCTGCCAACGAAATTTGGGTACGAGCGCGCCTCCACCCAACAGCTGGTCGGAGAGTGAGGTGCGAAACGCAGCTGACAGCTGACACTCTTCACCGTCTATCAACGAATTACTGTGAAAAACGAACGTCAATATGTCTTTGTGCCAACGTGAGAGTATGACTGTAGTGGGTACCTAAACCTATAGGTAACCTACCTACCTACTTACTCGCTTTACGTATAGCCCAACTGCGTACCACGTAGCTACCTATTCTACCAACTACGTGCGATTCGAGAAATAAACGAATGAAACATAAAAGTAGCTAGCTACCCACCCGGCCTACACCAGCAGCGAAATTCGGCTCGTATCCCACCCCCACCGACGCGCGATTGAAAATTGCCAAATCTTCAGCCCTCTGGCGAATCCGCGTTTAGAGGAATCGTGTTTCGTGAGTGCAGTGCGGCCAATTAAATTTAATTTGGGACCGAGGCGAAGTGAGTAGGCGAAAAAAGTTAAAATGAAAATGTAAAGTCAAATTTTAAATGAAATTTAATCCGAATGTTATAGACGGCTATATCCGCCCCGAATTTATATGTAGGTACGTAATTATATAATATTTTACCGAATAATTATTGTGGGAACCGCCATACCTTGTCCTATATAAAATACATTCGCCTGTTATAGCTGACGAGGCGGAATGGCCGTGTGCTTAAGTTCACTGCATTTAGCTGGCGAAAATTTAGGTCCCAGTTTCGATTCCTCCTCGAACCGACAAAACCTAAAATTATTTAAACAAAACTACTACTAAAAAGTTTTCGTTTTAATACGGTATTATTTGAGAAAATTTGTTAATTGTTACTGTTCTCTTGACTGTTCAACTGACTAATTTCATGTTTTTTCAAGCCCCAGTAAGAAATTTGAGTACCTAAGGCGAACTGTTTAGTCCAATAAACAATTTTTTTGAATACATTTAAACAGGTACAGTTGATCCGTTCTAAGCTAATTTGGGTCCAATAGGCTGTGAGTTTAATAAGCGGGTACGACTGTATTTCATAAAAATCAACTAAGTGCGCTTCCAGTAATAAATTGTTACCCTAGATACACAAAAATAAGTGCCAAAATCAGACTCTGAAAAACATTTTTCTCAACTTATACGCCAAAAAGAGGTTACGATTAAATTAATTTAGGTTAGCAAAGTGAAGTTGATTTTTTTTATCGCAGCATCACGCCTCTCCACTGGTCAGGTTTTCACAAAATTTTAATCAATTGTAGGTGCCTATCCTTCAATAATTTTTGCCACGTTTCATTTTGAAAGCTCTATTTTGAGAGCTGTAATTGAGTAGAAAAGTTTCTGTTTGGGACCTGTTCTTTTTAAAATTAGTAATTAACTCTACTCCATGGTTCTTGTATTGTTTTTGTATACTTTCAATTCTCATCATTTTAATGCCGAGCAATATGCCTTTATGCGCGCACATTGTCGATTGTTAATATCGGAAAATTTTACACTGTTTTAAAGCTTACTCTAATACGGTGAAATTAAACATTTTCAATGTAAAAAAAAAAAAAAAAAAAAAAAAAAATTGATAGAGTAAACGCAAATTAACGGATAAACGCAGCCAGGATGAAAGTAAAATCTGTGCTACGTTATACGTAGGTACTACATTCACTAATGCAAACGTAGATGACTTGTTTAAATTACACCAGTCATTTTCATTTGTGTTGGTCAGTTGGTGGTTGCAGTGCCAGGATGACTGCGTCGACGGCCGAAGTGCTTGCCTCTGTTTGCTATGAAGTATACGCTGAATTGCACTGTGTAACTTTCATCTCAGTGAAGTGTTGTGAAACAAATTGATATACTAGGAACTCGCAGGTATACTATGCCGCAGCTAATAAAATCCTATAAAATACCCATTTGCAACGATGGTCCATCATTGGTATGGTCTTGCTTTAAGAGTTGGTTGCCTCTTGCTCTATGCAGGATGACCGAGTGATAAAAGTTTAACTCGAACCATAAATGGTGCATCGTAAATAGATGGGATGATAAAAAAATAATGTAACCTAGCTGACTGCAAACTAGGCTAGGCGTACCGATGCTGGATGCACCACCTAACATAACACACTGCAGAACTAATTAGCTCACCGCAGTACAAGCTAATCAGCATATTTTTGTTCATAACGACTCTACACAACACAATGCAGCACTTCATAGTATGCAGCACAGATTACTCACGACAGTTAGTGGTGTGAAATATCGATATGTCAGGAAAAATATGAATACCTACGCAAAATATCGATATTTTTTACTTACATCATTATGCACAATCAGCATTATGTGATGCTCAGCTGCATTTAGGATTGTATGCTGCCCTAAGTACTGCCCAGGTACAGCATTCTCATTGTGTAGAACACCCTGAGAAGAGCCAGTATCAAGTTTTAGTTGCAGATTGATGTAAATTTCAGTTATCCTCTAAATTCATTGAAAAGTAAAGTTTACCATTATTATGTGTACCTAGTGGGACTGATTTCTTTGCAAAATCAAAAGGACTTAAAAAGGTCTGGCCGATTAAAAATTGACAACCTCACATTTCTCAGAAGGGATCACCGCCCATATTTATACTCTAAACCTGGGTAAAATTTTCTAAGCTGGGTAAAAGTGAATGACGTGAATACTTACGCCTTTATTATCGGTTACACCAATTTTTCCAATTTCTGGGTAGATTTTCGATTTCTATTCTCCCTATTTGGGGGCTATAACTCGAAAAGGGGCCATTTGCCTGCATTGTCTGAGAGGAATATATTTTGTTTTTTCGATTCCAGGAATCGACTTTGAAAGTTACGTCGTTTACCTATCGGTATCTCCATTTTAGTCTCATCGACGCGGTCTCCACCGAGTGGGTTATTTTCTACCCAAGAATACCTGCTACTTCGCCATCTCCCAATAAATAATTTTTGTCTCATTTTATAATTGCTATTCGTTAAACGAAAATCAAGAAGTGGGTAGGTGTGTTTTACATCGGCGGATAACTTATCTTTCGAACGTGTCCGTTTTTAAAAGGCGAAAAGAAATCTTATTCTCGGATAATCTCCTCGACTCGGTTCCGATTTTTTGTAATAACGTTATTTCCTCGCTATAAATGAAAGAAATCTCTCTGGTGAGAAAATAATTTTCACCGACGAAAAAACTTCGACGTTATTATTTCGGGCGAAAATTTTATTAATCTTGACGTGGGTTTTTGATTCGACGTTCTTTGCAGCCAAAAAATTTCATTAAGTAAAGTCTATTAGAAAAAGTTTACGTCGGATTAGTGGTTCCGAAAATCATAAATCGAATTCGAAATAAAAAAAATTAAAAAATATGTTGCGTCGTGATGAAATTTGAAATTTTCGATTCGATTTGAGATTAATGCGACTGGCTAAGTAGTAATAACTCGTTGAGGTATCCGATAAACTTTTCGACTTGCTTATTCTTTTTTTCCTCTTATTAATGAATGATTGTTTAAACGATCAATAGGTATTACCTCGGAGCAATCGTCGTCCTTAACGGAGAACTGGAGATTATTAGAGTTTTGCTGGCAACGAAGGAATTATTCCTTAAGCTAGTTTTGGTGGACAATGTTCTTTGATGTGTTTGGAAAATTACACAAAAAATTCATCTAGTTACCTAAAATAAAATTGTGCCAAATTTTCTTACTATTCAAATTAGTTCGAAATGAAAGTTTCCCCGTAATATACGTATTTTATTCGGTCCCCTTCCACCTTTCGCAGCAAAACAAAAGAAAACGAGCAGAATTTTTTACATAAAAAATTCAAATGATATATTTCGTCAAATCGAACTGTAGACACTACGATTATTTTTTTTCTGTCTTTTTAAAGTAGAAATTTGGTAAATAGATAGGTTCTGTAGTGTAAATAGAATTCTTCAATTTTGATTTTAATTAATTAATTTGGTCGCGGGGTGAGTTGGATACAAGAAGTCACTAAGCGCATTTTTCGCCAAAATGTATTCAAATATAATATTCTTGCAAGCAGTTTCGTCGATTTTTGAATAATCGAATTTGTTTCCAAATAGCATGTGGTAGTTCTTCGATATTTTTCCATTTGAATCAGTTTATTTCCTCATCTTGACAGCTTAATGTTCTCACATTTACCGTACCAAATTCAAATTTGCTCTCCCGCATTTGGTCCATCGGTAATAATCAGAATTGTTTTTTCTTTAATAATAAGTAATTAGTAATTGCCTGCGTATGGGAAGGAGGAGAGAGAGAGAGAGAGAGAGAGAAAAATGTGACTTTGTGAACATGGTAATTTAGTTGTAAAAATGTCCAACTGATTCGAGTTATAATTGAAACAAAATTTTGGAGTTTTAGCTCGAAATATTACTTTTTCTTCTTCTTTGTTATTATCTGTTAAGAATGACTTTCTGAATCCTCTGCGAAATTTACTGAATATCCAAATGTTTTGAAATTCCTTTTATTTCATCTGTCCAAAACGAAGATTAACTTAAATGTAAGTTTTTAGCCCTTAAAACTAAGAATTCTTGTTACAATTTCAATTTCCTATGATGGTGGGAAGTTGTGCGAATATTCTTGCTCAAAAACTGTTAGAATTATAATTTTCACCGACTGAATGTTCCTTGAACTGATGAGTTGGCACGTTTTCTCAGCAGCCTATAACTTATCCCTGTACATTTATATCAGATAAATTTCAAATAAATCGCCAATTTTGTGGTTGTTATGATTTTTCTGAAAGCAAAAAATTGATGCTCGTTTCTTTACATGCCCTTGAAGATAGACTAATTTCTGTGTATGAAAGTGTATTCGAGTGTGTTGGGCCATGTCCGTACCTAATCAATCGGGAAATGAATAGGAGACTTCTGGATGCACCGGACTTCTGCCTCTTTAGCCAAGGGTTGTTTTTAATTATAAATCCCCCCTTCGGCGACTAACCTACCCTCATTTCTAGCATGAAATTCTCTCCGTATTCAGCTTTATTTACCAAAAAAAAAAAAAAATGGAGAAAAAAGAATTAATTTGGGATTCAAATCCGGCAATTTTAGCGTGAAAAGCATAATCGCAGGTTACATCAAATTGAGGTTTTTGTATGCCTTATATATGCACTGTCACTATCAAACGATACATAATTATAGTAAAAAACAATCATTGATACACTGTATTAATCTGCGTTTATGTGCAAATATTTCCTTAGTTTCTTGCAAGAAATGATCTCCAATTTTTGCCAAAAATAGGTCCTTCCGGAAAAGAGAAAAAATTCCATAAAAATAAAAAATATGAGAAAGTAAAATTGAATTGCTTGGTACCATTTTTGGGAGGAAATAGGTAGACTTTCTAACAGAAAGGATGATGAGTTTTTGGTGAAAATTTGGACCTATTCTTTTGCTCGAAAATGAAGATATTATTGGTTACTTTTTTGGAAACACTTCGGCTAAGGCACTTTTCCAAAAAATTTTCACACTATTTCGAATGGGAAAAAGTCTAGGTTATCGATTTCACGATATTTTAAATCTTCGAAACTGGAACCAGCAATAAAAATTCAATTTTTCTTTAATCTCGTTTTGGAGCAGTTCACGGGGTGCCTAGTTGTCGAAGAGGTATGGCTTATATGTAACTTATTCTGATTTGTATAACGCAGTGACGACGCGAATCATGAATATTAAATTTTCATCGCCATTCGGTATATAAATATTCGAATGTTAACTGAAGTCACAACCTCAAAGAAAATTATAAATTGTTTGTTCTCCTCTGGATTTTGTTACTCAATGGTACACCATTAAGCTACGATACGAAAGACCGCAGTTTGAATATTCAATCATTTAACGAGGTAACTAAGCAAAAATGACAAAGAGTCGGTAAAGATACCTATTATCTGTATATTTTTTTTCGCAAATAAAGTCAAACATTTTTCCTTTTTATTTTATTTTAACCCATTTTCGTTTGTAACAAGTCGAATCATCGAAGCCAACTTTACCAGCGAAGAACTAAGAATTCTCTTTGCTCAGGTTAAGAATCTATTGTATCAAATTCGATGTGTTTAAAGCGTATTTAGCCCCAGATTAGGCAGTCAACGCAAAAACCATCGATATAGCATTCTGAAAAATTCTATAGCATGGATTGTATCGCTTCAGTATATGTACAGCATTATAGGTGTAGTGGCCTAAGCCCTAACTTCGTTTACAGTCCAAAAAACTCATAAAATATCGTAGTCACACTCCTCCTCACCGAAGCGCAACTGCCTGGCGACCGCCACAACACTAGTACAGACCATCAGCGCACCCCGCGCTGTTTCCAAACCTGTGCGCCCTGTAGGTGCGCAGGGGATTGTGTAACATATCACGATAATAGGTACCTACTAGGTATTAATGAGTGGAAAACATGCTGCGAATGGAATGACATATTTTTGACAAGTTGCCTGCTCCGGATGGTGCAAGCTTTGCTCGGTCCACTCGCTGAGAGTAGCCAACCCATATTTTCACAGAAGCCTGTTAAAATATGAACACCTTTCTCCTTTCTCATCCTTTCTCCCACTCCGCTTCCCTCCTTCTATCACTCTCTCACTTTTTATAACCACTCTCATTCCCCCCTCAGCCTGAATATTTGTTTCTTTTATTCTCTCTCATTCTTCCTACAACTCCCTATCACTCCCTGTCACTTCCTATCACTCCCTATCACTCCCTATCACTCCGTATAATTTTTCATTACTCAGTATGGCCCTCTGAGAAGTGTGCACTGCCTGCTTTCTTCTCTCTCCATCTCCCTAAAATGAAAAAATATAGTCAGAATGATTTCTAGGATTCTACATGCATGAAGTTATTTAGAGTAGATGCGTTTAATATGGGTTAGCCTATACCTAAAATTATTAGTTCTCAACAACTTCTGCTTAAAGTGAGTACTGAGTTTAATCAAGAGTTCATGGTATTGTGATGTTATTCGAGTAACAAAACAGAAAAATTTGATATCACTAACGGAAAAATTTGAATAACGTTTTTGGCAAGAGGGGCAAGTGATAAAAACGTGATCGTAGCTTTCAAAAGCGTCTTTTCTTTTTGTAACCGAGATGAGCAATTTTTCTCATGTTACCAGATGTGTGTGTGCGTGGATATTATGAAATCTTGTAGGTTTAAGGTAGGTTTTTTTTTTTTGTTTTAGTAGAACCTATTAAGCTACATGACAGAATACAAAAATAAAAATAAAAATAAAATTGGTAAAAAAAATGGTAAAAAATTCTATAAAAATCAACGTTTCTTGAGGGATTTGAATCTCCCATCTTTAGCGTGTAAGGCAAGCAGTGCTATGTCCATAGTTAGAAAATTGTGAGTAATTTAATATTCATGTACATTAGCCTACGAGTATAGTCAAAGAGAAGAGATGTGGGAACAAGGGGTTTTGCTCATCTCAGTTACAAAAAGGAATTACACCTTTTAAAGAGAATTTTTTATCAGAATTTATTCGGTTTCAAAAGTTCTAAAGTTTTTCAAAGTTGAAGTTCTTTCGAAGTTCTAACCTGACCAAAGTTGATAATTGCGAAATTTTGGCAACCATAACTTATACTGAATACAGCCACCGTAAAGTTTCACTTCTAGATCACTCAGTTCTTCGATGTGTCAAGATTGAGGAAATAGGGTCCAACGAGTCATTAGAAGCGACCAATCATGAATACCTCTAAGACGACTAATTTTGATTCTCTGATAAAATTTAATTATAACAACGATTTTTTGAATTTTTTCTTAAATTATGGAAAAAATATAACCACCATATTGAAACTTACGACCAAATTGAAAATAAAAGACTGTATAATTTTGCCACAAACTGTTGGTGTGCGTTGATTATGATTATTTTTGGGGGTTGCATGAAGTTTTCGTTGCATTAGTTCTAGTCTCACCTCTGCAGCTCATATGTATAATGAAATAATTGATTTTAAACATTTTGACATCGTAGGTAACATTTTTTTCACCAGTAATGTCGCAACAAAATTACGGGTTTGAACTTGCAGGAGCAACTATAGCTAAGCTTACCATCCGTCCTTATTTGACTGGAACTTTCCCGGTTCGAGGTACCGGTCTCGGTGTCCCGGCCGGTTCAGCTTCGTGTCTCGGTTTCCCATTTTACCAAAAATTTACTTTAAAAAAATCGAAAAAAAAAATCGAGAATTCTGTTTGAATGGGGAGGTTATTCTAGAGCATAAACCAGAAATCCAACGACAACGAAAAATTGGTAGAATTTTAAAATAGAACAAAGTCAAAGTCTGTCCCGAAGTTTATAAATAAATGTATTCACGCCCCCTCCTTGAATTGTTTATTGAAATCGATTTTAATAAGTAAATTTTCGTAGAAAACCTAAGTAAGTACGTAGGTACTTGAAAAATTTTCCGGTGAACCTATACCTACCCATCCTGAATCTCTGTCCCGGTTTTGAATTTCATAATTATGGTAGACTCAACTATGGCCTAACATTAGTAATGGACATTTTTGTTCATTTTGAGTCTTCTGAATGAACTGTTAGCCGCTTTTTCCTCGTATCCTGGATAAGTACGAGCAGAAATAATGTGATCCGAGTTTATTGAAGTATAGTTACTGCACGTTAGTGAAACTAAAACAGCTAGAGTTTTTCTATTAATAAAAAATCTATAAATTGGCCAGTATTCGAATTGAAACAATTCTAATTACGATGAACCAAATTTTCATTCACGTTTCCTTTCATTCGAATTGTAAAATTTTACTTAAAAGAAAGTGAATATCGGGTTCGAAAATCCTTTATTCTTTCTTCCGTGGAAAACGGTTTTGGTGTTCAGTTTGTTTCTGCAATTCAAAATTCAAATCACAATCCCAAAGTTCAAAATTGTCGAGTCACTAATTGGAAAGTAACTTTTTTTTTGCTTCGAGTGACACACACAAATTTCCTCTTAATTGAAACGTTTAATTTGATAAAATGTTTCGTCAACCGAAGAAAGGTGATAAAAAAGAAAGAAAAAACTAATTAAAAATTTCGAGCGAAAAAACGAGTAGGTGCCTAAGTGAGTGAGAACGGTTGCCGCAGAGAGAGAGAGAAGCTTATGAAAAGAAAAGAAGAAAATAAAAAATAAAAAAAAAAACGAAAAAAAAAAAGGTTTGTATCCGGCGTTGGCGAATTTGAAGATAGAAGAACAACTTTCGCGTTTTGCACATACGAGTGGAAAAGTTTCCGGTTTTTAAACGACACGCGACTCGAGTAAAAGACAACGATAAAGTTGAAGGTACCTTTAAATTTGTCGTCCACTTTGCGAGTAGCTTTTTCAACCTTTAAACTTGGACAACGTTAAAACGGAGCTTTTCTGCGTAGGTAATAAAAGGTCGTCGTCGTCGTTGTCGTCGTCGTCGAAAAAAGGCTCTCGAATATATTAGCGTTAACCACGAAATCGTGAAATGAACTTTTGTTGTCGAGAAAAATGGAAGATGAGTAGGGTCCGGAGTGCAATTGGCTGCACGAGGACGGATCTCGTGGATCCGACTCGACGTTGAAATACATACTTTCGTATTTTTGTCGCACCGACGACAAACCGGCAGTCGCTTTTGCAGGCGTATCTCTCGCATCTTCGATTCTCCCCACTCCGGCAGCCTAAAAAAGTAGCCGCAGGAATAACTGAAAAGCGATTCGCGATTTTACCGCGTAAATTCTCGTTCAAGCCATAAATTTTTCTTCGCGTAGAATACGAGCTCCGGTGTTTCGAAATTGGGTACCCTCGGTAAAAATTCGGACATGCGAAAATATTTACTTCAGGTACGTTTCAGTTATTCGAAAATCTGGCAGATAGGTACCTATAACTACTCGTACCTAATATCTACGTGTTATTACGTAAGTAGGTACGTGGAAAAAAAAAAGAATGGGTGGAACGGAGGACGACCGAAATGGTGGGACGAAACGCAGCGCTAATTCATCCGGCGAAATAACGAGAAGTGCCTGAAGATTCGACATTTCGTTATGAAATTAGTGCTCCCCAACCACCGCTGCAAAATTAGCATATTATGCCTGGAGACTGGGGTGTGACGGAGTGTACCACAAGGTGTCACATACGTTTCGTCCGTGGAGGTCTACCAATACGTTTGCGATAATATCTGCGTGCAGGAAATGGCGGGGATAGCTCTATCGTAAGGGGAGAGTTCGTATCGTCTCGAGTGCCCCTTTCGACCCACACCCTCAATCGCAATACCACCACTGCCAAAAAACACCCACCATTTTTCGTGGAAGTTGTTTTTTTATTTTAAGAGCTAAGAGAAGATCGAAACCTCCAGGACCCTCTCATTGTCTACGCTCTCGGGAGGGACAACGATTGTGCCCAACGTAACAAAATTATTAATTCACAGTTTTTTGAAAATTTAAGAAATGTTATAATATTTTCGATTAAATCGGTTTCGAGTCTGCTGAAAAGACAAATGACAGGAAAGAATAAGTCGGACCGAATCGAGTAAGTCAAATTATTTCAAAATCGATTATTTCGATAGTTTTTGTGTTATCCGCAAAGAGCGGCTGTTGGTCAATTTGTTATTTTATTTATTACGATTCAAACAATGATATGCATTCCTTAAGGGTGAAAATGTTGTTAATAAACACCGTATTTATCTTACGCCTTTGGGTATGGAAATAATTAAATCGCCTTACCACACTATCAGGTCTTCATGCAAAATGGCCATTTTATCATATTGGCCTTAACATATATTATATTTTTTATCTAAATTAAACAGATTATTATTATTGTCATGGTTATTATTATTATTATTGTTATGGTTATTATTATTATTATTATTATTATTATTATTATTGTAGGACGCAAGGGTAGCGCATGCGCACATCTACTAATTGACCTCGTTGTATGTGTGAGCCTAGTTCAGTAATAAAATTAGATTGGTAATGGTGAGCTACCAACCCGTGAAACAAAAGTGTGTATGCCCTACATAATGTAGGGACAGGCCACATAACCAACCAGCGAGTGCATAAGCACACTTGTCACCACTGGTAGGAAGTCGCCACAATTATTATTATTATTATTATTATTATTATTGTGGCGACAGGTGATAGAGAGGAATGAGCGTGCTTGCACACTTGTCGATCACCTAGCAGGCCAGTGGACATATAGTCCATAAACAATCTTTTTGCACTCACGGCAGTTACTTCATTTAGCTACTAAATTTCAGTACCGAGCTCGGTTCGCACAATAATCTTTTTCACAGACAGAACACACTACGCCTTTGTTGTTATGGTAGTAAGTTAAGCACTGACACCTATACCCACAATTATTATTATTATTATTATTATTATTATTATTATTATTATTATGGCGTTTATAGGTAGTTTAAGTTAGTGTTTTCGCACAAATCTAAATTTGTGATGAACTGTTGTCTGGTAGGTGTATCGGTATTACTATTCACCGTTTGATGGGCAGAACTCTCTTTTTCAGGTAGGTAACCATTAATGTAATGCCTGTGTGTTGTAACATTGAAAAGCTGATTCGCAAAGAAAGCAGCCTGTCCAGTTTTGTAGTTGTATAATGTGTATCACAAAATGTTGAACTTTCAGACGGTTCAACAATATCAGTTAGGTAACTGCCTGGTACCTAGGTACCCATCTACCAGATTAAAAATATTCAAAATGTCTTTATCTTTCAGCTTCTGAAATATCGTGAATTTTCCGACTTTTCATTCAGAAATTACGATTACGACAGTCGCAAGGAGTTAAGGAGTTACACGTCCCGTTTTCATACGTTCGTTGAGGCTGCAGTGCGACTGCGACATCAAATCATAATTTCCCGGTTTCAGCGACAGAAGGTAACGGTGCATACAGCCGCCCAATAAAATAATCTATTCGTAGCCATTTAAACACTTTATGGGGGTACGCGTGTACCTACCTGCTTATTTTCACAAACAAATAAATCAAGAGCCTACTCCCTGCCCCTGCCGCCATTTAATTTTGGACTTTTTTGGTGTGTTCGGTTTTTTTCTTCTTCCTTTTCCCCTCCCAGTTTCTCTTCGCCTTTCATCTTGTAATTAGCCTCGCTGGCGTTAGCGTCGTTAAATTTTAATCGAATTAAAGAATAACGAAAAATCCGAATTTAATCCGGGCTCTTCGTTTCGGTTTCTCCTCGCTACTTCTTGGTTTATTTTTTTTAAATTCGAATGGGCGATGCGTGAAGGGAAAAAAATTTTGGAGAAAACGGGGCTCGGATGTAAAAATGCGGAAGAATGGACAGAACTACTTTAATGGCTGGTTAATGCGCCATGCCTCGCTGAGCACGTCACATTGAAAAGTAACTTCCATAAAATGTCGACTTTTTTTTTCTGTCGCCATTTTGAAATTGTAAGGACCTTTCGTATCGTATTCTCCTTTCATTTTCACGAAAATTACGGTTTTAATGTTCCGTCCGAAACCGGTATAGCTGTAGTGGCGTAAATTTTGAATAAATCGTCTCTCATACCGACAGTAAATTGTAAATTGATTTCCGCTCGCCATTCGAGGTTCAAAAATTAATATTTTTCATCATTAGACCATAAAGGTGGGCCGGTAAGGTAATAGACGATGAAATATCCGGCGATAGTAAACGAACCTGCAATGTTGTCAGACTTGTTACAGCTGCGAAGGGAGAATAAAGGTTAAGGCGAAAAGTTGAATGGAAAATACCCAAAGTATGGGGGTCTTGTTTCATTTGCAGTATAGTTCTGCTTCTCTCTTTCTCTCTCTCGAATCGCATTTGTTTTTCATTTGTTTTCTTATTTGCTCTCGGTCGCATTGGGCAATAATAGTCATAGTTCGTTAGACTTTTCGACTGGACACTGCCTATGTTCTAACTTTATAGACGTCCTTATTTACGTCAAAAATAAATTAAAATGAAAAAACTGTAGCGCAGCAAGTTTTGCTGCAAAAAGTTGGTTTCCGAGAAAAAACCATTATGAATTTTAATGGTCACATTAATTGTTTGTAAGTTAATACGCGTTAATTGTGTGTTATGATTGTATGAGATTTGTTAGCTGCTGTCAAAATATTAGACAACGTGAAATTTAAAAGCATTATTTTTTTAAATGAAAAATTGATTACGATGGTAAAGTACGGTAAATAACCGTATAATTTAAAAAAAATCAAAGAAATACCATAAATTTATGAAAGAAAAAAAAAGAAAACATCAACGTGTGGTTAATTTTTATAAAAAGAAGAGTTCCTGCAAATTAGAAAAAAAGAGGAAAAAAAGCTTTGCCAGAAGTACTGTCTGGTCAGTCCGCACCAAAACTGGTAGCATGCTATAGTAAAATATATTAAATATTTGTTCCAAATTTCGTATATATGTTTCCAAAATTCTTCAATTATTTATGACCAAAATGAAAACAAAAAAAGCGGTACCACAAGTACCATCCGACGCAAAATTGGTAGCGTACCACAGTGAATTAAAATTCGGAATTTCGGGGCTTTTGTTGTGAAATTGAGCATTTTATAGCCTAAGTAAAAAGAAAAAATAGTTGTACAGAAATTACCGTTCGGCCGATCCGCACCACAACAAATAGGTCTGAACCTTGGCTGAGTACCAATGTTCGTACAAAATTTCGTGATTATCGGAGAAAAATTGCAACCTGTAACGTGGGAACAAGAAAACGAAATATATATACATATCAGTCTATATATGTATATATGAATTTGAGTTACTCGTACCAAAATTTTGTTGAGGTGGTGAAACGAAAAACGTACCCATTCCCAACTCCGGTGGGGGGGGGTTAATACCACACCAAGCGTAATAAGTAGATTTTTCAAAGAAAACCTACTTAAAAACAATATTGGAAAAATAATAAAACTCGATTCTGAAGATCAGAACAGTACGTGGTCCCAAAATAAATGCAATTTTGAATAAAAATTAAGTAATCAATTTTGATTGGAGAAAATAATTTTTGTATCGATTGATAAAACAGAAATTTTCAAATTGTGATTGCTGCCACAAACCTACATAAGTAGGTAATCTGTTACAAAGGTTCTACAGCTCCAGTCAACTATAGCGAAGTTTCGTCAATAAAAAATGTTTAAGCAGCTTTTTTTTTTTGTTAAATATAAATGTGCAAACTTACTTTCACTTTTGGTCCCGATGACGATGGTCGTTAATTTCAACTTTTCTCTCGTAGCCGGGAATATCGTCTGAAAAATAATGAAGTTATTGATCAGTTTTTTAGTTCGCCCTCAAAACATACGCAGGAATAACCAAATTTAACTCGTTGAAAATAATATGTTAATCGAATGAAAGCGTAGTATCATATCCGAAGTATCATCGAGAAGTTTGGAAAAATCAAAAATATGATTGGATGAGTGAAAAATGTCCGTATAAACCAAATTCGGTTTATTTTTTTCTCATTTCAACCGCCATTGAATATTCAATGGTTTTCCTCGACTTTTGTGACACGTCGAAGCTTTGGTTGCCTAATCGTATACTGCATCAACAAACTTTCCTTATTAAGTACACCTACTAAGTAGTCGACTGCAGACAGACTTTTTTATTTATTTTTTTATTTTTTTATTTTTACAGTCGAATGGGGTAGGTCGTTTTTGCATAATTATTATTATAATATTACGATTGCGAGTAGGTACAGAGGGGTAAAATGCGGACAAATTTTGTTGAAAAACTGTTTTGAAAAGTTGTTTATTTTAGATTAGCTTCCACGATTGGGGTAACATTGGTCAGTGCCTTAACTGGGTACGTACCTATACGCTGGGTAATGGCGGTCCACACGAGTTTACCAATCCCGTGGAAAAGCACAAATAAGAGCCGAACAAAAAGACTATCATTTTGGACCGAGAGTGTGACCGTAGTTGGTTACAAAGTTACGTCTCTGAGGTCTTAACGCCAAGCAGCTCGCTACTACGCCACTCAGACCTTCACGCGACGTTATTTACCTAGATTTCCGGCTCAGTATGCATCTTTTGCGATAATTTTTACACCGTCGTTGCCATACCCAAAATTTATGCGCACTGGGTTCGACGTAATATTACGCCTATCTATACGCAGACTGCAGCACAGTCGATACGAATCCCACGCCCAACCTTCGCAATGGCAACTTATCATCAAGCAGAATCGAAACGTGTCAACGGGTGGAGAAGTTGCAATACTGAGACCGCTCGTGGCTTCCACGTCGGCCCAATCTGCGTTGCCCGACGAAAATCTAGGTACGATTTATTATTACAGGTGTTGGGGCTACGGTTGTAGTAGCTAATTAGTTGGCGAGGAGAATCGTTGGGTGAGATCGAAGCAGAAATTAGGAGAGGAAACGAAGTGAAACGAAGAGGAGCGTAAGAACATGGGAATAGGTAAGGTTTTACGAACCTAACGATGGAGTGAATTTTGTCACAGCCGGTCGAATGTTGCAGCGCCATAATACGTAATACCCACGTACGTACCTACCTATTATACGCGCGTACAGATACCCGACAGGTAAGTTACGTAATTACGTCGAAGATACTACACGCGACAAATCGATTCTTCCGAAGAAGGTCGTTACGCATTCTACGAATACAGGGGTGCAGCCTCGCCTTTCAACGTTTAACTCAGCTACCTGCCCACCCACATCCGGCGAGAATGAACATCGTTTGTATCTGCGAACCTGGAACCTGTTCTTTCGATACTTTTCGCACAGCGACGTCGCATCTACTACGAAAATGGCCATTTTGTGTTTCGGTTTCGTTCGTCGAACCGTAAATGGCGAAGTCGTGCGACGTGCCAATAAACTTTTGCAATTAAGCCAAGTCGACGTCGTCTTCGGCACGCTCCACAATCTTACGTAGGTAGTTAGGTACGTAAATACGTAAAAGCGTAACTATATATACCTACGTACCTACACTACGCAGTATTATACGGTAGGCACCTACCTAACCGAGTATACAGCATACGGTGGTACGGTATACGGTACACACCGTCGTAATTAGGGGCTGCCGCTTCTGCGGGGAGTTTTTCTTCTATTTTCGAATGAAATGGGGCAGCGCGGCTTTCAAGTGATACGGCTGGAGGAGACAAAACGAACGGAGTTCTAATCCTCTACGCGTTAATTCGGATAGCTTTTCAGCAGTGTGCGCCGATTATAGTTTCACGCCACTCCGAATAAATTCTACAAAATAATACCCGCCATATTAATGCAACGTATCCGTTTCTTCGATAAAATGTATTTTTTTGGTACCGAGTATATTAATATGCAAAATACTTGCTCGACGTTTGCTCGGATTAAGGGATTGTCTGGCGTTGGCACGAAATAGTTTCGTACCTTCTTCAAAAGACTATATAAGTAATTTAGAAAAAAAAAAATGAAGAAAGAAAATAGAATAAAATTACGCGGTTACGTTCTGCGATAGGAACCAACATTTTGGAAGATCAAAAGTACCTATACCTATTAGAATGGCAGTATTTTGTTTGTTATTTGTTTCTGCCAAAAACGAGAAAAATGAAAAAAATCGGTCACTCCTCAAAAATTTGCTATTTTCATGCTGTTGCGATAATCGTTTTTGATACCGCGTCGTCAATCCGATACCTATTGTTTGTTTTGAAGGCTCACCCATTCGAAAACGTAGTGCTAACGAACTGTAAATTTTACTTATTTTTTTGTTATCGTAGGCCTACCATTATTTAAAATTTTAAAAGATGTTTTCGAGAAATAGGTTGAGCAAATACCACACTTGATGTCGTGTCTAAATAAACTGAAATCTACCTGAAAAGTTTTCTTCTCAACCGTCACAATTCGTAAATTATGCTCGTAGGTGCCAACTTTTTTTTGGTTGTTTTTGTTTTTGTTGCAGTGAAACGAGGAACTCCGCGAGGGTGCCGAGTTCGAGTTCAACCACGAACTTCGCAGTCTGGACTGCAGGGTTTCCAGCAAAAACCTGCTGATGATAGTGTGCGTTGTACGACTGCATTGACTGCATTTACTTCGTAATTGATTTCTTTTCTCCCTTTGTTGTATTGTTTTGAATATTTCTCTGCATTTTTCTCATCGAGTTTAGGTATTTCTTCGCGTATTTTGGTTATTTCTGCCACGAAATGTTTCATATAACGGTATTTCGAAGAATCGATACTGGTAAACGTGCTCATATTTTTTGTCGTCGACCACTTTTATTTTTCTCATAAGTTTTCGCCATACTCTTCCCTCTTTGTAGAAATAAAAAGTTTGAAATTTAAGCCAAATTTTTTGATTAATCGGTTAAGTACGAAGAAGTTGAGGAGGTTATGTGAGATGGGAGAAGACGAAAACTTAAATCGAGTTAATGTCGACAAGTTTTAGAAAAGTAGCAGGTGGTATTATATTCAACTTTTCAATTTTGCTGCGCGAGAAGAGATTGTATTTAATATAAAAAGTTATTTTTTCTCGTTTTCAGCAGAAGCGAAGAAAAAAAGCTCCACTTTTGACCTATATTGCTGGCCAATAAACTTTATTACGAATATTGTTTCGTTGAAATGGTACGTTCAAAGTGTACCGGGTGGATTTGCCTTTTGTTAAGTAGGTACCTGGCTGCTTTATTATTCAGGATGATCGTTAGTATGGTCATTACCAAATAAAAGGGATCATCAAAGGGTGATTTTTCGAAAAAAATCTGATAGAAAAGGAATTTTTCAAGAGTGTGCTTCATGTTTGTTCGTTTCCAAACAATCGTTGCTCCATTATTTTATTTTTCCCTCAAATCGGGCACATTTTTATATTTGTAGAACCCTTAAAATCCGAATTCAAAACCGAACACCCTATATACAACAAAACCATGTTATATACATACTAGCTAAACAAATTTTTCTTAAAGATAAACCATAAAAATCAGGATAATAAACAACAAAATAATAAGTACGTACATTCCGAATGGACAAGACTCGTAATCTGACATGAATTATTACGTTTTCAACAAATTAAATTCCTTTAAACGATCGATATCTTCGATTTTCAGTTCCATGCTACTTGATAACCAAAAAGTTACGAACAGCTAGAGGAAATACAAAATTGATAAGGCTACCGGTTTTTTAAAACTACTATTTATAAAAAAATCCTTATCAACAAATTCTTTTGTTCTCTGTATAACTTTATAAAATCCATAAATCTGTCAAATTCATCCGTAAACTGTTCAAGCTTACCCGTATCACATTGCACAAATTGTAAAAAGTCATCAAATTCATCGAGAGAGTGACTGACCAAGAATTTTCCTCCATTTTTCATTAGACTCGCACTACTCCAAAAATCAATTAGAATTCTTTTTGAAGGTGTTACCATCCCACTCTGGAAACCTTCGGGGGTAAAATCTTCTTAGGAACTTGCCTATATAACCACATTTAAATCATTTTTTCTTCATTAATTGCATCATTCTCATACAATCTTTCAACATAAATTGTATGACTCTCATACAATTTTTCAACACTAATTGTTTATTGGATCTTATCATTGATCAATTGAAAATCTGATTGGTATTGGCTGTCTATAGATCCTGTTCACCATATTCCAGAAGTTTGTTGCTCTTTTATCCAGTATGTCTTTTAAAACAAGTTTTCTTCTTTTTCAATCATTTGTTTTGTTCAAAATCATGTATTAAAAATTTTTATTCATAAACGGTAGTGAAATAATCAAGTAAACAATTCCTCTTGTTCATCCATATTGTCCCTTTCTCAAACTCGAACTAATTCATAGTCCATAAAATATATCTTTCTTTTTTAAACTCTAAATACACGATTCAAACGGTCCTATAAACTTCACAAATTTTGGCTTATCTGGACTTTCGTCTTCCTCCTTTTTGAATTTAGAAAATACAAACATTTATGTACCCTTATTTTTATGGTTTACAAAAGTATGTAATCACCATCATTGGATGTCACAATTTGTCATTCGACTATACCTGTGTATTCTTTATAACACTATAAGAGACGAATTAAAATTTTTTCACGTTGTAGAAAAGCCCCCATGACTTTCAGAATTCAATCCAAAATGAGAGAAAAAAATGGGTTTGTTAATTAAACAAAAAAGTTTCATGTAGGATTCCTTATTTGACAGAGTAGGGATGTTTAAAAATGAAATACTTTTTGTTTTTCCGAATGTTTCAGGTTTCAAAATGAGTAAATTCGCTTTTTAGGAATGTTTTGAAATTATTTGATGAAGCTTCATACATGAGTTGAAAAATAGTTATTTGTGATACACGCGTGTCACACACTATTTTTTGCAACACCTCCTCCCCCTAAAAAACAAGAAAAAAAAATTAAGGTCGATGAATTTTTTTGTAAATGGGAAACATATAAGTGTAAACAATCCCTACTATTTAAACCAAACTTTGTGGCATAGTAATTATGGTGCTGGCCTGTGAACGTAGCAGTCCTAGGTTCGAATTTCTTTAGTGGAGAAACTTTTACGAAAGCTAAAAAAGACAAAAAATTGAAAATATGACGATGTTAGGCTATCTTTAGTAGTAAGTAGTGTACCAGTGTATAAAATGACTCACGCGCTCAAGGCGATGTATACTTACAGTAAAGACCGATGTATAAAGTAAATACTTCACACATCGGTCCTAAATGTTTCTAAATTTGCCTGCTTTATACATCGTCAAGGTGCGTATGAAAATTAAATTTATAAACAGATACTGCAAAAAATAATACAGATGGTGCAAAAAGTAACACACGCGCACAAGACAGTGTATAAAGTAAAAAACGTTGAATAAAGAATTTACAATATACACTGTTTTAAAATCGTCCGCTTTATTATATCGTCAAAGTGTACATAATCGACTACTTGATCAAGAGGTGTTGTCAAATTAGTATAGCCTATTGCACAACATTTTCTGCAACAAGTGTACGGATGCTGTATTCGAGATTGGAGGAAAACAATAGGAAAAATGAGTGAAAAAATCATAGAACTAAAAAAAAAAGTGAAAAAATGCCGAAAAGAGAGATAAAAAAGGAAATGAGCGAAAATTAAAAAGAAATACGGAAAAATAAAATGCAAAACCTGCCCTTCTCCTTTCCCAACCAGTACCAAAAACAATTCGCATTTAAAAACAGATTTTCAATGAAATCGAAAGAAAATTAACCGATGCAAACAAATAAAAGAAAACTCGCATCCTCCTGATAATTAGCTCTCGTAGCAAAGTTGGTTGAGCGACTGCTTGCCAACCAATGTCGAGATATCGAAATTTATTTTTTAATTCATTTTAGGTATTTGTACTTTAGGCGTCTAAGTGATCAAGAAAGGAGTACAAGGTTTGCGAGACGTACCCAGTGTTAACATAGAGCGGTGCTTTCCAAACTTCAACGGCCATGGAACTTTTAATGGGTCATATATTTTATAATTAATTCGTAGGTAATTTATTGTTAGTATGCAAATCGCAAAATAAATTTCTAGTACGTTTTTCAGTTTTATTTACCCAAATGACCCTTTTGCAGAACCCTCTCGAGGAAACGTTGGCATACAATACCGTGCAGGTGACACTCTCAGATCATTTACACTTTTTGCTTTTCACTTTCATCGTACAAACGGATTAAAAAAGTATAAACGCTCGGAGAGTGTCGTCCATATGTCATATACCTACGTCACATAAATTATGCGCGTGTACTACACACCATCACTCACGGTACTGGCATGTAACTCAACACAAATTTATGGTTGTCTCCGTCATTTTTTTTTTGACTCGTCAAGTCCAGCGGTCAAGATAGACAGATTCAGAAGTGAAAATCGCTTACCCAAAATTGTAGCCAACGTCAGTATACTCGTGGCTTTGCTAGCACAGTTAGATTTGTTTCGACGCATACGCAATAGCAGAAATAGCTACCGCTAATTTACAATTTATTTCACTTCTAATTTCGGTTGTTGACCAAAAATATTGAGCGTAAAACGTTTTATAAACTGCGGTAAGACGCCCCTTTAAAATATTTTAGTTGCAATGCTTTGGGAAACCACTGATTGCTTCAGCCAGAATTATGTGGACGAAAACTGTAGAAGCACATCCGGTAAAAGTAAAATCACGTTGCCCTCGATAAAAGTAGAAATCTTGGGGGACCGAGTTTTAAAATTTTCAACCAAAAAAATTCCACTTCAGCTAAAGGAGTGAAACTGCGCTCTTCACCTTTGAAATTGACGTAAAAAAAGTGAGCTTCGTTGTCGGTTGCCCGTCACCAACGTAAGAGTCTGAATTTGGTCGCAATTTGTTTGCAAAGTGGCGCCACGAAGTTGGAAGAATGTACAGTAATGGCGGGGAAGTGGGTGATCTGAGTTTAGTCGAGAATTTTCTAAGGACTTGCGAAGGCCCCCGCCGGCGTCGCGCCCCTCCCCACAATTAAGTCGGAAACCGCGACCCGTTACCCTCACATTTCATTTCCGCGCTGGAGGGTGGAAAATTAGCTTGGCTCGAGTCATTTTCGAAAACGGCCTTTCAATGTCGAATTTGTTTAGCTGTATTTATTTGTGAAACGCCGTTCGCGCGCAGTCGTTTCCAAAATTTCGTTCGCCATTTCGACAATGCGCCAGTATCACGCACGCACGCACGCACGCACGCACGCACGCACGCACGCACGCACGTACTCGATAGTGTACATAAAATACCGTACGGATTACGTAAAAGTGCCCTTCCATGTTGTCGCCCATTCGTTAGTGAGATGAGTGGCGGCTCCGTATCCGCGCTTTTATTCACTTTTAAAATCGTTTCAAATCCTATTTCTAATTAATTTGAAATTGGTCGTCATTTTGTCGAGTGGTCGTTTTAACAACCGAATGAAATGTAATTTGCCAAAACGATGAACGACGCGAATAAGTAAATAAATTGAAATAAATGCCACCCTCCTCTCCTTCCCGCTCGCTCACTCCTTTCTCCCAGTCGCTCTTTTCTCTTCTCTCTGTCGCTGTCTCCTTCTCTCTCGTTTCTCGTTTCTCGTTTCTCGTTTCTCGTTTCTCGTTTCTCGTTTCCCGTTTCCCGTTTCCCGTTTCTCTCTCCGTCTTTCAAACAATAAAAATCTACTTTTCCCCTATTTTTCGTCTTTCTCCACCCAGTTACCCCCATTCGGCGACTTGACGAACTATCAGCTGCTGAGCCAAACGAAAATAAAGAGGCAACGGAGGATCGGACCGCGAAGAAGAAAAAAAGAAAAACATCATTTAGAGATGGTCGTCATCTTTAGAGGGTTGCTGGACCATTTATTTTACACCCTTCATTAACCTATGCCCTTTTTTTTTCGGGAGGGGGGGTTCGGAGGTGAAATCAAAAATTTTGGTCGTTTTCTCTCAGGTCGTTTGCCTTTTCGTTTTCCACGCGTACGATGCGAGCCCTCGGCGGTCAGATTGATTATCGAAGATCCGAGCGGTTGACAGCGTATTTAACAACGTCGCCGACTCTTCGTTAATACTAATGTTCAAAATTTGCATACCAATTTTTTAATTTCGTCGAATTGAAACGATCCCAATGGTCAGATTTTTGTCGAAATAGTTTCGTGGCCGACGAAAAAAAGCGGCGATAAAGTAAAGAGTCAACGAATTCGCGTTTGTCGAGAAATTAGTTCTCCTCGGATGACGTACGCAGAAACAAAAAGTTGGCATCCATCTTATGTTTACTTGAACAACTATTACGCCCAGTGTAAGTGGAATTTCGCAAATTTTCATTTTTTCTATAAATTTTCAGCAAGTTTTTATCACAGAAATTGAAATTACGTTGACAAAAATAATCGACGCTAATATTAGAAAAGTGCTAAAAGCAATCTGATAGAGCCAGTCCAACGGCTTGGAGCTATTACGTATTTTTAATGGCTCTGAAAATGTACATATATATTTCTCGAAACGCTGTGTAAATGACGACGTCTTTTACCATCCATAAATACAGGCATGCGATGAGGCAACGGTTAGAAAAATTTTACAGCTTTCTTATTAATTTATTGTAGCTACGTTGCAACTATCCGCGTTGTTTCCAAATTGATTATCTAATGAAATGAAGAGGGATGATTCTGCGTAGGTGTGCAATAAATGGTAATTTTGTAGGTTTTGCGGCTTCATAAACAGTTTTTATTTATTGAGGTGCTTACCGACCCTCGGATTACACTGTGCGTGAGAGCTATCACATTCATTTCTCGCATTGACAAGCGGAAGAAAGATCAAAATCATTTTGTCTCGCACGATCAAGTCATAATTTTTGGAGCATGGAACATTTTTTTTTTTTTTTTTTTTTGCAATCTAGAAGGTATTAAGATGGAAGTGGGCTTGTTGGTTATCAAGTGTAGGTGTGATACTGTCGCATAATATTTATTACTTACTGTTCTTCGTTGATGAAAAAGTACGCGACTGACGCAAAACTACCATAAACTGAGTCCCTGTCCACAAATTGTGTCTCTATCCACGCTTCACTCTAAATACTTGAGTCACGTAGCCCCATGTTTATCATTAATAATTCGATAATGATGATTTCTGCTACAAAAAATGAGGAAATAATTTAGTGAGAGAGCCAGGCTCGAATAACAAAACCTTTTTTTCAACAGAGGTATTAAAACTTGGGCAGGGCATGGCTAATGCGAGGAAAATTTTTTTTGTGTTTTTTAAGGACGATTTTCCACTTTTGAAGGAAAAGGGTAAATTTTCGAATTTTTATAGCTGTAGTAAAGGGTCGAACTAGCATGGGACCATTTGCTCATTGCTCAGGGGGGCGCTACGTGCCTGCAGAGAACTTTTAATGTGAATAAAATAATAACGTACTAAGGAGTCGGTCTTTTAAAATTGAGCTTCCCTAGAAATTACATATTCTTTTCCTTAAACGAGATCACTGTTTTTCCAACTCCCGATCAAAATGTAATTATTTTATCGGAACGTATCGCAGATTGATAATCCATTAAATCGCAGAGCTCTAATGTAAGAAGATGAAGATCGATGAATTTCCCCTATTTAATAATAAGATAATTAGAACCAGCTCCATTTTAGTAAGCGAAGCGTACAGGAATCCGTTCTTAACCGCATAGGTAGCAGTACGTTTTTTCATTCACGTTTGATATGTAACTGGGTAAGATTCGCGGGTCGCAAGCACCTCAGAACCATAACTGAAGCAAATATGGCTTACCCTCAATGACTCCAGCCCTCCCAAAAAAAAGTGTACCTGGGCCACATCACACATATCAGAAGTGAAACTTTGCCCTTCAATAAACAAATCTGAAGATCAGCAACCAATGTAATGAAAAATTTTCCTCAGCAACCTTTTTTGGAACACAGGTGGCAAAATGAGTACTTCGACCCAAAAATTAACTGTAAATTGAAACTCAGCACCTCAAAAAACGTAACGGACGATGTATCACTCAATTTTCAAAAAAAAGTATCCTAAATCCTCTTGCCTTTCGAAATTCAGATTTTTTTTTTTTTTTATAGACTGAGTTTAAAGTCTGGCTTCGTCACAACTTCGGGACTAGCAGAGACATAGATATGATGGCTAAAGAGATATTAAACTTTCTATATAACTACGCTGTGATGTGATACAAAAATGTGACAAAGATCTTCGACCATCATCATCTTCATCATCATCATCATCATCATCATCATCATCAACAACAAAAAGTCAACTTCATTCAAAGTTCTGCGCAGCTAAAACTGCGTTTATTTTTTTGTCAAAACAGACATCTCTGTACCAACACACACTCACACACACATACACACACCCAAACACACTATCAAGCTATGACACATGCGCTATAACAAATATAGGACTTCGTAACTTTTTATAACATTCTATCTTTGACATGTTTTTAATAGAGCATTTTACATCTTTTTAGCTGTATGTCTCTGGGATCTAAACCTGAAATAGTTGTTTGAAAATTTTGGTAATTTTTGGTTTGGCTATCTATGAGAAATGGCATCATCACAAAGTTGTTTTACGCGAGTTGGTAGTAAAAGGAATTAAAGGAAGTTATTCGGAAAATATTTTTTTATTCGCTGGAATTCGCTTTTTTTTACAAATTAATAGTAGGTATATTTTGCTTTGAGAATGTAAAGTGAGTGATCCTTGACGAGTTGCTATTTGCAACACGAGTCAAGGTCCCTCATATTACACTCGAGTTGCTAATGTTATTTTTAGCAATACACGAGCATGTGTGATTAGAGAAGGCATTTGATTGGTTGGAAGGAAGAGCCAGACATTTTCGTAGTGACAGAAAGTACTTGTTTTGCTTCCTCTACTGACTTTTGCTCCTCTTCAAAAATTTTTGTTCCATGTTCAGAAATTGTACGTTTTGGGCCTTGAAAACAGAAACCTAATCGCATATTTTGCGACATGTATTGCGAAAAATATATTCGTAACTCGCAATTTGGCGTACAAGAGGAAGACAAGCTGTGTTCAATCTCAAATTGTCCACCACTTCGTGGTAATTACTGCAAACAATTTATTCATTCGAGTTTGGTAAACTTTAGAATCTAGTTACAACATTGGTAATTATTACGTGTAAATGTACTGTTTTACAAGGCAGTGCTTTGGCTCGTGTTGATGCAAGACTTTTGCTGGCATAGATGTGGTAATACTGTTCAATTCGTTATCGGAGGAACAACAAAACACTTTGGTTGTTAGCAGATGCGCGTTTGATTTTGCAAAACAAAGAGGAATTTTATGTTTATTATAGTGACTGAATTAATTGTAAAGGAGATCGTCAAGCTGGGAATTAGGGATTTTTCAACCTAAATGGGGAATTGTAAGGAAACCATGAAGTGAGATTTCGTGTTTTTACATGTATTTGGGCGACTGAGTGTATTTTACAGTTCAATATCAAATAGGTAGGTATTATTTTTACTATCTCTGACTAGACAACGTGGAGATTACCTTTTGGAATGTCTTATTAATAGAATAGTTTATCTTCTTAAATTTTTCCTTAAACAATTTTTCACTTGCAATAAAAAGTGAGCGAGATAGGCAGTTACCCAAAAATTGTTTCGTGCCACCCTTCATGTCACCTTGAAACGGGGGTTCGCGACGAAACATCGAGACCTTTGGTACGTTGTTTAGGGAGGGGATGTAACATTAACATACGTATATCGAATTTTAGCTTTCTACAAATTATTTCGCCTATTTGCTATTTTTATATTCTTTTATTGTAGTTACTACGTGACAAAATATAATGTAGTTTAGGTTCAAACCATCGCGTTAGTTTAGCGTTGCTGTCGTCATACTATTAGTCAGATTCAGATAATTGTGTGTGTGTGTGCCTGTGTGCGTGCCTGTGTGCGTGCGTTTGTAAGAGTGCGTAACGTTTTACACAACATTTTATCCTTTTATAGAAGCGTATTTAAAAAAGTTTATTTTTATGTGAACTTATCGAACATAAATGTAAATTTTTTTTGACTGCGTTAATTTAAGTTTGGAAAATATGTTTTTAGTTCCAGTAAAGCAGTGGAGGATCTGGCAATGTGTTATAAAATAATTTGTAGGATTTTAAACATTCATTCGTAAATTCCGTTAAGGTATTATCGTGAATTTCAATAAAATAAAGAATCGTGGTTTTGACGATTTGATCGAAACTCGAACATTTGGCGCTGACTATCCGAGGTTAAGCCAGACTATAATCGTATTCTTTGGAAAACGTGATGAGCACCACAACATTAGCCAGAAAACATGGAGCGATTTTCGTAGGATCGGTTTTTTCTGCCTCCATTCGTATATCATGTAGGCCTACACATTATCAATTGCACTATTTTATTGCTGGTATAGGTTAAATTCACGTATGACGGTGGATATGTTTATTTTAAATTCAAATAGTCGTCAGAAACCATTAAAACCATTTTCGTAACATACATGCGCCGAATGCTACGACCATAATCGTAAATTTATGGAAAAGTATGAAACAATAATTGTATATAAAGTACGAGTGTAAAAACAGTTGGCTAATACGAAAAAAGCAAAGCCGAATAAAGAACGAAAGAAAAAAAAGAGCAACAAAGATAAAGCAAACAAGAATTGGGAGCTGTAGGTCTGTAGAAATTGCGAGCGGCCGAACGGTTGAGGATTTTGTTATTAATAGAAAGGTTTATTTCTCAAATGTATTGTGGAACGAAGAAAGGGCGATTTAAGCTCCGTAGCCGAAACGAATTATTATTTTCTTTTCGTGGAATTTAATTTTTCCATCATTTCATCTTCGGCCTGCGGTTGAGCGATGTTTGCTGGAGAATTTGATTTGTTTTAGGAGACGATCGATTGGCAAACGTGTGCATTTGGTCGAACCGAATCGTGCAAATTTGAAGAGACATTGTCGAGTGAAATTTTTCAATTTTCCTTCAACTTTCGCGTAGAATAAGATACGTGTAGCCCATTGTTTTGAATATTAGGTGATGAACCGATTCACTGTGTACATTTTCACATCTGTGAATTCTCTCCTCAAATCACCGCTAATCATCAATCCTGATTCTTATTTGCAGATTTTCTTCTAATACTTGTAAAAATCAATTTCAATTTCGTTTCCTTGTCGCCTACGATGCCTCCATGTAATATTTTGTATGACTATTTGGATTGGAACTTTGGCATCTGACACATATTTGGAACTCTACGTCGCTTTAAAATAAGTATATTTCGTTAATTTTTATTCAAATTGGGGGTGGGGGCAAGAGTCCATAAGCCAATTAAAGGCTCAATCGTTAGAAAGAGGTACAAAAAAAAAATTAAAAAAAAAACAACTAGGAGAACGAAGAAAATGCCTCAGATACAATATTACCATCGAAATAAAAATGGCGCATATCGAGGTGACGTGAAATTAGTTTCCCAACAATAACTCAGCCCTGTATCATCCGAGGCACCAACTTCGTCTTAATCACCAGAATACGAGGAACAGGAACCACAAAATAATACGTAGTTCAGTCCTCCTTGATTTGTGTCTATATCTTGAATCTTGCATTAACCTGGGAAAATATGTATGTCATCGATAGTTGAGTTTTGTTATTAAATTTTATTACATAAACGCATCGTATTATTTAGAAGGAGGGAACACCACGAGGTGATTGTTTCGTGCGAAGTAACTGCAGAAGAGATACTTTCTCCCCTCCTTTGGTTTGGTACATTAATTTTGATCCAGCTAAAGAGCAGATCATCTTTAATTCTTACTGCTAACAGATCGTACGTACAAACATAATTCTTGCCAGGATTCCTTTTTCTCAGTGAATGCCCTTCGTACCTCATAAAAAGTGAATTTTATGGCGTTCAAAGAGTTAATTCTAATGTGGTCTTCGGAATTCGATTGTACTGAATCTAAAATAACTCGCAAATCTCTTATTTCTCTCGCCATATCTGAAAACTCGTTTCAATTTTATCAATTCGTATACACGAGCTTTTCTATTCGTGGTTTAAGTAATAGCGTAATACAGACGGGCAACGAAGGACAGGCAATTGTGTTAGCCCCATCAAATCATAGCGTCAGTATCACCTTGTAAGCTCTCCTGATATCTTTTTCAAATTTGATTTTCTCGAAATATTTTTGATCATCCGCGTAATAATTATACTAATCGTACGAGTATCGAATGTTTGACATTTACTTTTACAGAACAAATCAGTACAAACAATTTAAGAGTAAAAACCATTTCGTAGGAATTCTTTCAATTGTGTTTTCGCAGTGTTTTCATTTTTGTAGAATCTTTTACTGTCAACTTCGGACCAAACGATAAATAAATAAAAAATCGGGTTTTTTACTTGAAACCTGCGAAAAATGTGATTAAATTCGGTTGAAAGTATGCGGGGATTGGGCAGAAAATCGGAGTGAGGTAACCTGCTAAACAGCCAAATCTTATTAACTAAATGTAATCTTTCACTTAGTAAACAATAAAAATATATCGTCGCACTTTCTCCGATATGTTCGGTGTTCGCTTGTAACCACAAAATTGTCCAATTTACCGTTAAGTTTGGCAAAATTTGTTGGATGGGGACACGAAAAACAAAAAAAAAAAATAAATAAATGGTGAAAAATAAAAGCACAAACGAATCTCTTTTTTCGAGATTCGTTTTTCCTTTAGAAGATGTTGCTGCTGGCTCAGTGACATTTTTAAAACGAACGTTTACGAAGAAAAAAAAATTGTGTATAAAACCGTAAAGAAAAACTAATACAAATTTTTTCTAGTTATTTGTTAAAAGACCAAAAATCTTTTTTTCTTCTTCTTCTTCTTCTTCTTCTTCTCCGCCCTCTTCTTCTTCTTCTTTCTCCTATTACTATTACTACTTGGTAAATGAAGTTCAATTTTCTTTTGGCTGTTTTTTGGTGGATTGTCTTTTCCTTTTTTCTTCACTTCTTTTTCTCTTCTTCTTTTTTTGTCCGTCTTTTGTCTGTTAAACGTTTTGAACCGAAAAATACAAAGGTTCAAAGTGCACGGTTACAAAATTGCGCGACTTTGTGAAATTATTTTCCCAGTAAACGTCTTTCGTTAAGACAAATTGGTACCTCGATGGAATTAATTCTGTTACCACTGCGTATCTCACTTTCACGGTTTAGGAAATTCTTCATTTTGCGGGTAGCCGATGCAGGCAATGAAACAAAGCCAAAAAAATCGCTGCAAAACTGTTGGTTGCAGTATTTAATACGAATTCCAGCACTGAAAGGCATCCTTATGAAGCGGACAAAACCAACCACAATAGTACGAATAACGACCATCATCGAAGCGGTCAATTTTCAAGTATTATCGAGTGCAAAACTGAACTAAGCTGAAGTCACATTGACGATAATCGGGATACGATGTATAAAATATTTATTCTTTTTCAGTGTAGGGCTGCCTGTAGCTCATTCAGCATAGAACACAACTTTTAAAAATACAAATACTGAGAGAATAAAATGTTGCAACCAGACTATCAACTGCCAGCAGCCTGGACAAAGGCGTGGAATGAGGTAAAGCATACGGACACGATATTTTGTCGAAAGAATAATCGTAGCCATTGGCCTATTTTTCTCGGTAATACTGTCAACGATGTTTCAAAGAATCTTTGCATGTACTCAGACGCGGGCAATCGTTCGGGCTGAAAGCACCATATCAACCAGAAAAGGAAATTACTTGAAACTGCGTTGAAAACTTTATACTGGCTCATTAGGGATCGATGCGTCTGGAGCTAAGAAAATAAACGTCAATTTTATATGGCCCCACTTCAGCCTATCTGGGCATATGGACTGTAATTGTTATTGTGGGGCTGGACTATGAAATCAAACCCAGAAGTAGTACAACATTTTCGAAATGATCCATCCTATAATATCATCTCCTTGAGATCTGCGTTATACAGTGCTACATCTTGACTTGAGACACGAAACCGCTGATGCATATAAATAAAAAAAAAAAAAAATCCTAATTTATGTGCACTGAAAATCGTCATAATGGTTATTTGTGATACATGTGTGTAATGTAGGTGATTTTGATACAAGTGTGATCTCAGTAACACGAGCCGAAGACGAGTGATGCAAATCACATTAGTAACAGTCACCTAGGTAATTCGCACGAGTATCACATACCATTTTTTGCAATATCCCCCAAACCAAAAAAATTTCAACGACGAAAAATTTTTAATCTTAGCATACAGTCTATGATAGGGGAGAATTATGATCGTAACTCGTAGGAGTTACGTAATGGTTACGTGTGTGCGTGATGCGCATGCTCACAACCACACTATTATGTTTACACATCAATACTTCATGAGTATGGATATAGCCCCAGTGGAACTCACGCCTTTTTTGCTTAATGTATTTACAAAATACTAAAATAATAAATTTTCCTTTAATTTGCGGTTTTTTCGTTCGTTTATTTTCAAGTAGGTAAGGGTGAATAAAAACTTTGATGAAATAAAGATTCAAGTAAATTTTCTTTTCTTCTCAGCTGTACTAATCTCAACCTTATAGCTAAAATAGCGATTGAGGAATTATTGATTGAAAGAGGAGAAGTTTCCAAATTTCAAGAAACAACTAATTTTTTATTACTTTGCGTTTTTCTCATTATTTTATTTACATGTAGCTAAAGATGATTAAAAAATTAAATGAAAAATTTCTTTCTTCCAGAGCTGCCAATCCCAGATCTCTAGAGCTTGAATAGTGACTGAGGAATCATTGAGTGAATGAAGAGAAGTTTCTAGATTCCAATAACTGGCCCATTTTATATTTTTTAGCGTATTTTTTGTTTGTTTATTTTCAAACTGCTGAAGATAATTAAAAAATTATATGGAAATTTTGTAAATTTTATCCTCGTTTCAGCAACATTAATCTCAGCTCTCAAGCTTAAATAGAGGCTGAATAATCATCGAGTGAATTATGAGAGGTTTGTTTCAAAGCTGAAATGTTGTCTTCAGTTAAAGTGGCTACTTGATGATCATTTTTTCAAAAAATCCAGATGAGTAGAAATTTCATAATTTTAAACAAGATGTAGTAGTGCCGATGCGCAGCCAAGACAGTAATTTAATAATCTTATAAAGTCCCAAACGCCGCAGGCGTGAAATTGTACTTTTCAACATTGAAGTAATATCTCCTACTTCACGTATACTTAATACTGTTTTTGGAGTGGTTGTTGCAAAAAAATTATTTCAATATTCAGTGATTTGATATCGCTTTAAAACCGATGCTTTATCTAGTTAATTACTGCGCCTAATGTTACTTTATACAGTAAACAAGCACTGCAGTGAGGAAAAATTATTTTTACCCCACGACTCTTTTATTATTTTGCAGCCTACAAGAGTTCAAGTTATTTAACATCCTTACACATGATTATTATTTACATTATTCTAATATGAATGTACCTACATGTAGAGGAATAACCCTGGTTACTCAGCATTAGTTTACTCTTAGATGTGTATCTGGAATGTGTAGTAATAGACCATGGTTCTTTCAATAAGTCGTTTGGATTTTACCCACGGCTTGATTAGCTGCGTAAATTAATCACCTAATTAGCACCCGTGTCACACACTAGTTTTTTCAACTTTCCCCATCTGCCCAAAAAATTGAATTATTTTTTAGGAACGAATAATAATAAGTTATCAATTTTTTTTTTTTTTAATCAAAACATTTTCGTACTTCTCTTAGCTCCAAATCACAGAAAAAATGACTCAAAAAGTTGTTTTTTCGAACGAAATAATTAACTTAAATTTTACTTTAGAAGAAACAAAAAACTGAGAAACTAGTTAAGCCGTATAAGAGAGTGATCGAGCCATGCGAGTAAGTCATCTCGAACGTGCGCACGAGTTTAATAATAATTTTTTGTAATATCGAAACAAAAAATCTATTTTTTGTATCACCCATCCAAAAAACGGAAGTTTTTGTGCGCGAAGTTGGAGATTTTAACCATATATGTCGAAAGCATGTACAGTTTGGTACCTGCTAAGATTATTAAATCACTACCTTCGCCGCGCATGTGCACTATGACTTATTCAACATTATAAAACTTTTGTTCATCCAGATTTTGTGAGAAACTGATTGGCAAGTTTCCATTTTAATCGAACACAACATTTAAACTTCGAAACAAACGTCTCGTATTTCACTCAATGATTCCTCAGCCCCTATTTAAACTGGAGAGTTGAGGTTGGTGTTGCTGGAAAGATGATAAAATTTATAAAATTTTCATATGAATTCGTAATTATCTTTAGCTGAATGAAATCGAAATAAAAAACTAATTAATATAAACTTGGCTGATTTTTGGAATCTAGAAACCTCTCCTCGTTCACTCATTGATTTCTCAGCCACTGTTTCAGCTAGAGAGCTGGGGTTAGCATTTCTAAAACGAAAAGGAAATTTGCTCGAATTTACTTTTCATGTGATTTTTTAATCATCTTCACCTGTATCAAAACAAACGAACAAAAAAACGTAAATTGACAGAAAATTTGTCATTTTTGGAATCTAAAAACCTTCCCTCTGTCAATCAATACCTAATTTCTAGTTAAATTTGTATTCCATCAATGTTTTTGTTTATCCTTAGCTACTTGAAAATAATCGAAGAAACGCAAACCAAAGAAAATATTTGCCATTTTTGTATTTTTTATATACATTTAAAAAAAATATTTTCTTGGTGAAATTATTTTTGAGTGGTTGTTGCAAAAAATAGTACGTGATACTCGTGTTATTTGCATCACTCGCTCTTTGCGCGTGTTCCATGGATCACACTCGTCTCAAAATCACCTGCTTTATGTAGGTCTATCACAAATAACTATTTTAATGCCTTTTTTAAGTGAAAAAAAAGTAGCAAATTTCAATACGATGCGTAAAAATTTTGTTAACCACATGCGCACTGTCGAATTGTCTTTCTTTCACGGTTCGATTACTTACTCAGTTTTTTGTTTATTCTGAAGTAAAATTATTTAAAAAAATACTTTGAGGAATTTTTTCTAGAGTCGGTGAGGGTTGCAAAGATTTTTTAGTTAAACAAAAATTTAAAGTTATTAATTATTATTTGTCTCTAAAACAATCAAATATTTGCCGTCTATTTAATTATTTATTTTCATTTTTTTTTTTTTTGGGGGGGGGAGGATTGTTGAAAAAAAAGTGTGTGACTTGCGGTCAAAGGAGGTAGGTAACTGATATAGATGTGATTTGTTAGCACCTAAAGTTCACCCTCGTATCAAAATAACCTACTTTTTGTACTTGTATCACAAATAACTATTTTGAGTCATATTGAAATTTGCTTCTTTTTGTTCAGTAAAGAGGTATTAAAAAAAGTAGTATTTTTCAGCTAGGAGTTGCGAAAATAAATACAATTCTCGAATAAATTCCATAAATTTCTCGATTTTAATCGTTTTTTCATTGTTGAACTACCAGTTTTGGTGTTAAAAACGCAGCCATGCGTAAGCAATTGAGCTGAGTAGGTATAGGTACCTACGTGTGTACGTATTATTTTTTCGAGTCAACCTTTAAATTTAGCGTGCAATTGAAATTGAAAACTGAGCTGCGTTGATGTATATTTTTGTCGGCAAATATTTATCACGCGTATGGCCAAAATCGATCAAATTAATGGGTATTGACGTCACATCTTCAAAGTGCAGGTACATGTGCCATCCGCTTTTATCTTCCTTTTTCCTTCTTTTCCTCCATTTATTTATTTATTTTTTATTATTATTTTTTTTTTTTTTTTTTAACACGGACATGGTCGGTGGTGAAACCCCTACAGTCGTCTGTTCTTTTTTCTGCTTTATTGGAGACCATAAATTTCAATCAAATGCCGCCGTATAAGGTGCGCTCGTAAAGTGCAAACTTGTCACTGTACGTATACCTACTCGGCTATTTGGCTTTTGATTTGTGATTACCAATAAGTTTACATTCGACGCCAAATAAACTCCAGCTAGGCTATAGCCACCATTTCATTTTATGCGTCCAGAAACTTTTACTGGTCGCCTATGGACCGTACAAAAAGATGAGATGCAGTCGTCGTTGAGGTGTTCGTTACGCGTTTGCATTTAGCAATAAGCTCACACTTTTACGTGGCCAACGAGTTGAGTGAATACGGAAAATATTCGCAATAACCACTTCTTTTTGTGTACGTGTTTTTTTCAGTGGTATTAAATTTGGACTACATATTATTCGTACATGTTCATGATGCGTGGTATGCGACCCGAATGGGCCAAATTCTACCCATACTTGACCAACATATTATTTTCAAACAAAAAACACGCTTAGTTAACAAAACCAAGGTGGCAGATTATCAACAACGTCGATAGCTACCACAGAATCTTACTTAACCCACATTCCTTGACAGATTTTCGTATTTTATCCGTTTTATACGATGGAAATCGATTTAAAATTCCCGAAATGGCCATGTTCTCAAGTAAGTGCTCATGAGTAGAAAAGTTAGCCTACATTACAAAATTTTAATCTAAAGTTGGCCCAATGCCAGTTTAAAAATCTAATTCACGGTACAACGCAAGGACATATCGCATATAATGAAAAATATTGAAAAAACAGGAAAAAGACTCGAATAAAAAATTATGTTTGTCAATCATTCGAGTGACAAAATGTTGGTTGACAGAACAATAAAAAAGTTAACATCATTTAGGTATGAGAAAGTTACTATTTTGGAGAAAAAAGGAAAAAGGGATATCTTAAAGTGGTTTTGATCTTGTGATATGCCAAAGTAGGTCTTTACCTGTCACACAAATCTTGGTTTTTATTGACCTTCACAAATTTTCAACCAATCACTTACCTGAAAGATTCACAAGGTACATAATGAGAAACCATACATATGATATCTGAAGAAGATAACATTGAAGAAATAAATGTTTTACTGATAAAGAATGTGATGTTGAAATTGAAGTGTTGTCGAAATAATAATGTTGAAAATAAAAACAATCAGAAATTTTGAATACCAAATTAATAGTATCCCACAGTGAGAAATTCCAAAGTTCACTGTGGAGGAAAAAAGTTGGAAGGGAGAGACGCAGGGTTTGTTCTCCTCGAACTTATGTGATTTTACATTTTAAAAGAATCTAAAAGACCAAAAACTAACCATATTCTTTAGCCAGTTATTTTCCTGTTTTCTTGAAACTTTCACCTTATTTGAAACCTACATTATTAACCGCTGAATTTCCCCACCATAAAAGAACTCTTATCTCGATATGATATCAATTAAAATAATCGAAACAGGAAATAAAAAACCAGTTTATTCATAAAATAAATTGACCAAGTCTTCGAAAGATACTCAAATCTATGCTTTCAAAACTGAAAAAAATAATACGAAGTGGACAAATTTGAACAAGGTAAAAAACACGAGGTGAAATTATACTGCAAAATTTCATCAAGACGAGAATTTTCCAAGTTCAAAATTACAAAATTATTAGATATAAAAAATATAGAGAATTCGTAGGACTTGCATAAGCAAAGGTACCGAATGAAGTGATTTTTCTCTGTCCCTGAAAGTTGGAGCCAGTCCTAAATTCGTATAGAAGAGAGGGAGAAATCATTTTATCAAGTTCTATTTCTGCTCGTAATCGAACAAAAGAGTTAAGTTACGAGCAAAAGTGAAAAATATAAGGGGAAAAACGTCAGATATAGTCTTCATTCTTTCAAAAAAGAATGGTAGTTTAACTATGTCTAAAATTCCAAGGACACGTCAATCTACAGTGCGCCAAGGTGTAGTTGTAGCAGCTATTATTATTAGTACCACCGAGGATAAAAACAAGGTGGTGGTGAAAAGGGAAAGAAATTAGTTTTAAAATGGATGAAACGAGTAAACTAGGCTAATCAGTTTTCCTAACCATTGGAGAATTTATTGTTAATAAGAATTTTACTTTAATTTTAATTTTAATTTTGAGACGATAATGCGTTTCAGGGCAGGCAAAAATTATGAAGGGTATTATTATTCTATTACTACGTCATGTTAGGCCGTACCTATCAGACGTTTTCACAGCTTTCGATGATATTTATAGGCTAGAGTAGTCAGCAGTACCACAGACAGCCAAGCCATGAATCCATGGATTCGTTCTTTGATTTGGAACATATTAATGCGAATAGTAAGCTCCGTCCATTAAATTCCGAGCTGCTTGGCTGATTCAGCCGTGGGTACGATGTTGTTGCCAGTTTTGAACGGATGGTATGTGTAACCTCAGATGGTAAGCTGTAATCGAACTGTTTGTATTTTGAGTCCATACATTTTTTTACTCTCCAGTGTTGTGTAGAAGAATAAACGTTATTCAAGCTCTTTCCAAGTTTGAAGATAACATCGATGTTGTTCCTACTCAAAGTCGATGATCAGCAAATATTGCAAGATTGTAGAGTCAATAAAATTTCTTCTGATGTATTGGTTGTAAAAAGTAGGTACGGGAAATGGCCCACTACACTTACTTGGGGTATAATTTTTTATTCTCCCTTTACATGCCGAGTATTTTTCACTACGTAAATCCCAACTGTTAGACATTTTTGCAGGTTTTCAAAAAAAATCTTGGAATTTAAAATTACAACCTTACGGTAAGTTGGAAGATTTCCAATGTCACAAAAAGCATGATACAGCGTTCATAATACCAACATTTATTATAATGGTACCTATGTACGTGAATATTACGTAAGCACGAATTGCGATTATTATGTAAAAAACTTTGTTAACCCAATCAAGGATGAAATTTCATTTCGATTGCTTTGAATTTCATATACATATTTATTAGTAAAATAAAATAAATACCTACTACTGATTTTTGACGTGATCGAAGCATTGATTCTCGAGTTATTTTAGAAGTTTTTTTGAAAATGCAGTCAGCACTAATTTTATCACTTCTTATCATTTGTTAGGAACATCAACATCAACAAACATAAATAAAAATTCGATTGATTTTGAATTCTATCCAAGGTTTTATTTCGTGAGCTATAACTAAGTTTCTTTTCAAAGATTTTACTTTTATCAATCTGTTCTCACATAATTAAATTTCATGAAAGTCTGAACTGTCAAACTGAAGAATAAAAATTAGCATTTTGACTGTTGTCTTGCCCTTTGAAGAATATATAGCTTCCCTTTTTGTCTTTCAGCCGAATTTATAAAAAATACCATTTTTTTGTGTCTCAACTATTGGCTAAAAATAATTTCGTTTAAATATTTATAAAATTCTAATAGTAATCAGTTATATTAGTTTTTTTCAGCGACGCTTACTTGTTGGATGATTTACAAGTGTTTCGTAAACTTGACATCAGTACCCAATAAATTTGAACTTTTCTCTTTCCAATTGAAATTAAACTGAAGTACTGACTCTCCATTGGAGCAACGTAATGATTAATCTTTTAGCTTTGAGCTGAGAACATCAACAATACTTTTTTTTCAGCTTTCAGCCTTGCCTTGTGGCTTCCTTCATAGCTCCATTCATAATTTTCGTCTTAGTGTAGGTGTTGGATTTTGAGTTATTTTCGATTTTCATTATTTGGACGCTGCGTAAATCTTTTCTGAATGGAAAATTTGAAATAGTTTGCCAGCGATATATCTTATTTTCATTGGTGGATGTAAAACAAATAGCGAGATGTCGGAAGAAACAACTTATATACCAAAAATGTCCTTTTAATGTTTTTTATTAACTGGTTTTCGAAGGAAAATTGTTATTTAACATTGAAATCATAATAACATTTAATATTCAGAAGTTACTAAGCTAGTTTCATTTCAGACCAGTGATTTCATAGATGCGAGTATCTATGAACTCGCTGTTTTGAGTTATTGTTGAAAAAATAGCTGTTAAAAACTTTTTTTCTTTCAATTTTTTATTTCAGATTTTTGTATTTCTTCGAATGATTTTAGTTAAATCTTTGCAAAATATTGTTAGCTTTTCAAAAACCTATTTCTCTATCAGAGATTGACTTGATTTTTTTTGTTTATTCGCGATTTTATCTCAATTTGATCAAAATGTCAGTTCCAATTTTTATTTCAGAGCAACAACAGACTTTCAATCGAATTTTTAGGCTTCTCGTTTTTCTGAAATTCATTCCTTTGTTAAGTTAACTTGTTTAAAAAATTTGAGTGTACATAACGCTCAATGGGTAACACATTCCACAAATAAAAAAAAAAAAAAAAATCAAATATCCTAATATCTTCACGGATGTAGCCGATTGGATTAAGTAAACAATAATAAATCAAATTTTTTCAAAGAGTTTTAAGAAAATAACAATTGAAAAAGGGCTAATTAGGTTTCAAATTATTTTAAAGTTAAAGTCAGGGTGCCAGAGTTCGAGTTTATTTGGGTGGGTGATTCGAATGGTTGAAAACGAAAAATGTATTCCGGAATCGTAATTAAAATAGTTTATTTTACAAAGTAATTTAGCCTTTTCAGTTAGGAGTAAGGAAGTGTTTTTGCTGTTTTCTTCGAATTCGAACAACTCCCGGTTCTTTCACGAGTATCACATTTTCACTATACCGAAAATTGTATTACAAAGGCATTTCTACATTTTGTTGAAGTTGTTTGTTCGAAAGAAAGTTTTGACGAACGTGTAAGACAAATTGCATACACGTGTCGCCGTAAATACGTATCACGAAACGTTCCCTTTTTTTTTTTCGATTTTGTTAGGCGATTTTCGTCGCTTGCTTTCTCGATATAAACAATTCGACTAATCGAGGAATATTTAAGAGGTCCTCGGGAAATGGGTAATTGATTATTTGTTTGATCGACTGCGATGAAAAAAGATTATCAATTCGATCCGAATTTAGGTTTTTTTTTTTCTTTCTTTATCTATTATTTATGTTTTTTCCTCTATAACTTATCACCCAAGACGCCGATATTGATGAACGTGTTTTTCAAAATGATATAGAGGGTGATCTCACGGTGGTAATATTTGATTTTCCTTCGAAATCTATGGGATTTTTCATTGGCGTATTCTTTAAATAACTGTTCTATTCAAAACAAAAATCATGTTAATGGATGTAAATCAAACAAAAAGGTATCAAACAAAAAATATTTTCTCAAAAATTCGAACCAGCGTCAAATAAATGCGCTAAGAAGAGAAAAAATACTTTTAAAAAGTTTTCCCAGTCCGATGTACTGGAATCGTTCAAGCAGCGTTTCAAAATAAAACTTCGAAAATTATTGAGTGTTGTCTTCATCTTTTATTTTTATCGTAGTTTTAGATTCGAACGCTTTTCATTCGATTGTACCTTTAAAATGCAACGTGGTATCAGAATTATTTGAGTGGATCTAAGAAAAATAATTTACTTCTTTAATTTTGACAATTCTCTGACTTTGAAAATAGAAAAATAAGAAATTGGCTAAGTCCAAATATTCCAAGGTTTTTTCATTTTATATTTTAGCTGCTTCGCAACTTTAAGAAGTTTTGATTTTTCATGGCTATGGCTACCCAATTTAATCTTTTTTTTTTTGTTTTTTTTTTTTTTTTGTTTCTGGTCCGGTTGATGTACCATAAGACCACATTGAATAAAAAGGTACATATTATTTTAGCTGAAAAAAGGTACGACAGAGTTTTAGAAGAATTAGAATGATATTTTTCATACCAACAAATACCTAACGTGATTTGAGCGTCGGAATATTATATGATTGTGCTCGGTACCTATAATATTTAATGTTTTTACGTTTCTCCATAATTTCAGAACCACTCGATCGATTCAGATGAGATGTTTAGGACTTATTTGTGCTATTTAAAAAAAAAAAATTTACAGCCATAATGTAGGTTTGTAGCCGCCGGGTGGAAAATTGGTGTATTTGACCTCCTCTTCGAGACAAGAGGGTTGAAATTTGAGGTGGCTTCCAGCTTGAAGAATATTAAATATTTTTATTCACGCAACCTACCATCCACCCACTCTACCATATTTAACACAACCATAAAACGAAACTTTAACTAAGCTTTAATTTTCAACCTTGTTTTTCTCGAAAACTCTCGAGTTTGCACCGGTGACGTAGTTACGGGGGATGAAGTATAACTCCCCCGAAAATATTTTTGAAGTTGGATTCTATATGCAGTAGGTAAATCGTGCAAGTTGACGAATTCTTTGTTTCGAAAACCTGCTAAAACATAAATATTGATTAGGTACTTCTCTGCACCGGATTTCGTTAATTATCGTTAATATTTGGGGCAATTACAGCAGATTTTCGATTTCACACTCGTCTCTGTGGCTAAAACTACATTTAGTAAGAGAAACTTCTTTATTTGTTCGACGCCAGAAATCTATGTTAGAAGTTACGCCAATAAACTTCCAAATACCCCGTATAGCCTTTTCTATTTATTGGATATCGTCTTACTTCTTCTCCTTCCCCATTTTCATTGTCAGTGAGATTCGTTATTTCCAGATTCTCGAGCTCGAAGCATAACGTGCTTGGACGAATTAAGGGGTTGACGAAATACCGCTTGCACGCTGGAGAATGACGGCTGATATACTGGAAGCCGACGAGGGAGTCGAGTGACTCCCAACCGCAATTAATTTGCCATCCAATTTGCTCGCGAGTCAACTCGAATCTCGAGCCGTCGCTTCCATATTTCACACTCGTCACCTCTTTCCACTTCTCCAGTCGTTCCATTTTCGGATTACTTAAAAGGTTTGGCAAATTTATGGAATTAATTCCGCATAAATTTACGCGTAGGTATACGGGAGAAAAAAATTTTTACGATATTTTCGCAAATCGCAGATTTTCAACGAGTAGCTGCCGCATTAGAGTCGACAAAATAGGGAAAGTGAATAGAAAAAAAAAAAAAAAAGTAGAAAAAAAACGGAAAAAAATAGAGTGTGAATGAAAGTGGAGCGATCGAAAAACTGTATCTTCTCGCAGTAGGCATTCGTTTACTCGGCACATAAATAAAATCCTAGAGAATAGCTGCGAAGTGGAAAATGCACGCTCGAAATATAACTTTCTAACCGTCACCCTATTATTATTATTATCGTTATTATTATTATTATTATTATTATTATTATTATTATTATTATGATTATCATTATTATTATTATTATTATTTGGTGAGGTTTTCTTTTTTTGGGGGGAAGGAGAGGATAAGAAAAATGGAGAAACGTTGAAAGAGAAAAAAGCGGAAAAGTGGATGAAGTTCAGACGAAGACAAAAACGCACAGGGGGTAGAAATAGGCGGCTGCTGTTCGCTCTATCAGCTGATAAAAGCGAAAAGACGAACGGCTGGAAAAGTACACGCGGTTTCATTTATCAACATTATCCGACATTTTTATTGTCGCTCGACATACCGACTTCCATTTTTCAGCCAACTTTTCTCCTTTCATTCTGTGATAGACCATATGCTACGTGCATTATCTACGGCTAAGCACTGAGACGTCCAATGAGGATGCGTTCCCCTCCCCCGTCCCACCCCTCGGCCCACGGTCTACTTTGTTTGTCGCATCGTCTTTCGCTCGTCGATGGATTCTGCGAATCCTTTGGATGGGTCCTATTGTGTCTGCTGCCGGAAAAATGTGCTCCATCCTCCTCCGCATCCGAGTGGATCTGTTTTCAGGGGAAAATATCTGACCAATAAACTGTAGTAAGGAACGATACATTAATCTGTAATGTAGCCTACTTTTTTATTTTAAAAATGACGCGAAGTTCGAACCTCTCGAATAGAAAATTTTGTAAAATGAAATTAATATTTAAAATAACAAATGTTAAATTGTAAATTTCCTGCGCCAGTTTTACCGAAATTTATTAATAACAAATGAACTGATTGCATTCTTCGCACAAACAGATAGAAAAATATGAGACTAAAGAAATAGAACTTTTTCGTGGGAGAAAATGAAACCAAATACACATCGAGGAGAAAATATTACGAACTGAGTTGAGAAAAACGGTAAAATATTTTCATAACATAACCATATGAGCTAAAATGAACCATCAGACCGCATTGGGATATTTTACGGTAGGTAAATTTTTCTGAACTCTTTCATAGAAAATTTGACGAATTGTGTATGTAAATTGAGAAAATAATTTCTTTTATTACAGTTTCTTCAGGAAAAACTCAGTTTTTTTTTTTTTTTTTTTTTTTTTTCAAACTAACTAACTTATTAAATATTTTTATTTTCAAATGCGTAGAATATACGCACGTTTGAATTGAGTCAGTTTATTTTCAGTAAATTCAGAAGAATTTCAGTAAAACACGCGCAGAAAATTAGCTAAGCTCGGGCCAACTTCTTAAATCAAACTACGAACTGAAAATTGCAGCGTACGACTATTTTTGGTGATAAGTTGGTTTTTAAATTACTCATTTCAAAATATGTAAATTTTCGTCGGTTTTTCTCTAGTCCGAATTTAAGGAAGTTGCGGCTCACGGATTCGAACCAACAGCTTTCACATATTTCTTGAACCAGGAGTAAGCGGCGAAAGCGAATTGCAACTGGATGCTGTTACGGTTCGGTAGGCAGGTAAGATTCTTCGCATTTACGCGGCCTCCCACGCTACTCTTTCTCAGAATTGAAGGTATGAGAGATAAGCAGCGTTGCCAAGCTTCGGAGGGAGTGGTCGACTGTACCCTCAACGTAGGAAGTTGCCAACTTTTGCAAAATCACTGCATTTCATGCGCTGACACTCGTAGTTTAGGTAGGGCTATAGAGTGCGGTCTGGTGAACTCGTACTAGTTGCAGAATGAGAGTATCGGGAGTTTTATTCATTTTCAATAGGAAAATTGTGGATAACTGCAGGGCCACCAACCTGAGGAATCGAACCCGCACCCTGCAGGTTCACAGCGATTAAAAGTGTTGCCTCGCGGCTATGTCAACCCAAAAGGTATCCTGTGCGATGTGCCCGTCATATTGGTTCACGACCCGAAATAACTCGCCTATTTCTTATTGTTATTACAGACATATTTCAATTTAGCCTTAGATATAAATATTCCTCATCTGGAAAATGGAACAATACCTTGGTACCAAATTTTATTTATTTTCATAGCCTTGACAGATACGGCCTAATATTAAAAATAAATATTTTAAAATTTTTTCGAAATAAAAAACCTCACTAATAATAATTCGCTGTGTCGTCTTGCTACGAAAATTCTCCCTCTACTTAAAACTTTTTAGGCTTTTTATTTTCTTTATTAACTTTAAATTTAATTTTCCCCTTACACCACTATCTTATTGCTTTCACCGAAAGTGGTTATATATATTGTTAAAAACTCTGTACCATCTGTTATCTATCACCGATACTAATGTTTTTCCCTCTCTCTTATTTTTTATATCAGGAGAGCCGCGTTTTGTTAGGCTAACTATATGTTATAGTTTCTTCTTGTTTTTACCCAACGTTTTGCTGTTCAACTGCGAACACCTTGTTTGATTTATCTCAATTTTTGTTCAATACAGTATTTTGTTATATAAAAATGGACTAAGTTTTTCTACTGGCAATGGGCCAATCTTTAGTCTATTTTGTAATGGTGTATGCTAACAGTTCTTTCAACAGGATGTTCCTCGATGCGCATAGGCTAATTTCGGTAATCTTTTTAATAATTATGCGTGATTAAAAGCGCCGTCAAACGAATACCTGGCTGTCTGTGCAGGTTTAGGCGAGACTTTATTTCTTTGTTGGATAATGCTGTCAGATAACGTCCTCGGATTCATATTTTTTGAGTTTGTTGTGAAAAGCATGTTGGTGTTGTGATTTGTTTCACCAAGATATGTTCACCCAGGGTCACACACCACAATCTTACGAGTTGAATAAACATAACTTTCGAATTGTTAGTTGATGATGCGTTTTCTTTTGTGTTAGGCAGAATGGTATCCTCTGTGCACTTGATTTTCATGTGACAATGTCAAAAACGAGAAAAAGATAGTGGATATTTTTAGCTGGAACAACGTAACATTTATCACATCCTACGTAAATTTTAGCGCTGAGTCAAATGAAATCACCGCTAGTTGGTAGGACTAATAGTTTTAGAATTAATTGCGAATTTTGTATCAAGTTTTAACTTCTAAAATTCACTTGTTCTGGTATTTAGCTTCTGACTGAGTACAAAAAGTCTTATTTTCCAGGCTCACTTTTTAGGATCAGGAAGCGTCATACACAAAAAGTGATAAGAACCTTTTTTTTTCTTTTTTTTTTTTTTGGAAAATACAATGTTAAACATTTTTTGACTGAACTATTCTCCCAACATAGTCAATATTTCCCGAGAAAATTTCAAAAAACTGATTTGGGGCACATTTTATTTAATTCCCACTGCAGCAAGAGGGGTGGGAGTTGTGACTATTTAGGACATTCATTTCTAAAGATTAGTGGGGAAAAACAAACTATTGCTATTTTCCAGAATAGTATTTCTATCTTCTCTGGACTACTGGTGTATTTTCAACGTTAAATGAAAATGTTTGTCACATAAAAATTAGGAGAATGATGTGCAACCCGCAAAGGAGAAAGCGCTCAATTGCTTTAAGTTTGGTTTTTACTGCTAAGGTCAGATGATAGAATGTAGCAGGTGTGGGGTTCAAATTCGTGAAACATGGCTGTAGATTGTAGAACCGCATCTTTGATCATTGGATTATGTCGATGCCATGAGTTTGTAATCAGTAAGGTATATGAGTGACCTAACTTTGGTTAAACTTTGATTTTTACATTCCGAAAAGAACAACTTGAAATGATTTTTGAGGTACCTCTGAGTCTGTTTCATTCAAATTTTCCAAATTACGACGTTCCGATCGTTTATTTCGTGCAATTGGGATTAGCGAAGAAAATGATTAAAAAAAAGGAACCAGTGTTGGCAGATTGGATTTTCACCAAGTGTAACAAGCAGAAATCAGAAAGCAGAAAGCAGAAAGCAGAAAGAAGAAAACAGAAAAAAAAGATCAAAATTTGTATTGATTTGTCATTATTCCGGTTTGTAGCCAAATTTCCATGGTTGTAGCAGGTGCAGCCGGTGCTACGTAGAAGTTGCCCCAAACTGAAGGTGACAAATTGCCTTATTTACGGTCAGCGAGTTATTTTCTCATGTTATTCTTTTGGAATTGCTTGTTGTTTTTGAATGAAAGAAATTAAGTCTCAAATGTGAAATTATTGTCCTAAATATCGACAACACCACCTCGTTATTTGGTGAAAGACATTCTGGCGATGAAAATGAAAACGAATCCGAATATTGCCTAACAGGGAAGTGGGAACAAATAGCTTAGGAATTTTTACGAAAAATCAGCATTAAATCACGAAGGAAAAATAAAAGTGATCTCGTTGTTGTTGTTGTTGTTGTTGTTGTAAATAAATTGTTCGTTCGTACTTTTTTTTTTTTTTTGTCGATGAAAATTGTGTTTGATATAACGCATTTTCAAAAACTGTGACTATGAAAGCGAATAACGCTGTATAGCCAGTGTGTAATGTATGGGATGAATGTGCGTGTATGTGTATGTGTGTGGGTGTGTGTGCATGTACGAGCGAGAGAGTAAAAGAACAAATGAAATGATCCGTCCCTTTTTACGAGAGTACATATTTCTTCATTGTTAATCGGTGGAAACCACGTGTTGATCGTTGGTTTTACTTTTGAAAATTTGAGACACCCGATGGCGTTGCCCAGTCCATGTGTAGAAACAGTTTAGGCTAAAATGCCAGAAAATTATCATTCCAAAAAGACAACGTGTCAAAAAATAACAACGAAGTCAAAAAAGAAATTGGAATTGTCGAATTGTGTTTGACTCGAACGAATATACTGCACTGCAGATTTTCACAAATAAATTTCAAATTTGAAATTATTTTTGGTCATCTGGGCTAAATTTGCAAATTTTTCGTCAACTTAGAAAAAATTTGAGCGAAACTAAAAATATGAGAAAGGTGTATGAGGCAGAGCGATAAAAGTCTAACAGCTGTGATATCGTAATTAGGTAAAAAATTGGAATGTAATTATTCGATTCTGAGGAAATAATTATTGGAATATCTCGAATAAAGCGAATATTCGAGGAGCAACGTAACTAAGAGTGGGGTGTGCGGTATTCGTGTAGGGGAGGCAAAATTCGGACTGAAAACACGACAATAGAATTGACAAATTCCTACGGACGACTGTGGCCTGTGAGACCTAAAATACCTGTAATTTATGCATTGCAGAACAATGTGCCTGATTTGGACGGTCATAGCCAGATGTTCGTTTGCGACCATTTTGTATCAGATTGGTCGCTGGGTACCATTTGATCGAAATATTACCAACTTCCGAAGAACAATAAATTAAACTGTAGAAAAATATTACCAGATTTTCGCCTACGAGCCGAATCCGTGAATCCGTGCCGATCTCCCGGCCATAAAGAACTAACCCGCAGTTGTCAAGAAGGGCCGATGCACGCACTGCACGAAAATATTAAAAGCACGAAAAAGCCCACGAACACGAATTCGTGAACACGAAGAGATGTTCACAGGATGAGAATGGATTAAATCTCGAGTGGGCTGCGCTGTGTAGGAAAATCACGTGGATACCTACACAAATACGCGCTGCCACTACGCAGCCAGCAAAAAATGAAGAACCTGACGAAGACAAGACAGAAAGTTCTTCGGCAGGTATGCGTATGAAGTACGTACACCAAAGTTGTCTCATCTCCACGATAATCACCAATATTATAGCGGGCACGAGTAAGGTATTACCTTATATTTATGGAAAATTATCAGCTCGATAGTTTATTTCGACCTGATCCGTGTTGCCAAAGGTTACAAAAATAATCGACGATGAAAAGAGGTTGGGGAGTACGGAGGGAGGTGGAAAACATATCATCTTAAGGATTGGATGAGCCGACCTGTGATGGCTGCACTGTTGGGTCGGTCGTTGTTGTGCCCAAGGATCACTTCGAAATCCTCCCAAGTTGGGCAACCGTTCTGCTCTCGTGTTGCCCCATACAGGTAAGAAAAAAAAGGGAAAATTACCTTTCGAAGGACGCCCTTGGCATTTCGTCGGAAATTGTGGTGTGCCGTCTCACGGCTCGAGCTCACTCGGCTCACGTTTGCATTCAGCAATCCGTTCTGTGCAACGGTGACAATTTAACGATCAATAGCGGATTGAAAGAATAGCAGCGACGAGAGTAGGCATCAGGCAGAAGAATAGACTTTGCACTAACCGCAGCAGCGAATAGGCTGCGTCGAGTTGTGGAAATCCATTAGGCGAACGCCAACGATGTCATTTCGGTATGAATTTTATAATCACTCGGCGACCGAAAGTCAAAAAGTCAAAAAAAAAACAAAAAAAAAAACCAAAAAACAACAAAAGAGTGAAAGCGTAGCCTACTCCCATTATCGCCACAATCTTAAGCCATCAACGTTTTAGCGGATGGCACGTCGTAATGAAATGCCTATTTATGACAACTAACCAACGGCTATAAGGTTACATTTACAACCTTTCAAAAACCAAACCTGGGTCCGAAATTGGTAGGAAAAAAAATCGTCTCAAAACAAGCTTTTTAGGTCAAACATATAGTTTTATTTTACTTGTTCTCGCTATCACCCCTTTTGTTGTTTACTTTCTATTAGCAACTATACGCCGAGGATCCATTTTGTTCTCAACGTGAATTATCCCGTTTGTGTATTTTACAATACTCTTTTACTCGTTTACTCTTTTTCATCCATCGAATGCGATGGCTATGGCGTTAATGGACCTTAATACAATGCACCTTTACTGTCTTCTCTTTTACGCCTCTTATTTTCTTATCTTCTTATTTTCTTATTTTCTTATTTTCTTTCTTTTTTTCTTTTTTTCATTGCTCTCTCTTTTTTTTCGTCTAGTTTTCTTTTTTCTTTCTCCATCTGGCGGCTGTATTTTATTCTTTTTTATTCCAACCACTGTTGCCGATATACTTAACGAATTAAAGCGTATACACGAAGAACAGTGTTTGAAAACGTTATCTTGAGATGAATTCCATTTAAATTTCGTTACTTTCTTCTGTATCTCTTGTTTTAATGAAAATCGTTTGAACTGAAAAAGATAAAGATTTTTGTAACGACGTTACTGGAATCGGGCATTGCGACTCACGCACTCGACGAAAAAAGAAATTGGCTAAAATTATGAGAAAATATTCTCGAATAAAGTGTGAATTAAGGCATTTGTTATGATCGGTTCATGCAGTGCTACTGGTGAGTGCTGATGGCTGTGGGCTATCTCGATTATTGATCGACCAGAGTACAGTCTTTACGTTAGGACTTTCAATAAAATCACATCCACACGGCTCATTGTCAGGAAAAGGAAGCGGTGATAAATGTTTTCCTGGTTTTATTCGCACCCTCCTTTATAAAGAACTCGTAAGGAGGAAAGACGATCTTATCCTACAGGTGAACGAAAAAAGAGGAAGATTGAGCGCTGACAAACGAAAATATTACACCCTTTTCCACCACTGCGGGAGCAATATTGTGGAGGAAGAAATTGAAAATACGTATTTATTTATTTATTTATTTATTTATTTTTTACTAACATCGATTTCTCGGTTAACGCTTTGAATTTATTTCCTTTGCCGATGCGATTAAATTATTTTAATATTTCCAAACTGAAGTTCCGCTGCGTAGTAAGTTGACGGAGTGTCGAGTCGACTAATAAAAAAAAACAAAATCGTTGAAAATAGTTATTTATGATACAGGTGCGTAAAGTATCAATCACCCACTTCGCACGAGTCTCACATACCATTTTTTTCAACACCCCCACGAAAACAATTAACCAAAAACAAATTGTTTTGTAAATGTATTTAAACGATACAAAAACAGCAAATTTTCCCTTAATTTGCCTTTTTTTTCGTTCGTTTATTTTCGAATAGCTAGGGACGAATAAAACTTTCAGTGGAATGTAGATTTAATTAAATTTTACCATCTTTCCAGCTGTACTAATCCCAGCTTTATAGCTTAAATAGTGGCCAACGAATTATTGATTGAAAGAGAAGACTTTTCTAGATTACAAAAACGGCGAACTTTCTATTAATTTTTGTTTTTTTCCTTCGTTTATTTTTATGCGGCTGAAAATGATTAAAGGTAAATTCGAGCATATTTTCTTTTCTTTGCAGAAATTCCAACTGCAGCTCTCTAGTCCGAATAGAGGCTGATGAATCAGTCAGTGGAATAAGAAATGTTTGTTTCGAAGCTGAAATGTTGTGTTCAGTTGAAGTGGCAATTTGACAGCAGTTTTTCACAAAATCGGAGCGTGTATGATAATGTTCGATGAGACATAGGCATGTGCAGCCGAGACAGTGATTTAATCATCTTAGCTAGTACCACGCTGCGCATGCGCGAAATCTCTCACTTCACGTATAGTTAATACGCATGAAAATGTCTCATTTTGGGATGGGTATTGCAAAAAAATATTTGTAGTAAACAAAACATTGGAGTTGGGTGAAAACATATTTTGCAATTTGTCGGAATATTATTGTAATTTAGTGAAATTAAATATAGTAAAAAATTGAAAATATGATAATTATTTGAAATAGGTAATGGTGGGTAAATATTACGTTTATAATGAAGTGTCGAGGAAATCCGTAATGAAATGAAAGAATGAAGTGCATTATGAAGTTATAAAACACTTAAGCAAATCATTAAATGATTGCTTAGCAAATTAAATGAAAGAAAGCGTGATTTCAACCAGCTTCTTTGGCTGATCTCGACTTGTATTCTTTTCTTAGCAATAGTTTGAGATTTTTTCAAATCACCTCGACGTATGAACCGTTAAACCGTTTGAAACAAAATTTGGCAGAATGATGGAATATAATTAATTCGATGTCTGTACTAAATTCGGTGACTATTGGTTAAAAATTACGAGTTTTGGAACCATCGAACACCCAAAATTGAATCATAGGCTGTAATAGACGAACCATAAGGGTGATCAATAGCTGTCCTATTTGTCAAAATTTAAATACATTTACCAAATTTCAAAACTACCGGGTAAAAATTGCGACCTGTTCCAATATCAACAGAAATGTTTATACATAAGTATTATAATAAACGAAAGTACTTATATACTATATACGAATTTCATCTAATAGTTTCAAAATTTTCTTGCAGTCATGAAACGAAAAACGAACCTATCTTCATCCCTAGATCTAATATATGTAGAATTTCGTTGTAAACATACGTGAAAAGGTACAGGCCTACTGTACTTTTTACCCAGTTTTTCAGAAAACTGGGTACTAAAATTGACCTCCCAAAATGGTTACGGGGTGGGGATACGGAAACTTATCAGTTTCATGAGAAAAGGAAATGTTTGGTATCATTTTCTTCTTTTAATCTTTTTTTTTTTTTTTTTTTCATGTATAATATAATGTACGAGCATGTTTGTTACGTATCGATAACCATCGATAGTTTTTTCAATTTTTTAAAGTATTGGAATTCTGGTTTGTTTTATGAAAATTTATAAACTGGGTTTTCTAGCCAAGTATTGCCACGATAGGGCTTTTTTTTTTAATGAAAACTTAATAGGTTTCATGAGAAACAGGATTAAATACATGAATACTTTTGTTTTAGGAGCTTTTTACAGCTTCAGCAACATTTCGTTGGCCCAAGCTCGCACCCGCCCTTTATTTCTTATCGAACAAAATCTTAGTGCAAAACTTTTACTTAATCTTAATTTTCAATCTATTTTTTGTTAAAAATTATTGAGTTTTCACGAAAAAGTAAAGTATACCACCAATTTTGTGTATTTTTTCCTCCTAAATATTATGTATTATGCTGGTGGGACTCGTTTTCGATACAACGAAGAGTTTTATTCCGACTATAAATTAATGATAATCGAGAGGAGAAATGCACTTGCTTGTATGAAAAACTAACGAAACTGAGGATAACTTGCCTGATACGCGTTTTTCACCTTACCAACAAAAATTTGTAGAATAATTATTCTTTGATTAAATAAAAGGAAAAATACTACGTAGGGCCTACACCGGCGAATAATATTCAAAATCACTTCGGAATGTTTACTTTATACGATGATTTTTAAAATTTAAAATATTCTTTCAAGCTGGTATTTTCGCCTTATTTTCCAGTCATTTTGATAATTACTCACCCTTGACGCATTCGCTGTCCTGACACGTGGTTTCTTCATGTAGGTACACGAACCTAGAAACACGGTATTAAACACAAAAGTAATTAGTTCTCGGCTGATGGGTACACCTTACTATATTTCAATTTGAAATCGGGAGAAAAACATAAACTCATTCGGGTTTACTCAACTTCGATTTTCGTACAGGAGATGCAAATAAGATTCGCTAACTTCATGACTTGTCAGCGGCTGAAGAGGGGTAGAGTCCGTTTAATTTTCAAATCAACCTTATTTTTAAGGAAATCGTGGGGTTTTTTGTGCATGAAAGGGGTTGATTTAATGGTGCGTCACTGAGTGCGGAGATTAAATTAAATATTTTCTCAATATTGTGAAATTTCGTTGCAAGAGAATAACGGAGAATAATTATAGCAGGATGCGAATATAGGTTAACGTTCGTAGCCAATATTTTCGGCGAACTGGCTGTCTGCATAAAAATTCTTGACCGGGTGTGAAATATGAGCGTTGGCATACTTACGCGGCTCTTATTATAAAATTGTAAATCATCGACTTGGAGCAAAAATAATTTCAGAAGCGTCGAGTAGGCTATCTATCGAATCTTGCAAATTAATCAAATCGTCTGGCTTTTAGACGGGTGAAAATTGAAAATTAATTATTTAACGACGTCGCTTTGTTCGAATCGCCATTTTTGAAGACGACGACGACGGTAATGCGATCCGACGGCTGAAATGAATTTAACATTTGCCAAAGAAAACATCGTCGACGTTTATTAACACTTGGGATGTTTTAACGTCGACAATGTTATTTTATTACAGTACGTGCGTTTCGTTTAAACGAATAAAAACTACGAAATTCTGCGCCACATTATGAACGGTCAAAATGAATAGAACAGGTTACACATCGGAGGTTTTCATATGTATATTGGCGTCGAAAGGCATTATAGGTACCACCTACCTACCTATCGTATTGTCGACAGATTCGCGTCAGTTAGCGTGGCCCATGGTTTATACTTTTTAAATAAATGGTTGATTAGGCTTTAAGTCTTTTCTAACGAACAATTTTCTGCGCAGCCGGGGTCAGCGGCCACATTTTCTCGAGTTGTTGGTACCCACAGATTTCAGTTTTAATTGTTTGCATCCGAAATTTTCTTATTTGAAATTTTCAAATATTACGACAAAAGCTGTCTTCTATCAGTGGTGACCTAAGGTTTCGCAGGGCTGGTCCAAAATTTTATGAGCGGATGGGCCACCTTTTTTTGTTCCACCAATTTTTGCTGGCCAGCGGTGTCGGCGTCCATTTTTAAAATTCTTTATTTTTTTCATTTCTTCGTTCGTCCGTCCGTTTCGATTTCGCCCTTCAGATCAACGACAAGATGGATTTGAATTTTTACGCTGTAAACTCGTAATTTATCGCTAACGAAAGACTGTCGGTCGAAAGTTTTGATAATAGTATAATATTACACGTTATTTTACTTCATGGACAATTTCTGTCCAGATACACAATTATAACATTATCAATATGAAATTATGACGAGGCCACAAAGCCGAGCGATGTTAAATAACTGCAAGAGATGAGAATTAATCTTGTTTAAGACTAAAATATTAAAATTAGTTGCTCCCAAAAGGCATCGACGTCAAAATATTAGCATAAAAAGCTCGGATAAAAAAGTGAGTTTTGAAAAATTGAGAAAATTTCTTGACTTTTAGATGTCATGCTTCTTTTGACGTGCAATAGAAATTGTTTATTACTATAATATCTAGGTAGATATTAAAAATGTGAAAATATGTTTGAATATTTGGTAACACATCGTAATTGTTTCCCGAATTTGTTTAAAATTTGAAACAAAGATGAATCGTATGCCCAATTAACCGATAGGCAAATTTGTATTTCGAAAACTCGAGCGGTTTTTCGGGAATAAGCGTAATTAATTAGTTATAAGGGTGTGTATTTTACATGTCTGTGAGTGTCTGCGTGTGCGCGCGAGGTTTCACAAAACCTCTTACTCGAGTATACAATATGAGCGTGCGAATAACTCTCGGATCCACGGATCCTATGGAACGACAGAAAGAGGGTTAAGATAATTTTCTCATTCATTATCGTGTAAAACATCGTATGATATGTTTTTTGACTCGCAGAATTGAAATTTTTAGCTCAATTTTGGATAACACCAATTTTTGGATCCTTTGGGATCACAATATGGAGTCGAGAAAAATTTTTTCATATATTACCGATAGATACATCATAAGAAATATTTTTTTGGCAAGTGAATTGAAGTATCCGGTTCAATTTTGGATTGAACCAGTTGTGAGATCCTTTGGAACAAAAAAAAGGTTGTACGTTAAGCTAATTTTCTCATACATTATCTTGCAATATATAGTTGGATACTTGTTGTGGGATGGTCGAAGTTTGGATTAAATTAATTTTTGCACCATTTTACCTTTTGGGTCTCACTGTAAGAGGGTTAAGAAATTTTTTTCATACAATATCGAGCGATACATTGTAGGTTAATACATTTAGGGGGACTTCATTAAAATTTATGATCTCGTTTTGAATTTAATTGATTGTGGACCCTTTTTGACCGTAAAAAAGGGGTCGATCAGAATAATGAAGAAACGCAAAGACAAGGAAAAAGTCAATTCGTAGGCAAAGAGCGGGTAGGTAACAACTACAACTACTCTCTCTATATACTTACCCTATATAATATAAATATTTATTTTATTTTTTTTAAAACCAACTAAGAGTTGAAAATTTTACAGCTTTAGAGAACTTACTTTTTAAGGGATGGTGGAAGTTTAAACCAGAATCAGATAGAGTTGGGTAGTCCAAAAAAAAAAATATAAATACGTTTTATTTGAACATTTTTGAAACAATCGGTTCGATGCTAAGATATTATTTGGTCAAAACATAAAACTAAATGATTGCTATTTAAAAATATGCCTAACTAAAAAACTACCTCATCGATTCTGAAAATAACTTTTTGGTATTACAAGGAGTCATTTTCTATAATTAAAAAAAAAAAGTTCATTAAAATCGGTTCTCAGGTTGAGAAGTTATGCTGGCACAAATATAAAAAAGATAATATATACTGTATATTCACGGATCGAATTGATAACCTCCTGTTTTTGAAGTTAGTTAAAAATGAAGGTATTACAAAGTAACCCGCAACTTCCTATTTAAAAATTAAAAAAAAAAAAAAAAAATTCTTACCCATATTGAAAACCCAAAACGTATTTATTACCGAAGGTGAAACTTTAAAAAAGAAAAATAACTTTCGCCACATTTTATCCTAATTAGAATGCGTATCACACGAGCCAAGTTTTCTTCTTCTTCTTCTTCTGCTTTCCCCTATTTTCTTTTTGTAATACAAATTGGTACGGCAACGAGGTAAAAAAAAAACATCTTCTTTTCATTATTACGTCTTACCCTCCCTTATTTTACGACCTAATAAAAAAGTTTTTCTCTTTCTCTACAAGAGAAAGAAGGAGGGTGAGAGAGAGAGACGGAGTGAGAGAGAATGAGAGAGAGAAAATTCTCTATTTTATTCCTTTAATTTAATTACGTTCGTTTTAACTTGCGGTGGCAATGCTACAAAGAAAATATAAAAGGAAACCCGAAAAATCGTTATAAAACACTTTTTTATTCAAAAAAAAAAAAAAAAGGTTTTCAATATATACATGTATATTGTATTAGATACGGTGCGTTCTTTTTTCGTTATTTTTAATTTTTTCTTCGTTTCTTTTCATCGATATTATTTCACGAAAATTTGTATCATTTAGGATTCGTTTACGTTATTTTCTTTCTTAAATGGAAGACGTAATTTCGTATTTTTCGCGTCGAAAAATCCAACCCAAAGGATTTTTTTTTTTCTATTCGTTCGTTCTTTATTTATTATTCTAAGTATGTAGGTTTTCTTTTGTCATTTCCAGTTGAACGTTACGAGGTCTTTGACACGTGTTACTCGAAAAATTAAAGAAGATGACGATATACTTTTGATAGGTATAGGGTATATAGGCACATCTACTCTATTCAAATTTATCGACAGATGAACAGCGAGTATCGAAGGCAAATAATTTAAAGGTGGTCCATAGTCTACACACGTATGATTGGTATCAGAAGAGAAAACGAACGAAGAGCTTGTAACAGAGCTCCTACGTGTACTTTCCATACAAGGTGTTCAGCTTCGGCTCAGGTCAAGTTACTCCATTCAGTAGAGGTAAATGGGACCACCATACTTAAATTCAGGCGAATGTATGGTGGTTTGTCGATTCTTAAGCCTACTTTGCAACCAATAAAAACGAGAACAGGACCAAGAATGAGATACAGTGGAAACTACTTATTGGGGATACCGAATAAAGGGGACAACCAGTCAATTGGGACAAATTTGGAACATCCCAAAACAAATTATGCAAAACTATAGGAAATCAGACTGCTTATTGGGGACAATTCATCGGTTTATTAGGACAAAAAAAGTCCACAGACATGGAAAAATTAGCCTTGAACTGTTATTGAAAGTGATGATTCACTTCATTAGCAATAGTACCTATATGTTAGTCTTTGTAATTATTCGTCTTATCTTTCATGATTTCATGTTGTCTTGAACCAATTAGTTTCAGTTTAGGTTGTGAAAAAGTACCTCCTACAAACTTCTTCCAACCATAATTCCAAATTATCTTTTTTGTTTTCTGTCATAAATATACGTAGGTATGTGTAATATAATTGTTCAATAATTCAACTGTTTTTAATGTTATTGTACCAGAAGAACAATACCGAAATTCGCTATTATTTTTTATTTTTTTAAACTTTCAACATCGTTTAATTGGGACACTGCTCATTAGTGACAAAGGGGTACCGCCCAATACATCCCGATTGAGATGTTTCCACTGTAATTAAATTCCGAGGATACAACGAAGTGAATCGCAATCAACAAATAACAAAACAAACAATTAGTTTGAAAATGGAAATGGGAAAGATAACCTTGTTTCAACCTTCTTGATCCTAATATTTTGAAATTGAAGGTATGCCACGATAAGTAAGTATATACTTTTCCAAAAACTTTTTATTAGTGATTGTGTTAATCTAACTTCCTGTTCTCTTTATTTTTTCACACTATCATTCTTCCGCAGCCCCGCTCATCAATCGTGAAATAAGCTTTACAACTAAAAACGAAGCCAGGTTGTGAAATTTGGCGACAATCGAGCAACTACAAGACAAATTGAGAAATGCACGTTGCTCGTTTAAGTGGCGCAGTGCAATGGCGTAGAAAGGATTTTCTTAATGGAAGAATTTTATATGAAGAAATTTCCTCACTTTCCCCTCATCTTGATCAGCGAATTTCAAGAATTTGTTTCTCTTAGGTGGGGCCCACAGGCGGGCTTTGGTCAACCATTTTGATCAAAAAATGTCGACCTTTACCTTCTAGGCCAGGGCCGAGGCCCTTATGCAGGATTCATTTTGAAGGGTAGCAGAATTTATAAAATTTTAAAAATTTGTCGCGTATTTTGGGATACCTATGAATGGTCTCACTCTGGGAAATTCTGCTCTAAAAAATCCGAAGAGCGCTGGCGCAGTAGTTGGCTGCCCGATGTCGCAACTGTGATAGAGTTACCAAAATCTCGGTGAAAAATTAATGTTGACAAACCATAATTGGCCATCCGATCCTAACGAACCCTTTTTCTCCTCACTGAGGCAGCCAATAATCTGCTAACATCGAGTAACATGGCCACGGCCTCGATGTCGATACCCGATGAATCTTTAAGTGAGCAGAACAGGATGTAGAGCCACGCCATTATGGTTGGGGATGGCGCATGTCTGACCTTCTCTGTCCATCATCAAGCTTAAGCGATGAAAATTTTGGGAACCCCGAGACTAAAGGGTCGCCGTTGAATTGGAATATAAAATTTCAGTTTAGTTTGGTGCCGAGTGTTGAAAACAAAAAATTTGGAAGAAAAATTTACAACGTTGAAACGAATTTTGTGGCAAATTTTAAAGGATTAGTATATCGACACTATAAGGATATTTCTACCGAGATTAGATACGCTTATGACGATGCGTTGAAAATCTACGATAGCAATAAACCGTGAAAGTCTGTCTGAAAACCAGAAAAATAATATAAAAGTCGTATAAAAATGTAATTTTTCTCAAACAATTCGTTTGTGTGTTTCATTTTCGAAGAAAAATAGAGAAAAGAAAAAAACAAACATTTAAAAAATGAACTAGAAAAGTTCGTATTTCAATCGTATCTACACATACTATAGGTAGTTTATTGGCCAAGTTTCTAACAATATTTCCTCGTTCTCTCTCTCTCTCTCTCTCTCGTTCTCTCTCTCTCTTCATCATTTTCTCTCCCTCTCACTCGCAGTCTCTTGCTTCGTCAACACCTCTGCTCATCGTTCGACTCTATTTTTTTCTTATTTTTCTATTATTTTCATCGCTAATGCGAAGGTTTTTCGTACTTTCCGGAAGAGATTAAGGATTGTATATCCTGGTGAAGACGCCATTTCCACTCTTCCACTTCGTCTGTCTGTCTCTCTCGCACCCTGTTGGTGGCTGCTGCCTCCGCGTGGCTTCCCACCCCCTACCCTCTTCCTGTTACTTCTCGGTCGGACATTTTCCCTTTGGCGCTGTTATCACTATTTACTTATCAACTTATTTCTTTCCGCACGCCCGGATAACTGTATTATCGTTCTTTTTCCTTTTCCTTCGTTCTTTTATTTCGTTTCCTTTTAGTAGGCCTACCTATACGTTGTTAATACAACTCGGCTAAACATTTCAGCTCTCTGCGTGTGCGAGAGTGCGCGAATAGTGCGAGAAACTTTTTCTCTCTCTCTCTCTCTCTCTCTCTCTCTCTTTCTCTCTCTCCTCTTCCCAAAAGTTGGAAATTTTTTGCCCGCACCCTCCCTTTCCTCATCACCGTCCGTTCGTTCTCCGAACTTTGATATATTTATGTTTCGTTGCGGATTTTTTGCGAGAAAAACGAACGAAGAGTGAGAGAGACGGACGGAAGAGAAAAGAATGGAAAAAAGATCGACGTTTAGGGAGATTCGTTACGTCTTTTAAGATTTCGTCGGCGAGCAGCAGTTCATTTGAGAATTGTAAAAATGTTCGGTCGTTGGACGGACGATTAAAAAATATTATTTTACGGCTCCCTTTTCGACGCTTTTTCTGAATAATTTACGGTTCGGGAACGCGCGTGGTGAGCGAAAAAAATGCAAACTTTCGAATTCGTTGAACCTTTTGCGGCGACATTCTTTCGCCACTTCAAAAACGAACTCCACGCAGAAACGCCACTTTGGTGAAACGGAGCTTTACACAAACGACCGAAATGGTCGTCGAATCATGACGACCCTTCGGGGTTGCGATACCAGCTACCTACGTATTCAGAGGGTGGTGAATTAATACACGTTGTCTCTGCAGCAGAAATATGACGCGATCTCATCGTATTGGCTAATTAACGCAGACATGCGAAAATTGAAAATACTGTGGCATCCGACCGTAACAGACGAGGATCTTAGCGCGAAATAATTAATAAAACAATTAAGAAATATAACTTTGCAATGTTCGAATCAGATTTTCCAAGAATCATAGTAAATATATCATTATAATAAGGTCGCAGCACCTTTTTCACCCTTTTGCGCTGCGCCTGATGGACACATTTTTATGAAGAAGGGATCAGTGAAAAGAGCTCTAAGTTAGGCGCATAATGCCCGAATGTTGTTAATATTTCTTTTTTAACGTCGATTGGGGAATGAAAATTGGGGGAAATGTAGTGGAGGTGGGCCAAGACCGAATGTGACAGAACAGATGAACCGATTATTACGATCGCCTAAAAAGTAGAGCCGGGTCCGGACTGATTGTGCGCGAATTATTGGCACGTGCTCGGCTATAGTTCTTTGAATGCTGTAAAAGGACGTAGTCCAACACAGGCGAATGAGTTATTTGTGACACAAGCGCGAAAAGTTGGTGATTGCATAGAATGGGATGATTGTTACATGAGCCGAATAATACGCAGTTTTTGAGGTGGGAGGTGTGTAAATAGCAGCGTATAATGCAGGCAAAATTAAAAGTACGCACGCGCTGCCAAGCGGGTGGTCCGTAAAGTGAACGAATTTGCAATTGCGCATGTGCGAGTTCTTATTTTTTGAAAACTGTTGAAATTCGATGCTAATATTGCTTCTTTACGCACGCTTTAGACAACAAAAAGTTTACTTTTTGGGTGGATGTTGGGAAAATATAACTTTTTCCAACAGCTATAAAACAAAAAATGGTGAAGTATATACTTTTTGAGGAAGAAATTTCAAATACGAGATAGCACTATGGCGTATCGGAGAAACCAAACATCTCTTCGACAGAGAAGAGAGATGTAAAAAAATATTCGAACGTATTAAAGAGAAACCCGCTTTGGAATTTACTGAGGTCCCAAGTAGGAAACTGAGGATGATTATTAAGCGTAGGTTTCATTACCGACAGCTACTTGAAATCCTATTATGGAATTTTATTACCCTAAAATAGAGAGTTCTATAAGAATAGAGAACATAGAGTTGCAAAGATGATAAGCTCATGCAGACTTCGTGAGAGTAATATAATAAATTCCGAGTTGTAAATGTGCCTGGACCCGCGGTTTCCAGTATATGGTGGACCGAGAAGTAAAACTTGCATTTCGTAAATTTCAATTATCTCACAAATTACAGAGAATTATTTTCCAAATAAACAAATAGATTTTACCCTTCGACATCGTTACTGCAGCATATACCATTACCAGATTGTTTCACCCATATTCTCAAACCTCAATTTTTGGAAAAGTAACACTTTTCATTCACTTTTAACTTTACTTTACGAAATTTTGTATTCATGAACGATACTTTTCACTTTTAAGTGCAACATTTCGAGGGTTTGAAAAGTATTTGAAAATATACCCTCGGAGCTTTATGTTTATTTCAAACGGTGACTGAAAGTTTGTTTTTAATGTTGAAAACTACGCTGCATCGTCCGACTGTACTCTACAAGCTGCATAATGCATTTTTTATGTCTTTTGGCAATGGATCATAGCATCCACAAAAACCCGAGAGGGTGAAGTAAACCTGCATGTAGTTAATATCGTGTTTGCTTATTGCATGGATGGGTTTTAGCATTTCTCACTGACTCCATCATCAGGAAGCCTGAACTAACTTCATGCTCCGCTTCTCCGTGACTTCATGTTTGTTCCTTTGACCCTAACTAAACTTTCACGGGCAAAGCCCGTGTTAAAAAACCCGCTGTAAATGCCCTTTTTTCCCTTCCAGGTTGGTCAATACGAAAATTATCATTTTATAACCAGCGTAAATGAATTATCTCATTCCTTAAACAAATTGGATTCGGTTGTTACGATCGTTCTATGTTTTTGCGAGGCGAAAAATATACAGCAGTTGAGAGGTATGAAAAAAATGAAAACAGTAAAAAAGATAAAACGATGTTACTAGGAAGTGAAGCTTTTCTTTTCTCTCTCTGCAGTGTCTATGTTATAGTTTTTACTCTCGTCGGTGGCGTCGTATCTTTCGACGAGTTTGTTCCATATAATTTGCAAAATATCAAGATTTCTGCTTAAAGTCACAGTTTTCATTGTACTGCTGGAAAATTATGGTAAAGGAGAATTAAAAAGAGGACAAAAATATTCTTTTATATGGAGGCCCACTCGAATAATATAAAATTGCGTAATTTTAATGAGCGCATCGTCGTCGTATTCAGAAAGAAAGTTTTTCAGTTTGAACAGCCCGGGTCGACGTAGCCCAATTTGTAAATAATATTTCGACCTTTCAAAATTTTCTTCGGTTGGTAGTCTGTTCTAAAATTTCAAAACCTCAAATCACTCGAGTGGTAACGATAGGACTGATTCAGTCTTTAATTTTTGAAATCCGAGAAACGCTCGTCGATAATAAATGGAAAAAAGTCAACTACCCTTATTTAGTCTCATTATCTGAGATAATAAATTCGTATTGACTTATATCGATATAAATGGGAAATTAATAGTATTTATTTTATTCCGGCTGTGGTAACGTAATGACTGGTGAATATGTTTCGACGTCGAATGCGGGGGAAGGTGTATAGCCCGGATTCGGTTTTCCCTAGTCTGCCAGACATGAGTTTTACAATCACATAATGGAGCAGCAGCAGAACCGAACCATTTTGGGTGGGAAATTTAAAGGTGACCGGTCTCAAACACGCAACTTTTCGATTGCAAAGCTGAGCACCCAACCATTATTATGCCACGAACAATCATTACATTCGTTTGATTTTCGAGTCTCAAACAGATTCGATCACCAAACTGAGGCAGACCATAGTCGTTTATTTGCGTGATAAATTTGTAAAATTTAGGATTTGTATTTCGATAAACCAATAAACTGGCTCGTGAAATAGGTAGGCTATTTGTATACAAGTTCATTTACATTGAGACAAAAATTTAGATTACTTTGACGAATGTGGAGCAAATTCGGTCTCTATACCAACATACAGCAGTAACGAAATTTTTGCAGGTTTTCAAACCCGCTGTTTAAGATAGTACGAGATTTCATGAGAAATCGTGATTTTTGACATAAAAATCAGAAATTCGTAAAACTGTTGCCTTGTATGTGCGTAGTATGTAAGGTAAACCACTAATTATGAATCAGATTTGTATGTTTCTTCATATCTCTGGAATTGGCTACGTGACCAAAATGAAATAAACTGTAGTATACCCCTGTATCTATCCCCTATGTCTTGTGATTGGTCCCTTTCACTTCCGCCTTCACAGAACTGGTACGAAATATCTACATATTGAATTTCAGCCTCAATGAAGTACAATTTCAACCTCCATCGTGCTTAAAAGAAAAGTGTCTGATATCCCTACGTACCAATAAGTCCATAACGTAATATACTATAGGAGGTACCTATTATACATTTTAAAAAATTTGGTCAAAATGATAAAGTGGTATAAATTTTTTTTTTTCATGAAATGGATAATTGTTATCATCCCCATTTCTAACCCTTTTGTGAGGTCAATTTCAATATCCCGTTTGCAAGCAAACTGGGTAAAAAGGTCGACAGTTGGGAAATTTAATTGAATTATCGTGTAAATTATTGAAAAAAAAATTATCGGAAAAAAAAATTGATAGCAATAGTTATCGACACTAAAAATTATATCGATCGTATCGATAGTTTTCGATTTCGTATCATCTCATCGCGCTACTCGTGTACGTGCGTAAACAGCATCGTGAAAAAAAAGCAAAAATGAGGTTGAAAACAAACTCATTTCCACATTAATGGCCAAATTAAAATGATTTTTAACTGTTCGGAATAGATTTGGAAATCTCTTAGGTTGCTAATCAAAATCGCTTAAATAATAACGTCTCCTCGGTGAATGAGTAGTAAAAAATGGACATTTTACATGGTTATAAACAACAATAATTTACCTCTTCGTAGTTATTTAATTACCGAATGAAATTCTGTTAATAACAGAAGTTGACATACTATTATTTTATCGAAGGCAAATAAATTTTTTTGTTGTATTCGTTTGAAAAAATATAGTCGGTATGTAACTTGTTTGACACTTGGCAAAAGTTGACTCGTTGCAATAACAGCATAACAGCACGAGCCACAGGTGAGTGCTGCAATTTTGTAAATCATGGACAATAGTTTGTTTTGCAAACTTAATGGTATAAAACTAGTTGCTTACTATTTTTTACTAAAGTCTATTTGTTTATGTTTTTTTTTCTATCAAACGAAAAACTCCATTTCTTCCGAGTTACATAACAATTCCTATCTGTATTAGCCTATGCAGACCTTTGGTATTTTCAACACTTTAAATTTTCCTAATCTTCCGTATATGGATAGGGTTTTTTGTCATTTTGAAATGAAAATAAGTACACCATAAAAAAGGCATGAATTCCACTGGAGCTATGTTCATGAAGGATTGGTATGTAAACATAAAAACAAAATAATTAGGTACCAACTTCCGACTTTGAACTATTCCCACAAAATCTAGTTTAATAGTGTGGCTGTGAGTGTGTGCGTTGTGCACACACACAACCATACGTTTACATGTCATCTAACACAACCAACAAGAGTGCAAGAGTTACGCTTACGCAAATCTGACGGTTGTAATTTTCATTTAGCCCCATACTACAGACCAAAAGCTAAGATGTTTACACATCAGAAATGTAAGTACTGTTTCATGTTGTTATTAGAAAACGATTTCATGTCAGACGCTTATGGATTCTTCCCACTGCAAAAACGGTCATCTTGGAGAAGAAAAACGTTCAGACAATAGGTACTGTCCTGTAGACTGGGAGAGGTGCCCTTTCGAGTCGTTTTTGTATGTTAGGGAGCCGAAAGCCTAAAGTCGGCATTTTTACACTCGATCCTTCAGACCACGTAGTCTTGGGGAAATATTTCTTTCGAATAATCAAATTTAGATTGTTTTTTCTTTCCGTTTTTAATTAGTTATTCAGCCTTTTATTTTCGTTCGCTAGTTGTAGAGATTGTGGAGATTCGCCGTTGATTTTATTATCGTTTTACCATCGTGTGAAATTGGTTTCACATCGTCATGTACGACATAATCGCGCCTATACGCAGATTGTCGTTTATCATTCGCGAAACAATGCGACAATTTAATCGCTAATTCGGTAAAATACCGGCAAATGTTAGGTTATAGGCCTATACGCGAGCTTTGTCAAAACACTGGGGAGCTTTCGTGTAAACGCGGTGCCATCTGACCTCCTATTGCAAAAGATTTACGATGTCAATACCCTGCGCAGCCCGCAGCAGTTTACGTCCTGTATAAATATGAAAAAGGACAACAAAAAAAGTGCAGTTGAACAAACAAAACAAAAAACGAATCGAATGAAATGAAAAAAGTTGGTAAACTGTCGTAACATTCGATAGATATATTTGCCTCGCGTTTGCAGTTTAATTTTGAAAGTTATTAATTTTAGGCCAATTTCGACGCCTCTACAGATAAAAATTGACAAAAAAAAAATTAAAAAAAAATTGATGAACAAAAAACTGGCGAAACTCTGTATTCGTATCTGTTTGCCATTATTTTATCGGTTGGTTTCATCGAGTACGGCAGTATGAGACACTCTTTGTGAGGTAGTAATTATTATTTTGCAAATTTTGATGCGTCAGTTGTCGTTCATGTTGGAATTTGGCACAATTTTGAATTTTCATCATAAAATCCGAACTCCTTTCACGACTGCGACGTCGATTACAAAAAGTCGAACCTAAATTTTTACCCGAAAATTGTGCCGCGGGTTTAATCACCATTTCGTCTCGATCAAAATTTAGACCTGCCTCATACCGTAAGGTATATGTATAAGTAGGTACCTACCTAATTATAATATTAAGTAGGTATGTAGCCCTGCCACAAGTTAACAGTTTTCTGACTCGTTTGGTTCACCTTGATTTAGACTATCGGTTTTTCTTCCGTTATCATCCCACAAGTTTAGAAAGGGGCTGCCTGCCAACCCAGCAGTGGGACAACACTTGCCAGTTATCCCCCCTTTCTGGAAAATTAAAAAACATGTAGTGTCCTATTGCACATTACTCGTTTGAACAGAACTGAAACTTTTTCATATTTTAATGACCCCACAAATTTCTCCTACCTTCGTAATACATAGAATGGCATCCGCCAACCATATAGGTGAACATGTTTGAAAAATAATTTGGTAAACTCCGTTGAATCATTTGACCGGTGTTTTTTTTTTTTTTTTTTTTTTCTTTGCACCATAAAATACGTACCGTAAGTAACGAAAAAGTTCGGAGTTGGTTTGATTTTCAAATACTGTATAGCTGCTTTTTTGCTGTATGATGCATCAGAATCATTTATAGGTAGGCTACATATTATTTTAGTTAAATCATGAAATTAGGCGTGGGAATCATCGGAATTGAAAACTATCGATATATTCGCCATCCTTGACTGCCAGTCATTTATCGGATCAAGATCACGACGGAAATTGTGGAGTGTGTTGTGGGTGTGGAGTGACGTGACGCCTACTTTTTTCTTTTAATGTAGTTTGGATATGGTTTTGAATACCAATATAGTAATTATAAAGGTTGATTATTTTATCACCTCACCGAGATCGTTCTCCCCCTCAACCACCTAACTGCATATCTTAACGCACGTGTCAACCTTACGACCTTACAAGTCCGGTCGATTCGCAGAAATCATTTTGTGAGAGAAGAGCAGTTTCTAGATTTCAAAAATCGGAAATTTTCCATTATGTATTCGCGTTTTCTTTTTGTTTGTTCGTGTCCAATGTCCAAATGGCTAAAGACGATAAAAAAAATTATGCGAAAAATTGTAAGTTTTATTTTCTTTCCAGGAACACCAGCCTCAATTCTCAAACTCAAATATATGCTAAAGAATCAACGAATGCATCGATGAGCTCGCGGAAAATCTTGAGAAAATGCTCTCAAAAAATACTGGACAAGCAATGGAACATAAAAAATAAGAGATAAATTTATTTCCAGAGAACAGACAAACGGAAAGAGTAGCCTAAAAATTTTAAGTGTACCACCAACTGCCAAATTGTACTTATATTCGAATAAAATTTTTTTTCCACACTGACTGAGTACTGTATGGCTATTTGAGACTGGTCCTCTTCAACACATTTATATGCTATAGCGGAGTCATTCTTCCAGTTTCAACGATACAATTATTTTATGACCCAGAAAGTCAGAACTTTAGACACAGTTGATGGTTCTTGGAATTTCACTGTCGAAGAGCTTTTGATGTAGCGGCGTTTGCGATTTCGATTTAAACCTTGCGAGCCTAAAAGCTGAACTATGGTCGTAAAATTCGACAATAATTTTACGTATCGTACTCCGTGAAATAAAACAAAAAACTACAGCTAGTCATTGTCGTTACGCTATTTTGGCCAAACGTGGAACCAATTTGTCCAACTGCCTGCCTGCCTGCTTTATCGATCGATAACACAATCATATTTGATATTTCGATCACGTCTCTCTCGGCGTAGACCAAATAAAATTCCAAATCACCTATACGTCTTGCAGCCTAAGTATGTAGCTCGCTTTTATGATTTTTTCTTTCCTAATTTCGTTTTGAACGTCCCAATGTCCCAGCGTCCAATCCGTCAATCCGAAAAATCATTTAATTTGGGCCAAAAATTGAATGAAAACGAAACAGCGAGCGAAAGGTTGGAAAACGGAATAACTCGCCTCTCTCAGCCTTAAAACTTCCCCCACTTCCTCCTTCCACCGCTAAAAGGTTATCGCTATGTAATCAGCTTGCAAAATCACCGTCACACGAATGCGGATAGCCCATACTTTGGAGAACGACTTTTTCACAATTGTTCCAACCTTTTACTAAGACGTCGTATTATAATAAAGTAACTGGTATAAGGTGGTAGGCTATATCAAACGTTGATTACCTACCTATACTTACTCTATAACCGTATGGAGTGAGCTTACTACGGGTGGCGGTACCGTGCGGATGAAGGCAACATAATAAGTATCATCGGCGAAATGTGATTTTTATTACGAAAAGTTCATCCCCTTTACCATCAATTGAACACCTATCTACTCAAAAATTTTCATTTTAGTTAAAATTACTTTATTTTTCACTCGTTGTATATCTTTCAACTTCGAATAATGTGAATAATGTCAAAAATCGTCCATGAAAAGGAAAATCGTAAGGACCTTGTTCCTGCAGCGATACTTAGAGATATCTTGCCTTCACTTTCTCATCACTACGCTTAGTCCACATGTTTAGGATTAGATATAGTTAAATGTATCAAAGTCTTTAATATACTGCTACAGGTAGCGTTACAGGTCGGTCAACTTCCCAGGACGTAATCAGTTTCAGACCTCGTCAACGCTGTCTTCAATTAGAACTGGCCAATCACAATACAAAGTCGAACACGTTGGGACGTTGCCCAGTTCTGGACAGAACGAAAATTTGTCTAATTGTTGCCTAATCTAAATGCATAAAGCCGACAACCAACAGAAAATTAGATGGAGGCAATCACGCGGGTTGTACTTTTGTTGATATCAAAGTTGACCGACAGCTGTCTGTAATAAGGCTGTTTACTACCGCAGGTATGCCCATAAAGGTGATAACAGATAAGCCGCTATCTTGAGCTTTTGGAAAAACCCACAGTTTCTTTCATAGATGTCGAATAAATCTATGGGTTCCTCCTCATTCTTCAATGAAAACAAAAAAACTCAAAATGGTGGCTCATCTCTTATCACCTTCATGCGGATACCTGGTAGTACAGAGCTTACCTAAAGTAGTTTAAAACTCTTAGGTATGCTATGTGTGGGCAAAGAATAGCCTATTCGGATCATTTGCGAATTGTACAGAAATTTGGGCGGTATTGCTCCGAGGTTCGTGTCTGTTTTGTATGGAAGAGAATAAAAAATAAAAAAATTAAGTTGAATAATTTTTCCAATTCTGTCGAATCTATTCGGCTCTCCTTTTATTCCATTGAAAATATTTCGAATAAGTACTGTTTTACTCTGATTTTATATTATTTTGTTTCGTTAGTTAAATAAAGCATTGCACCAAATTCGTTTGGGGAAAAACATTGTAACCATATTACCTTAAAAATAGCTGCCTAATTTTAAAGATAATGTCAAAAATATAAATGGTTTCAGTTCATAATTGCATTTCTCACGAAATAATCAGTATTTCTCAATGAATAATGACAACCATAAATGGTTATTCAGTAAAAAATGTCATTCTGAATAGGAATTATTTCCATAGTGGCATTGTGGCTGTTCGAAGTAATTCAGACAAGGAGGGTAAAATTCTAAATTTAGCAAATTTTTCTCCAAGAAAATTGCCAACTTCATTAAGAAGCAAAAAAAAAAAAAAAAAAAACAAAAAAAAACAAAAAACAAAAAAAATAACAAACAAAAAACTCTTGCCCATCAACCTTTGCAAGAAAATGTAGATTTTCTTTGTTTAAAAATCACCTCTACCACTAAAATTCTTCCAATAACTTAATATATATAATATTTATATTTTTTGCAAAAAATTACCAATATCACACAAATACAAAGCATACGATAAAATGTACTGGTATCGTATCATTTTTTCAAAACATTTTGTGTATTTATTTTTAATTTTTGTATCAAAAATCATTATTTTTTTGTGAAATGAAAAATTATTCCAAGTTCTAAGTAGCACGAATTCAAATACCATGTTTTCAAACCCGTTAAGACCACAATGAGTTCTAATAAAATCGAAGTTCTTGAGAAAATTTTAAAATATTGGGCTGTGTTTGGTCAACAATTTTAAATAAAAAATTTATCATAAACAAAGAATAATTTGCAGATTATTTTGTAAAATTGTAATTCTCCAGGTTGATGGAGTAGGTCCCCCTAACAGCTCCAGGTAATGAACCATAACACTAATAGGAACTAAATTTAAAATCGTGTTAGGTATATTTCAAGTCGATATTTGTACCAAATTTTACGTTTGTAGCTCGAAAATTATTCGTTTTAGAGCCATTAATCTTCCAAAAATGCAACAAAATCGTTCCTACCAGACGTATCGCAGGGCCTATCCGCATCAAAATTAGTAGATATTGTCCTTGATTTATGCCAAATTTCAGGTTCATAGATTGAAAATCGCGACTTGTACGCTGTTCAATAAAAAATGTATATAAACTGATCTACTGGATGGTTCATACGTCCGATCCGGATTGAAAATAATAGAATTCTTCCTTTGGCGGATCTGAATACGTGTTGCAAGTTTCGAAACTATTCGATCAGAATTACGCTCGGAAATGGACTCAACGCAAAAGGAGGTATATATGAAAAAAAATATGAATTCTCAAAAATAGTGCCAAAATTATCAGAAGATCGTGAAACGAAAAACGTACCGAATGTAGATTTTTTTGAAAAATTTAATTCAAAAAGAAGGTCAACAGTTACATGATTTTTCCAGCGGAGATCGGGCTTGGTGAGTGAGACACCCCCTCACATCCCTCCGCTCAAAGAGCCCCTGTTAATTTATATTTTTACTCCTGTCCTTCAAATTAAAATGTTCGATGTATGATTTAGGCTTGTAGTACTGTTCCTTTTTACCCAGTTTGCTTACAAATGGTGTATTAAAATTGACCTTGCCAAAAGGTTAGGGGCGGTGATGATGAAAATAATTTGTTTCATAAGAAAAGAAAACAATTGGTACCATTTTCCCATTTTGACTTAATTTTTTTTAATGTATATAGGTATGTACACAGGGTTAGTCAGGCTTTGGTGCAGCACGGAAAAATTCCATTCGCTGAATGCAAATACAACTTGACGTTGACATTTCTATACTTAATCAGATTTTGATGCAACATGGCAAAGGAAAATGCCGATAAAGGTGGTATAACAAATTGTGTTGCAGCAATAGTGAGTTCCCTTCCGATGATTCTCGACACATCCTGTATGTGACAATTTGTCATAACAGCATGTTACAGTTGTATCATGTGGTACTGGGTGATCTGGAAATGTCTCGTGAAACTGGTTACACATCCCAAAACGATTTTCTTCAAGCTTCAACATTTTACAATTTCATTCGACACGTCAATCAAAACCGCACTAACCCACATTTAACCATTTAGAGAATGCACGCGTGTAACAAGTTTACACTATGCTGCATCAATATCTGACTGTGTATAGAGATAAGCCTCGTGCGTCATATTAGCATGCATTTAATTGAATTTTCCTATGCTGCGCTGAAACCTGACTAACCCTGTGTACATACCTATATACATTAAAATAAATTAAGTCAAAATGGGAAAATGGTACCAATTGTTTTCTTTTCTTATGAAACAGATTATTTTCATCATCATCACCCGTAACCTTTTGGCGAGGTCAATTTTAATACACCATTTGTAAGAAAACTGGGTAAGAAGAAACAGTACTACAAGCCTAAATCATACATCGAACATTTTAATTTGAAGGACAGAATTAAAAAATATAAATTAACAGAGGCTCGGTATTTTACCACGCATCTTATCAGTTAAACCTGGTTTATAAGACTTCATCTTACAATTAAAAGTGATAAAAAATATATTTCACAGTTGGGTATTGCAAAATAGTATATTACCCACCAAGGTTCAAAAGTGAGCGATTACATGTACAGGAGTTTGCAAAATGAAAACATTAAGTGAGTAATTCCCAAGTCATATAAACTCACTTTTGAATCTCATTGAGAAAGATATTAATATACCTAATTAATGATCAGAAAGCAACAAAACGTTAAAATTCTGTCAAAATGAAATGATGAGTCTTTTTTAAAAATTATAAAAAATTGAATAAAATATCAACCTCCCCAATGTGGCAGATTTAACGTTTCCTTTGGAAAATTAACCTCTACCTCGATGTAACTGAACATGCTTCCATGTAAAAAGAAGCTTCATGTTTTTACATGGAGGTGCGTTCACTTAATATCGAGATTTTATTCATCGATGACACGAGCTACTTTTCACTAGAAAAATACCAGTGTAAACATTGCCTTTTTCATCATGTGTTATATATGGGAACTAATATTATAAAACGAATTTTCTCCTTTTCCTCAGTTATTTCCACTCTCTCTCTCTCTCTCTCTCTCTCTCTCTCTCTCTCTCTCTCTCTCTCTGTCTCTTCCTCTTACACTCACACCCACCTTCATTCTTGTCATTTCCTGCTATTTATGTGACGGAAAAGAGTTTATTTGGTACAAGGTTTGGTAAACTACAAAATAATCTATTTTCTTTTTGTTTTCCACTATGTACTTATACGACAAAATTAAATGAAATATTCTTTATTCCTTCTATCCGTTACCAATAAGACGAATCCATCTTCAGCATATAAAGTAATTTTCCCATAATACTAACTGATTTTTATCGCCTCCGGATACTTTTCTTTGTAACTTTTTATGAACTCCTGAAGCAACCTCCTCTTTTTTCTTTTTTCTCTTTTTTCTCTTCTTTACCCTTTTGCACTCGCCCTTAAACACGTTGCGAAGAAAAATGAGAAAATCTTCGACGAAGCAACGGAATCTCTATATAATCGAAAAAAAATTGAAGGAAAAAAAAAGGAAAAAGTTCTAGAAAAAGACGAAAGAGATATAGAGAAAAAAATGGCGAACCTTCAGAAAAAAGAAGAAGAAAAAAATCAAAAAGACAGCCGGATTTCTGATAGGAAGACAGAAAAATGACGATACCTGTCTTCGATATAATCATTTATATAACCCAGTGTCTGAAGCAATTTTTTTCAAATTCGAAATGAGTTCTCGGTAGAGTCGTCAGAAAAATAGGTATTTTCTTTTTATACTGTAAGATTTTCCTTTTTCTTTTCACCTTCTTGTAAATAGAAACCTATTTTCCATTCGGTCTTATTTAAATGCGAAAAAATTCGCTAAATCGAAATTTTTATTACAATGCTTTCTTTTTCGACGATGGGACCGACCGTTCGTCTTTTCAGCATCTTTTTTTCCTACTTTTTCCTTTCCTTTTTTTTTTTTTTTTTTAATTTTTTCTTCATCTTTCGTTTTTACTCGTGGTAGCCAGAATAAGAGTTATTTGAATTACCGTTCGTCATATTCTAATCAAATTCTTTTCAACGTTTTTCATTTTACGAGGTCAGAATGAGGGTCGGTACGTATAACGAATGGACTATTCGCAAAATCAGACGGATATCGTTACAAAATGAATGCAATATTGCTGCGGATGAAACGAGACGAAGAAATCCAAAATAAAATGGAAAATTGTTTGTAAAGGATGACCGATACGATTCACCCTCATTTTTCTTATAATTCTAACGTAGAGATTTGGAATAATTAAAACGGTGAAAAAAAATTTTGTTATTTAATGGCACACGGGTGAGTATGAATCACAATGTTCGTTCATCTTCTCTCATATCAGCGAGGCCGGTTCTGTACGTTAAACTATGCTTCCCAAGTAGGTATTAGCAACTACTCAGTAGCCAGCAGACAGCAGGCTGGTACCTACTTACCCACCTATCGGAAGTTTTACGTCTGTCAGATTGTTGAGTCAACACCTGCGAGTTTTAATTTTCATCAGCTTCCCTCAAACCTTGATAGTGGACTCACACTCGAGTGATCTGTCTTACGTAAGTACGGAAAACATCTGCTCAAGTTCCCTCGATAATCGAGTCGAGGCTCTTGACTTGCACAACCTTTACCAGTCAAATTGGTATCGGATGCCTCACTGGTACATCGACCCACAACTTACGTCATCTGTTGCGATGTGTACCCCCCTCAGATCGTTTTATCCCATTCGATACTCTAGCCGTTTGACACTGATCTTCTCATCGACACTGTTTAGTGTGCCACTTCAGTCGATTTATTCCTCTTTGACCTCTAAACGTAAAACAAATGAATAAAAATAAGCCACTGCCCTTCCAAGGAGATGACATTTTATTACATTTACAACGCCTACGTATAATACGGGCCCACTATGGTAATTTTAGGAGTGTGTGTTTCCTCATTATTTTTGAGAACTTTTCTACAGTTTCACGAATAACATCGCCTGTCTGATAATCTGTAATTACGCTAAATTTGAAATAAAAGGTGTGTCTGAATGTTCATATTATGCACAACCTTCGTTACTCTCGGGTATTGTTTACAAGATTTTGACCAACACTGACGTTTAAATTGCACTCACGGTTCGCGTACTTTGAAAGTACGAGTACCTGTATATGCATACGAATCTTAACTTACCATACAATAGATCTGCGAATTTTCAAATAGGCAGACTGGAAATCTGTCCGAGTCTCCACGAAGAATTAATGGAAAGATCGAAAATAACTGGGAGGAGCGTGTAATTTTAAGAATAATTATAATTTTTTAAATCAATTTTTCCTACTCTTAGACTACTCTGCCACAATCACCCATTTTATTTTCGGTCGATTTTCAAAAGTGCTCGCCGACACGAAACGTTGCAAAGGTGATGCCGTATATTCAGCCCGGTAACACGAAAAGAAAAGAAGTAAATGAAAGAAAGAGAAAAAATCCACAATCCACCCCCCTTCAATACTCCCGGCCGCAGTGTCGATGTACTCTGTCGTGACAATTAGGCCGCCGTTTTTTTGCATCGCTTCTGTACTTCTCTTTTGGGGGTTCTCAAAATTAAGGAAAATGTTGCACAGCCTCCAACCTTCGAGTATTCGCCATGGGATGGCGATGGGTCTTTCCAAGAAACTATTAACGACACTCGCTAATCGCAAACAACACTTTTTGCTTTTGTTCCACTCTCACTCGCCGTATTTGATGAAGATTTTAAGTACCCCTATCGAGCTCCTCTTTTTGCTCTTTTCTTTATTTTTTTTTCTTTTGCGACATGGCGCAATTATTAAATCTGAACTTTTATAACATTGTTCCGTTTTCCTAAATAAAGCTACAAAATCGCAGATTATGCTTTGTCGTGCACAGTACTCAGTACTGTCGTAAAAACCTTTGCAAATAGCGTTTTCATTCCGTGTGCTGTAGTATTTTTCAGGTCCAACATCTATTCATCGCTGGATTTCCTCTCATTTCGAGGTCCGTTCTCGTAAACACTACTTTCTCTTCTCCTGCATTTTTTTCCTCCTCTCTTCTCCCCCACCCGATCTTCTTTTTACAATCTTTGTAGAAAGTAAAAGCATAGTCTTTCGTTTAATAGCTTTCGACAAAGTCGTTTATTAAGATCATTTTCTTTAGATGTGAATTGGGAATTTTTTTATAGGGCAGCGCTAAGTTTTTTAAATAAAATGAAGAGGGAAAAAATGATCGAGAAACACAATAAAAATTTTTGACTTTGTTTTCCCAATTTTCTTTTTTTACTTTTTTCATCTTTTACATCTTCGTTTTTATAACAATATTGGTGGGTGAAACTATTGCCATGTTCGAGAGAAAGAACGTCAACGTACATACTTCGGATGAATTTTAAAATTCAATAACGTCGAACTATTTTTAAATTTGAGTAAGTAGCCAACTTCGCAGCCTACATTCGCACCACATAGCGAACGTGCGCGAGTGCTGTAACAACGAAGATATAATTACGTGTAACAGAATTCGAAGTATAGTTATTCGCCATCAACACATTAACACATCGACATTCGATAGCGTACGAATATCAATCAATATTTCTCACCCTACCACTCCCTTTCCATCCAACTACCCTTATATGTTACTCTGTGGAACCACTCAACAAAAAACTGATTCCCCATCGCAGTAATATCACTACAGTAAGCGTAGATACTACAGTGGGTCACCCACACTCTGCCCCTAAATCATTGCAAATTAACTGCCGTTGATACAGTGAAACTTTTTTTGCAGCGTTGGGCATATTTTGCGTATGAAAATGTTATGAAAAATTTCCAAGCTACCCCTCGAACCTTTCACCCTGTCCGTAAAATATCCAAGTCTAAACTTACGACGTCATCATCTGTCCAAACACCCAATGTACGTTTCACTCTCCGGGGGACCTCTCAAGTACCCCGGCCTCTCCCTACCTATAATCAATCGGGACGTCCCTTAAACCCTTCACCTTGCCGCCAAAATTTCCAAGTCCATAATTATTCCACCATCGACACCTTCGTCGCGGAAACCGGATAAAAGAAAATTGGTTAATGAAATGGTGGGATGGAAAAATTCCGGATAGACCCCCAGCCGCAAGACATATCCACGTTAACGTAATACGACCGACGAAATACTAACAACCAACCAGTAAATGAAAAATGAAAACAGAAAAACAGAGACACGATTTTTCTTTTTTTTTTTTTTTTTTTTCTTTTTTTTTTTTTTTTTTTTCTTTTTTTTTTCACGCCCTCTTCAAAGATACAATAATTACAACACCTGGGTTTTTAAATATTCAAGAAAAAGGCTGGAGCCTGACAACAGCATGGGCTCACTCGTTGATTGTAATGCTGGATACGAATAAAGGTGATCGATGGGAGACAAACATAAACCGATTATTGATCGATAAACTACGTCTAAATAACCAGGGGTATGTGTCAAAGGTTTGAACAGTCCTGGCGAATGGTGCCGTTTATTGTCATCTGCGCTACTGCAGAAGCGTATATTACCACAGCCTGCGAAGATTAGGTTAATCATTCTTCTCTCTCTCAGAACTCCGAAGACAATGTGATTGACTCTGCACAGATGGATATCATACCGATAATGGAGATGTTGCATCTCTGCTCAGCCTGTCATTTCGAATAAATTTGGTTTTGGTGCGTGGAAACCCGGAATGGCTCCTAAATAATGATCTCTCATAGTAGGTACTGGAGTTCATTTGCAGAGACTATTAAGACTTTAACCCCTTTACCTCCGTCAAAATAATGGGATCACGTGATCGTGCGGGAGCGGGGTAGTGGTTGGTGTTTGTTTTCAAAAGACCAGTGGACCCATACGCTATTTCCAACCGAAAATTCGTCATTATGTGTCCGTACATCGTAGACTCTCCTCCAACCTTAACAATCAGACACGAGAACGCGTATTGGTGAAACTTGGGTGAAATTTTCAAGGCACGTCGGCTGTTTGGTCCGAATTAAGCCCCGGAAGTAACTACACTACACGAGCCAGGCTGCGCGTGCATTATGGGCAGAGGAAATTCGATTAACACAGCCGCGGGATACCAGATGCCAAGATAATGGTAATGACAGTGGCCAGGCACCATCCACCACTGGACCACTAGCGTCAGAGTGACTCGGTCTCCTTTTCTGCGTGCAACCTGTCCTCCTCGGCCATTCCGAGTCCGGCTAGCTGTCGAAAATGACCGAGTTCTCGCTGCGATGAGATGTCAGATGGCAAACACATTAAGCAAAAGCCAAAAAAGTTACACGCAATACTGTCCCTGTTCATAGGTGTGTATTACCTAAACGTCGAATTCCACGCTCACCACGTCAGTACTCAATAGGCCGAAAAACGATGGTGCAAACAGACTCTCGATGTTTATTATATTTGTACGAACAATGAATGAACGGCAAAAGAAAATTACCAATGAATTTATGCCAGAGACACGAATTTTTTAGTGTTGACCTACGTATGTAGCATCCAATTTATTTTTTATTCTACTGGATACGGCAACGGGTACTGTATGACATTTTCTAAAAAGTTATAAGAACCATTCATTAACCGGCAACTTATTTTGTTCACAATGAAGAGAAAAAACGTGGGCTACTATAATAGAACTCCATCTGACGCCGCATTTTGTAAGAGGCGAATGATTTTATTTAGAATTATGATTACGATTGCCATACCGCAAAGTTTACTTGCTGTCGTGGGGGATTTGTGTACATTCGATTAGACAAAATAAAAAAAAGAAATAACAAAAAAAAATCTGAAAAAACTTAGAAAAACACGAGGAAAAAATCACATATTTGAAAACATTTTCGACGAATTCGAGGAATTCCTCGTCGTTCAGTTTTGTGTTGCGAATTTTAAATAAAATTCATTGAAATGAAATATCGAAAATTCACTTCTTTTTTATCCGGCTTGATTGTAAACGGGTTATTAAAATTGGCTTCGTAAAAAGATTAGAGGTTGCGATGATGAAAATTTTTTCCATTTCACCGCAAATGAAAACTAATGACACCATTTTTTTCATTTTGACTTAATTTGTTTTCTGCGTATATATAATCAGTATGTATAGCCTAAATTTTTGGGTTCACGGTTTTGAGAACACTATAAAAAGGATAGGACGAAAATTTTCAGCAAAGCACTGCGCTTATAGTAAGTTTGATACGAGTTTGTTGTTTATCGGTTCGGTAGTTTTCGGGAAAACCATAGAGTAAAAAATTTATAAAAAATTGGTATTTTTTAAATTTTGAGGAAAAAAAAACAGAATTAGGCTGAAATTTGCACGATCTATTGTTCTTAGGTATAAACAAGTTCGTTGAAGTTTGATGCCTATTAATTCAGTAGTTTTCGAAAAAACTGCAAAAAAAATAATTTCTGGAGAAAATTTCTTGTTCACGTTTTTGAACAATTACGGAAGGTAGTACTTATATATCCAACTTGGTCTGGTAAAAATTTGTTGAGTATTGGTTCGGTAGTTTTCGAGAAAAATTTAAAGCAAAAATAAAGTATTTCTGGAGCAAAGCAAGTCGTCTGTGTTGCTTGAAGTATTTTTTTCGTATTTACGGCGCAAGGCGTTACGGGTGTTTTAACTGTGGATGAAAATTGGCAAATCGAACTTTCTAACCAAGTATTTCTGTAATAGAGCTTTTTTACGTCTTGTGTTTTGTTCACCTTTTCTGATCGTGCTACACTCACATTTTTAATAATTTTCAACCGAAATTCCATGTAAAAGTCGCCGAAATTAACCGAACGTAATCTGTACCATACGAATTTCAGGTGATTCAATGACATTTGGTTATTTCGAGTAAACTTCCACCAAATTTTATAAAAATATGCTGAAAATCTGATATTTTTGTAAATTTTTCGACGAAAATATTACATTTTTTGACACGGTAGCTTATTTATTGGACAAAAATTGAACAGAAAATTTGCAAAGGCTGGGCATCAGAACGTTACATAAATTACAATAAAATCAAGGAATCCTTGTTCTCAGCGAAAAAATCCCTGTAAAATTAGTTCGTCTTTTGAATATTATTTTTTTCTCTATTCAAAATTTTTCGAGTTCGCTCGCGTGCGGCCTGCGGCGGCGACGTGGCGTTATGTTTACTGCGAACTGAGGGTGGGGGTGCGGGCAAGGAGAAGGCTCGGAAGAAGGCGATAGACCTAAAATGTGGCGGAGCTGTCGCATACGATTTTAAAACGGAGCGATGCGATGCTGTGGCACCTCTTCCGACGACGACGACGAGTATCGATTGAAGAGAAATTTTATGGCCAGAATGTGACCGAGATTTTAAAGCGAGAAAAATGGTCGTACCGGCAATCTGTATGCCAGTGCCACACGAATAGGTATAATATGATCCTTTACGAGGCACTTCGATAACGGCCTCTTTTACGGCCCTAAAGGAAATGAAATACTTACCTACAACAGCGAACATGTGTATTTTCTTTTTTAGCCTACTTTTTCCTCGTTTTTCTTCTTTTTTGAAAATCTTTTCTACACTTTGTGTTTCTTCTCCGTCTTCCCTCTTCGAACGGGTCTCCTCAAATCGTCATCCGTCTTTTCTTCCGTCGATAGGTTTTATCGTTGGCGTTTTAGACATACCAGGTCGGTAGTATACGGTACAGGTAGGTACGTAATTATATTTTGAAAATCTTTAACCCTTTTTGCATTGGGGAATATCGGGCGACTAAACGAAAATAATTCTCCAATAAAAGTCAGAGACGATGGGTAGGTACAACGTTTTTATAATGGCCCTACGAAGTTCGTTTTAAAAATGACGAAACACTCGAACCCCCGCTAATAGGAGATCCTGAAAACTGAAGCTATTGAAAATAATAAACGGCCAATTCCCTATAATAGTTTCATTAAAATTCAATGAAAATAAACTAATTAGATTCTTTATATTAGTTTACGAGGGGATTCATGAGTAGCGTCTAACCACCGAGTAGGTAGCTAAGTCTGAGAAAAAACTAACTCCTAAAACACACCACTCATCTACAGAATTGATTTTCAAAATTTTAGCAGCTGAGCGGTTGCAAAGAATAAAAATTTAAAATTTTCTAATTGGAAAATTTAGGAAATATGGTCGGGGAATGGAGGAAATTTTTTCACTCATTGTACGTCGAAAGAAGTTAGTGAAACAATTTCGAAACACTATGAAGTTCGAAAAGTTAAATATGCGTTAAATAAAGACTATGAAAACATTCTTCTTTCTGGGTACTTCAATTTTGAATTTACATCATGAAATTAATGTAAAGAGGAAGTCTTTCCTTGATCGTACTCCGTTATATCCATATTTCAGGTTTTAGGAACGAATCGCGAATCACTCACTCTGCATCGACAGAAGCATAAAAGTTGAAAGAAACAAAGTTCTTCCTCGAGAGAGAAAACAAAAGAAAACTCCCGGGCACCCAGCAACGCTAGAAAAAATAAATTGAATATTTTATGAAATTGAATTATATTACGTGAAACTTAATAAATGATTGCTTGTCGAATAAAATAACAGGAAGAGTGGTTTGATGACATCTTTTTTTTCATTCTAAAATATAAATATCTTCTCTCGTTAGCAGTCATTTGAGATTTTTTAAATCGTTTTTACACGAGAATTTTTAATGGATTAAAAAAGTATATTTCGCAATTGGTTGGGATATATAGTTAATATCGTATCTATAATTTTGTAAAATTAATTACAATAAAACAATGAAAATTATTTGGAAGAATGGTGGGTAAATATTACGTTTAAAATTAGTTGTCAATGAAATTCATAATGAAGCGAAAGAATGAAGTGTATTAATGCGACACTCGCGCAAGTTATTAAACGATTGCTCAGCAAATTAAATGAAAGCGAACGTGCTTTCTAGCAGCTTCTTCGTTCATCTAGATTTTTTTTTTTTTTTTTTTTTTTTTAGCAATAGTTTAAGATTATTTCAAATCACCTCCACGTATGAACTGCTGATTCGTTTGAAACAAAATTTAACGGAGTGATAGATTATAATAATATTCGAAGACTGTACCAAATTTTGTGACTATTGATTGAAAATTACGCATTTTGGAACCATTCAAGTCCCAAAATGAAACATAGTAGGGTGTAATAGATGAACCAAAGAGTCGATCTGAATCAAAATCGATAGGGTTTGTTCTTGTGTCAATCCAAATAAGTGTACCAAATTTCAAGACTATCAGATAACAATTGCGACCTGTACCGAGTTCACCAGAAATGTGTATACATTTATATTGTATAAATTTCAGCTATTATATGTGTGGAATACCTTGTCGTGAGAGATATTCACACTAGAGAAGGTTTTCAACAGTATTTGCGTGTTCTGCCACTTCATACAATTAAGTATGGGAGAGCCAAATCCTCGGCGAACACTGGCGATTTTTGAGCCGGTTTTGAGAGTTTATATACAGAATTTGGCACACGCACACAGACACACATGCATACGTACATGTACGTAATTATGTCATGCATTACGTCGTTTCTTGCCTCTGTCGAGGTGATAAGAAACGACGCAGCGCGTTTGGTACCGGGCTGTGACATCACCGAGATCGTTATCTGGTAATTGATCTTGGCCCGTGCAATGTATCTTACCTGTACATACGTACAGGTGCAAACATACAAACGCACCAGTGTAAATTTGTTTAACGTCATAAAGACGATTATTGCCAGCTTTTGGGCGGCAACTGTCGTTGAGGGGTGCAAGCCCTATTACCTCGTACGAGTATTGTCCCCACAATATGTATAGTGCCTAAATTTTCCTGGGGTCGTGAGACGAAAAACGAAGCCATCCTCACCCATAGGTCTTAATACAAGATCAATTTTAATATGTAAATTTTCTTCGAAAGCCTACATTAAAAATTGACCCACATAAAAACTGTCACCTATTTGCGATATGAGTGCAGAAAGAATCAACAATTTAGTGTAATCCTATCTACAATGCTATCGTTGCTCTAAATACATAGTAGAGCTGCCAATGATACCTTTGGTACTTGATATGTTTCCTTTACGTTTTTGCGTGGGGTGAAGTTGCAAATATTCTGCTATAGTAAATAGTAATATTTGGCACTGCATTTGTTACTGGTGGCGTGAGAAATGGCGTGTGATTTTGTATTTGATACCGATATGGACGACCTGTATTTCACAAATATGCAAGTACAGGTATTAAGTACACTTAGTAGAATGAACGAGCCGCAGATTACCATCATCGTTAATTTGAGTTGCTTAACAAGCACTCTTATATTAGTTAGAAGCCCACTTTCTGGCCATGTTTGTCGTATCCTTACGTAAACATTTTGCAACTTTGTTATTACATTGGAGGCCAAAATTGCCATCGAAAATAATACTTCCTTCTTTACGGACAGTTGCGCAACAATCTGATGGTAGAAGACGCTACTGCGGGAATTGCGCCCAGATGCCGAGCAGACACAGTCAGGGACGCCATCGTAGTGCGGTAAAGTTAAAGAAAAAAAAAGAATAGGCAATTTGTTTGTTTTGTTTACCGGGCAAAGGGGTGAATCAAAAATGTCGAACCTGAGCGCTAAATAGCCTTATTTGACAGCGACATGCGACATGGCAATAAAGAGCAGCGCTAAAAATTTTTAGGGAGCCTATTCCGTGTGTACCTACAAATAAAAAGTGCATCTGACTTGAATTCTTCATCCAGATGTACGTATTTTCATACGTTGAATGGTATACCTGTCGACCAAATTTTTATTTACTCCAATATATTTTTACACCTACGTTTAATTTTCATTTCCATAAAAATTACTACATTCTATTGAGTTTTTTTTTAAATATAACGGTAATTTATGGCAAATATTCGGTGTATAAAATCTACCCGAACGTATATTACAGTCTTTGAGCTAATGAAAACAAACAACTAAACCAACAAGCGCATGCTCGAATACGTTTTCGGCGTACAAAATATAAAGACGATCATTCTCCCACTTCCCTAAACAATGTCCAATCACGATAGACTTAATCCTACTACTAATTATTGTAGGACATCCAGAACTGAAGGTACTTAAGGTACGTCTCCACGAGGCAAGTCTTCTAGCGGTTAGTCGAAAATTTCTAGCTGCAAGCCATTTTTCTCATGTAAACACTACCGCTAGTCAAAAGTTGCAGCTAGAATTTCACTAGCCTGCAATAAATTTACTGACTCGTGTAAACTCAGGGGATAGTAAAAACTTGCAACTAGCCAGCTATCCAAACTGAATGGATAGTTGGCTAGTGCTAGAAGAAAGAAGAATGATATCATGAAATGTATAAATGTACATGAAAACACAGTGGAAAACGCTATCATCGTGTAAACACTTTTTTTCTATCCTCTAGTTTTTGCTTGCAGCTAGCAAAATAGCGCTAAATTATTGCGACATGTAAATATGAGTGATAATTTCTTTAGCAAATATAGCAAACTAGCCGCTAAAAAACTTGCCTCGTAGAGACGTACCTTTAATTATGTACATAAACTCACGAAGGTTCCGTGTGAACCTCGAATAAATCTTCAATTGTCATCGTTGAGTTCCGTTTTCTTAGTCTGTTTCTTCCGTACGAGTGACAATTATTTAGAGGAGTTGATGTTTACCCCTTAACTACGGAACTCAACAGATCTTGTAAAATAATACGACGAATTTTTATTTTAATACGGTATTACGAACTGATATGACGAATGAATAGTAAAATGAGTAGGACCGACACAAACTCGAGTAAACTATTGCTTCTTTTTTGCGTTACTTCGCCTAAGTAGTTAAAAAAGCCCGATACTAGTCGTACTCCTAGGAAGACAACTTTACTCTTTGACTCAATTTCAATCATTATTCTTTGGTTTCAAAGAAAGAGAGCCATATTTGGGTAGGTTTAAATATCAACTCTAATTTAGCGTTTATAGAGTAGATAATAGTCCAATTTGAATGTTTAATGTCACGGGTCATGGCCATCCGAAACATTCCATTCGTAGTGTCGGTCTGTCATGTCCGTTGTAGGCCTTTATTATAGGTTAAACATATTCCGGAAACGTTGTTCCCCACTCACACCCTTCGGCATTGCATCACAACATACTGCTCTTGGTGACCCTATCCTTTACGTTGGGCTTCTTTTATAATAAAAATTTTTCCCTCGGTTTAGAAGTATGTCCAAAAATTGTTTTCTCTCTCTTCACGACGTACTTACTTCGATGTGACTTTCTTTCGAGCTGAAGTGCAGCCATTTACGTGCAGATAATTGAAGCGATCAGAAAGCAATTATTTTTTTCCAAATTTTCGTCGTCAAAATATCGATCTGCTCCCCGTTCCAAGTCAGTCGTATTATTCGAGTTTGGGGGTGCCTTTACGCCCGAAGAAACCGGAAAATGAGCCAACGAGCGAAAGCGAAAGTAAGTAAAAATAAAGAAAATAAAAAAACTTTTCATATTTTCCGAGTCGACAGATTTTATTGACTCTGCGCGGCACGAATTTCTCCCTTATTTACGAATGTTAACTCGCGGCCAATTTATACTACGAAACCGTCAAAAGGTGAAATTTGTCTTTTAATTTGAACGACGGTTTTTCAAAGTATGCTACATTTTATCCTTCGCTTTTTATCAGTTTTTTTTCTTCTTTTTTGTCTCCAGACTTCCTCCTTATTCTTTTTCTTTTTCTTTTTCTTTTTCTTTTTTTTTTATACTGATATCGTTTCCCTCCTCTTTACCCTTTCTTTCGCTAGCAAGTCTAGTTTCTTCAACAGTTTTATCGTCATTTAATGTGAGTTTTGTTTTCGCTTTTTTTTTTTTTTTCATCCCACCAGAACAGAAAAATAAGCAAATAAAGAATAAATATCAAATCGACAGATTACTTCGTAGCGTTTTAGGAAGAAAAAAAAAACACACAAACAAAAAAGCTCGCATTTTGTTACGACGGATGTTGGTATCTACTTATATTTCTTTTCTTCCTTTTCTTAATTTTATTTTTCAAAGAATTGGACGATAAAATCCTCATATTTGTGAGTAAGACTTTGAAAACGTTGAAAATCTTCGAAGCAATATTTTAGCTTTTCATTTGAAGTAAAAAGTGAAATTTCCCTCTTTTTTTTTTTTTTTTTTTTTAATATCTATTCATCTATAATTAATTCAGCCATTCTACGAATTCCCAAACTTATTTATTTTCATTTGAAATTTTTACAGAGTTTGTAAATATTCTTTATCAAAGACCGAAAGTTTGTTGATACGAGACTTTTACGTATTAATTTTGTTTTAAGTGACAGTCGTCCACTCCCCATAAACACCATTAGTATTCGCATTCAACTCGGGAATCCGAAACGACGTATTTTTCCTCAATATTTTAAGCGAGGTTTTTTTCTAATGAAATTGAACTTTGAACATAACTTCGACGAAACACATTTGATTTTGACTGATCAACTAAGCCAATCAATAGTAAATTTTATGTTCGATTACAATAAAGAAATCTTCAAAACGATCAACCAATGTATGTAACTAACGCAAACGAGAAAGATCGGTGCAGGTATGTGCGTTTGTTTGTTAGTACTGTCGTTACTTCAGAACCCCCGAATAGATTGAGCTGAAATATTCAGTACTCAGCTGCGTTGTCCTTGGAAAAGTTTTAAGCTTTCGTGGAAATCTACATCCCCCATGGTGGTAAAGTTGCGAATTTTGAACTTGCACCCTCCTCTATGAAATGTTCTGGTTATTTTTTCCACCTCTAATATTAAGGAATTTCCAAAATTTCATACTTCTGCGTCATCCCCTCTTTCAGATACGGGGTTTCAAATAGGTAGTTACAACATTTAGTGGTATAATATTGTACTAATTATCGTAGATTATTGTAATGTACTTACGCGTAACGTCCAGTCAAATACATACGGAGTTTGGAAAGGGAATAATGCGAAACAAAGATCGGAATTCTGAAATGTGATAGGATGTTCTCCCGAATAGATGGAGAAAATTTTTTACCCCCACCCTGCTTTTGTATCTATCATAAAGGATCAGACAGCTTTTTGGTGCGCATTGGTTCGTCACTAGTTACTGCAATTACACAGCTCGGTGAACAAAAGAGAAGGTTCACAAGTATTTGTACACGCTCGCACTAGACGCGATAAGGAGGTTCAGCTTTCATTATGTGACGTCACACGTTGCCGAAATAGCGAGAACATTCCAGGCTACTCGAAAGTGCGCACACCAAAGTATCCACGATCTGATGAGGGAATACACGAGGGTCGATTTCTGGGTATAAAAGGTGATATTTCACGACACTCTATATTCGATCGAATTAAGACAGCTTCTTAATGAAGTTGTTTACTGCAGAGTTTGGCTTCTCTGATACGAGTGAATATGTGGCTAAGCCCTATGGTAGTTGATCTGCCCATACAAGGAGAACCACACACCTACTACTGGGCATAGCCACGTCCTTCGTTTCATGAAAACGTGATTTCAAATTACCGATGAAAAAATTCTACCATAAGTCGGCCCATATACATACTTGGGTACCTACTATTTGTTAAAAATAGTACTAAAGTAAAAAAAAAAAAGAAAAAAAACAACTCTAGCGCAGCAATGCTTCGATAGAAAACCCAGTTTGCTCGATATTATATCGATAATTCATTGCTAGTTGTTGAGACCACCAATCCTTCTCCCCTCTCACTCCTGCGAACACACGATCACACAAATACATAATTTATTTATATCTATTCGCGGCTACACTGTTCTACCACTTCCGCCGCTCATTCGTTCATTTCCATTATCATTTGTTTATTGCTCTAAAATGTACTTTGCTTAAATTATGTATCTTCTATGAAATACACTCGCTTCTTGGACGGAACTTCGCTTAAATCTTTCTTTCTTGTTACATCTCCGGTCCTCATCCTCTATATGGCAGCATCGCTCGGTAACAATCCTTGTACCTGAAACAAATTTTTAAAATAATTTAAATTTTTATACTATGAATTTTTCTAAGTCGAACTTTTAATATTTTTCGTGAATAATTTTTTTTTAGTCATTTTTTGTAATTTTTATTTTCGTGTTGGGTAACATAGTTCCAACTTATTATTTTTATTTTGAGTCATAATTTTGTCTTCGAAAAATTTTTTATTTGAGTGCTGTAAACGTTCAATGAGTTTGGTCGTTTGCTGAATTGGATTTGCCCTGCTTGTGTATAATCCAGCCAAGTGTTCGAAAGTTCCAAGACTCGTCGATTACTCAACTGTTTGAGAGCCCTGCTTGTGTTGCTCAAAAGTTGGTAAAGTCATTAGTGTCTGCCCTGCTTGTGTATGAACTAATTCATCGTAGTCATAAAATTGGTAATAAATCGCCTTGAGCCATCAGAAATTGATCAGAAACCAACGTAAAAGCTTCAAAATAATCATCATCAAAACTGGTATTCATCACCTCAATCAAAGTTTATCATTTGGCATCAACAAAAACATCAAAATTTAACTCAAATACTCACCGAAGTACGTCCTCCACAACCGAAGCGCAGTTCAACCATCATTGTCCAGAGCATCATCTTTGTAAATTCCAGAAAGCGAACCTGAAAATCAAAAAAATCAACTGTCAAAAGGTATTAAACGAAAAGTCTTGCTAAAAACAGGTAATAAAAAATATATTTTTTGTAATTTTTTTGCAACTTTTTCGTATTTTTTCGTATATTATTTTGTATTTTTGCACTATTTAATCTTTCGGAAACAAAATTTAACTTGTATATTTGAAAATACCGTTATTTTCAAATAATTTTGGCCTTTTCAAAATTTATCTAAGTACAAATTTTGGCAAGTTCATTGCAAAATTTTGCAGCCATTTTTGTCCTAGAGTGTACAACTTGTGACGTAAACACGGCTCGTTTCGTTCTTTCGTTCGAACTTGTACATTTAACCTTTTGTTAAGTGCAACGAACCTACAAACTCTTATCTACGTCCATTGAATAAATACGTTGGCGCGGTTTTCATTTTCAAACCACCATTTTATTACACCTTGTATTTTTTTGCTGTTGCACAATTGTGTCGCAAACCATTTAACGATTTTTTTTTCAAATTTATACTTAATATTTTTTTTTTCTTCTTTCTTTTACTTCGAATATTTTAATTTATTTCCATCACACAATTCCCAATTACGATTAATTTATTACGAATATATGAAAATTAATTTTTTTTTAATTTTGATTTTTTTTCCCTACCATTTACAAATTTTTTTTCTGTATTGTGAATTTTTTTTTCTCACGTTACCTCAAGAATTATTTTATGTCTTTCTTATAATACATCTGGTGCATAATTATTTCAAATCACCTTTAATAATATTCATTTATTTTTCTTTCGTTTCGAATTATTTGTTTTGTTGAAATACAGAATTAGATCAAAATTTTCCCCTGTTATCAAAAATTTTTAATTTTTCTTTCCTAATTCCCTGGTCTGAAAGTAGCTAACTTCATTTCACCATCACTTTTTCATTTATTTCATTCTTATTAATTATTACTTCGAATATTGAATTCAATTACAAATCATATAGGGTTGTATAAGTCTTGTTATTTTTTTTATTTTTTTTATTTTTTTTTTAAAGGGAAGTGTCCAATTGCAACTTTAACGTGTGTTGTCTCTTGCCCAGTGTGGACCCACTCGAGAAACACACAAGGACAAACTAATATACTATCGTCATAAAATACATTGTTTGGTTAACACAGGGATGGCAATCCTTTTCTTGCGGCATTTGCTGGGGATTGATTTCCGTAATATTTTTTTATTATTTTTTTTAATTCAAGTTCATTCAATTCATTAATTATGAACACTGACAATAATGATAGAGTTTCGAACATTTTCCGTGGAAATGGCTATGAGGGATGGCGTGCAACTGTCATAAGCACCCTAATTGGTAAAGTCTGCCACTCCACAATTTTTCCTACTGCTCGTGAAACTAGTTATATTTATACCTCATCTGAAGAACACCTTACGTCTAAATGGCTTAAATTCTTTCAAACTCAGGAACGGGCAAAAGCCCACATTTTTGAAAGACTTGACAAAAGAATCCTTCATCATGTCAAAACTTGCGATGTTGTTTCTCAAATTTTCAAAATTTTGGATGCTCGATATAGAAATCAGACAGCTACTAACATCATGGTTTTAAAATCAAAATTTCAGTCCCTTCGCTTCGATCCAAGGAGAGGTACCATCCATAGATTCTTGGAATATTTTTTGACTATTGTAGAAGAACTACGTGATGCTAATTACCCCCTATCAGAAGCAGATGAAATTGATCAATTAATGATGTCATTACCCGAAAAATTTGATACTGTCTTCTCTGAATTTTGTCAATTAGAAATAGAAAAACGAACTACTGTCAGGCTCATAAAAATGATACTAGAAAAATGTGATCGTATTGAATACTCTAATAAAACGTTTCCTGGGTTTGATCAGCCCAAATCATCATACCAACCGATGAATAATAAAAGAAATTTTCAAAATTTCAGAAATAATAATAATTCCAATAACACAAACTCGAATTATAATACAACTAGTTATCTTAACGATCACAAAAATAATCAAACCAAACCAAATAGTTATCCTTCTAAAGATAACATTTCCCAAATGGATGTTACATGTTTTAGATGTAACAAAAAAGGACACATATCCAGAACATGCCCTAATGAAACATCAACTACTAGTAACACTCCTCAACCCCCTAATCAGAACAGTAACTCAAAATCCCAAAATTCCACAAACAAGAACTCCCAAAATAAAACAAATGATAAATCCAATTTTCGTGTTAAATATTCAATGATGTTACATTCAAATCTTAACCATTTAAGTTTTGATGACATCGACGATGAATTTCAATGGCCCAAGCCCCCAATAGTATCAAAATCTGTCCCCCCAAAAAACCAACTCCACACGATGTTATTAGACAATGGAGCAGATGACTACATGGTCAACGATCTTTCAAAATTAAGAAACATACGCAAAGTTGACAATACTCGTAGAGCACTTTGTGCTAAAAAAGGTGTATTTGTAAATCCCACTCACGTTGGATCTATGTATGTCAATGTCTGCAATTCTAAAGCAGAATTTTCCACAATTCACTTAAAAGTAGTATATTATGATCCTGATTTGAGCCTTGATATTTGGTCAGACGCTAAAATCATGGAGTCTGGAATTTTCAAAATAATAACTGACACTGATCATGCAGACATCATAAATAAACAAACAGGTGAAATCACAATAACCGCTCCAAAGAGAGGTTCCATGTATTATATAGACTATGAGATAGTGGAAGAAGATGAAGAACAAAAAGTCTATCAAGAGCTTATATGTATGCCTGTCCCTAATACGACATTAGATCAGGAAGATCATATAGATGATCAAAATCAAAATTTTGAAGAACAAATTCAGGCTGAAACTAGTAATCCACAACGAGAGCAGGAAAGCATTGACCAACCTCAAAATTTACAAGATACTGCGGTGGAAGCAGTCACTCAGGAGATTTATTCCGAATCAGAGGACGACTTAAATGGAGAGAGTGTCGGAATAAATAGAAAGTATAAGAAAAATATCAATAAAACTAAAACACTTTGGCACAGAAGATTAGGTCATCTAAGTGGCAAAAGTCTCAAAGCCTTATCTAAAGTAGTTGTAGGCATGCCCCAAAATGTGGTCTTTAAGGATGATGACTTTGCCACATGTGAAATATGTATAAAAGCTAAATCTACCCGACTTGGTCATCATGGTGTGAGAACTCGACCAACTAGGAGAATGGAAGTAATCTCATCAGACATCATGGGACCCTTTCAAGAAGCATACAACGGAGATAAATTCATTATAACATTCATTGACCATTATTCAAAATATACTCTTGCCTTCCTTATACTGAGAAAATCACAGGCCTTTGATAAGTTTAAAGAGTATTATTTATCATTCAATACTAAATTCCCAAATGATCCCATCTCTGTACTCAGAACGGATCAAGCAAAAAAATACTCCGATTCAAAGATAACACAATTCTGCTCCAAAAAAGGAATCACTTTAGATGATGGTGTGGCATATACCCCAGAACTAAATGCTATAGCCGAAAGGCAAAATAGAACCCTACTCGAAAGAGTTAGAGCTATATTATATGACTCCAAAATTGACTTTAAATTATGGTCCACAATTGTACTAGCTGCCACCCATATCATCAATAGAAGTCCGACTCGCGTCAATTTAGGAAATATTACCCCCTACGAGAAATTATATGGGACCAAACCCGACATATCCCATCTTCGAGTTTTTGGTGCTATTGCTTACAAACATGTTCCAATTAAACAGAGACAGCAATCAGCAGTCAAAGCCAAGAAGAATGAAGAGGAGCATCTCGACCCAAAATTCCTACCCCGTGCAATCAAAACCATTCTAATCGGATTTTCAAATGTAGGTTATCAGGTATTGGACCCCATAAAAATGAAATCCTACAAATCCTGTGATGTTAAATTTGATGAGACGAAAACATTAGCCGATTTTACCTGTAGACCTGAGGAATTACAAGTAAAACCCTTAGAAGAAGAAATAGAGGCAATCTACAGGGTCAATGTACTAAAACAATCCTCACTAGAAGACTCACAATTTATAGAAGATTGTATGCCTGTAAGCTTTAGTGATATTTATCAAAATCCTTTCAAGAAAGAGTGGCTAAAGGCTATCAATGATGAGCTGCAATCAATGTCAGACCTTAATGTGTGGAAAATTGTAGATCGTCCACCCAATGTCAAACCTATAGATACACGCTGGATATTCACGGCCAAAGCCAATGAAAGAGGAATAATGTGCCCCAAAGCTAGACTCGTAGCTAAAGGTTTTATGGATCGATCCGAATACACCATGACAGAAACATATGCACTTGTTGTGCAACTTTGGTTAATTAGATGGATCTTTTCCGTAACCAACCTATTAAACTTACAACTAGTTCAATACGATGTCAAAACAGCCTATCTTAACTCTAACATTAAAAATGACATCTTTCTAAATATTCCCCTAGGTTGTAATGTCGATAAATCAAAATTGTTAAAACTCGAAAAATCCATCTACGGCTTAAAAACATCAAGTAAAAATTGGATTGAGTTACTGGATACTCATCTTTCAACATCCAATTTTACTAAATCCAAAATCGACAGATGCGTCTACATATGTAAAGATGAATCAGATGGCATTGCCTTTATGATAATTTACGTGGATGACATCCTACTAGCAACCAACCGCCCCGAGTGGATTAATGAAATAACCACCCACTTCGAAACACATTTCACAATGAAAGTCATAAATAATCCATCTCACTTTGTAGGTTTTGAAATAGAAAGAAATCGTGAATCACAAATTATAAAGCTCACACAAAAGCAACAAATCCAAAAGATTCTCCAAAAATTCAAATTATGTGATTCTAACCCTTCCAAAACACCTATGGAGACAGGCTTAAAGTTGAGCAAATCTGATGGAACCGATAACAAAGAATATAGATCAATGATTGGAGCACTATATACGTATCTAGAGGCACAAGGCCAGATATATCTTTTTCTGTTAATTACCTTTCAAGATTCCAAAATTGTTCCGACAACACCAAAAAGAATCACGTACGTCGCATCATACGATATTTAAAATCCACTATTGATCTAGCACTTGTCTATAGATCCAATTCTGAAGGTATATCAGCCTATGTCGATGCATCCTATGCCCCCGACATCGATGATCAACCTATAAATTTAACAGAATTAGAAAAAGGAAAATCTATAACTGGTTACTTAATTACCATGGGCGTTCATCGCCAAAATATTCATGCTTCATCATCCACAGCAGCTGAATTAATAGCTCTTCACGATTCTTTTGAGGATATCGAACTTGCTTGGATCCTCAACCGTGAATTCTTCTCAATTGACACTCCTGTAACAGTATACGAAGACAACATTTCTGTCATACATGTCATTTACAGAGGAGGTCAAAAACGTCTTTGAGCTCTCATGATTAAATGTTATGGACTTGCTCAAGCCTATAACGATAAAATCTTCATATTCAAAGAAATAGCTACCGAAGACCAATTAGCTGACTTACTCACAAAAGCCTTATCTAGTAAGCAGCACATTTCTCTAACCCATAAAATCCTGGAATCCCCAAATCTCGATTCATAAAATGTCAACTCCAATATCAGATCCAACCTGTAACACCACAAAACAAAACTTTTCACATTAATAATTAATAATTTAAAAAATTTTTCCATATAAAATAAACCTACCTTACCTATACTTACCTTGTTTACTGCATGCTATTTATCTTAATACCTAGAAAAAAAAAAAAAAAAATGCATGTTACTATATTAATCGACCTTATATATTTATTAATTAATCAAAATACTTACCATACTCGTCCAATTTAGTTACCATTTTTTTTATATACACAATTTCACCATTTTTATACATTTTTTTTCCAATTCATGTTAATTTTTTTTATATAATAATGTAATTAAATGTAACAAACTCATAAACTTTAAAACACTTTTGTAACACCCACAGTCGTGATCGGTTCAAAAGATTGTAGGTGGGTGTTGAGACCACCAATCCTTCTCCCCTCTCACTCCTGCGAACACACGATCACACAAATACATAATTTATTTATATCTATTTGCGGCTACACTGTTCTACCACTTCCGCCACTCATTTGTTCATTTCCATTATCATTCGTTTATTGCTCTAAAATGTACTTTGCTTAAATTATGTATCTTCTATGAAATACACTTGCTTCTTGGACGGAACTTCGCTTAAATCTTTCTTTCTTGTTACATCTCCGGTCCTCATCCTCTATACTAGTTGTTGAGACCACCAATCTTCCTCCCGTATCACTCCTGCGAACACTCGACTATCATCTTTCACAATATACTTTTGTACCTTTGCTCTCGGCTATACTGTTACACTATTCCGCCGCTCACTCGTCTATTTCCGTGCATGTTCGTTTACCTCTTACACTTTATACCTTGTATATGGTTCACAGCTCTGCTGCAATTACACACCCTTCTCAGATGTTAGTTCGAGTACATCTTTATTTCTTCAACACAATTACCTACTCTGCCGCATCGATCCATAACCTCTAAACTATAGTTTCAGGTTAAGAAATTACAAAAAACTATCGACAGTTATCCATACCTCTAACAAAAATATCGATCTACGCTAAACAACCGATTTTTCAGAGATTTTTTGTTTCCAGTTTTCTCGAGAACTGCTAAACCAACGAGCACCGAACTTCTTTCAGACCTTCTTCCATACAATAGCCATCATTCGTAAAAATTTCCAGCCCTATCTGTTCGGTAGTTTTTTCAAAACTTTGAACACAAAATTTTGAGCCATACATACGTTAAAAAATTTGAGTCAAAATGAAAAAAAAAAATAAATGGAACTAATCGTTTCGTTTTTTCATGAAACGGATAATTTTCATCATCCCCACCCATAATCCTTTTGTGAGATCAATTTTGTATTTTATCCGGTCTTTACATCAGCTCTCGTTCTGTAACCTCACTAAAAAGACAAGTAGCTTGCTGTTTTAATTTACAAGCAAATAGACAAATTATTATATCAGTTTTTCGCGGCAGATTGTAAATTTAGCCAGTTCGGCAAAATGCAAGTTTGTTATTATCGATTCGAAGTTGGCTGAAACATGAAACTTGCAAGTGGAGCGTCACCCGGACACCAACGGTGTAGAAGATGAGAGAAAGAAAGAAACAAACTGGCGAGTACCTATACGTAGGTATGTAGGTACCGAGCTATTTGTTAGAAGTTGAAAAACAAAAAGATGAAATCATAAACGTGTAAAGTTTTGGTAGGCAAAAGCTCTCGAAAATGTTTTTCGCACGAAAGTCGTAAAAATTGATGAGCTTTGTTTCGTGAAATCAAAAGTTTTTAAACTTATTACGTAATAAGTAGGTACGTACACAGGCTGAGCTGCGCAAGAGCCTCTCCTTGAAAATGAGCCGACGAATTCGCTTAAAACTACATTCTCACACATTTCCAGACTAAAGGATAAAATTTCGACAAGGCGTAAAAAAGTTTTTCTGTCTCTTTAATTTGAAAGAGAAAAAGATAGGCTACGTAGGTACTGAGTGCGTTTTATTCTTCGATGCAAATCTCATTCGCAATGTCTCGGGCTTAATCACCCAGTTTCACGTGCGAATTCTCCATCGTTGAAACACGAATCGTATTTCAAATGGAGCTGAAATTTGTATTCTGAGAACTTGGCTTTGGGCTCGCCTTTGCCACTGCACATTTGTAGTACCGTCGACTCCGTATTTTGGGGGTTATCTGTTTTTTTGCTCGTTGTTTCACGTTTTTCGACGAACCGAATTCAAAAGCGAAATCCTAATATCTCTCTGAAATTAAACCGAATATAGACCTGCGTTTTGGTCGTTCTTGCGGAGATAAGCGAAGCCAGAGCCGGATTAGGAGGATGAATTTTTGGACAAAGCGAAAACGATAATTATTGTAGGTATTTCGAATAACTGCTGGTTAGTGTGGGCACGAATTTTATAAAAGGTTATTGAATTTGTCGTGAATCGTTGATCGTAGCACTCGCAGTCGTTAAAATTACGCAAATGGTCGTACCTGGAATTGAAAAATTTCCTCAAAATTCAAAACCTAAAATTTGAATACGTATCTCACGAACGGTTAAGAGATAGAAAGAAAAGGCAAAATTTTCTTATAATTGCTTCATCGTGATGACACAAATACTCCTTTTCTATATGTATATAAACTAAAAATTTTAGCCCCTAACTCGCAAGTTGAATAGTTACCTTTTTATGCACTAAGTCAGACGACATATTGCGCGAGTAGGTACTGTTTTTTGGCCATATGAACACTTCTCGTCGATCCAGAAAAGGCGGGGGTTGGAATCGAGCCACAACCGATTCATAAATTTAACGTAAAACGTAACGCAAAAAAGAAACTCAATTCAACCCTGTGAGCCGTAGCGATTGTAGTTTTATTTTTTTACTGGATCACAGTGGGTCACGTCAAAACAATAAAATAGAGTAAATGATCGTGGGGCTGCGTCGTAACTCCAGCCACAGGTTTTTGGAGCGTAGAGTAAGTCACCTGGCTCTATGGTGTGTACCACCATCCAGTCGGTATTTAACATTATTTTCATTTCGTGCTTTTTTTTTCCACGTTTTATTTCGGTCTTGGTCTTTTTTGTTTTGTCAAACTCGTCTGACAGATCCGTAGATATTATCCGGTTTTTTATCATTTATTCGATTAAGTCGAATTTCGCATAAAATTTGACATTTATTTTAAAAACAATAAAAGGCGTGCGAGGGTCCCCCCTCACATATTTAATGTGTAAACATTCAGCTGAAACACAATAAATATGTATCTAGCTTGTATGTGTACATGCATGTAACGTGCTGCTAGCTTGCCACGGACGTCTGCTTGTGAGTGTGTGTATGTGTGTTATTTGACTAACAGAATTTGAAACTGGACAGTGCGCTGTGCAGTTTTTTTATGCAATCTCAACTTTTTTGTGTCTAATATTTTTTTACACCTGGGAGGAAGTGGACTAGAGAGCAAAAATGTTTACACATTAAAAAAATGATAAATAGATAGGTATATCAAAAATTCTCACGCAATGCTGTAATTTCTTTCTCGAGAGATTTTATAAATGATTCTACGTAGGCTATTGACCATTTAGACTTGGACATTTTGAACTCATTCGATTCATTTTGATTCACTCTCTTATTTTGTTTGGTTATATTTGTGTTTGGTACGGACTTTCGACCTACAGCAAAGCCCCGTTAATATGTTCTCGCATAAAACGTTTTCCAGCGCAATACCGTATTTTATACACAACCCGCGTAAAAGCTGCCAAACAAGACACTGGGTAAGCAACTTTCCCGTGTAATACTTTTTTCAGACAGCTCTGGACAGGTTTATTATTGGAAATTCGATATTTTGTGAAGAGAAAAAGTGTTGTTGAGTTCTGCCCCGGAAAATTTTACAGTCTCTTCAGTGAATTATTGTCGCACTCTTCCAAATTCAAACTTAAGTTATTAAAAACTGCTGAAAGTTCCGCACTTTTGGCCATTATTAATTATTTTTACGTAAAATTTTTTGTCACCGTCGATTTTTTCTATAAAAAATTTAAGAAAATGCGATTAATATTTTTTTATCATATTTTCCAATTTTTGCGTGCGTTACCTTCTCCCGCACAATACGTTTTTTCTTTGTAGCCTCTTTGAAAACGTATTAACGCTGTTTCAATGTATTTTAATGGACACACTAAGGTATATCATAAATTTTTATCAAATTATGAAATATTACGTCATAATTTTTCCCACGCACCCAGTCACATTTTGTTACAAAAATTATCACCGATATCATTAGATCTCGTGTATGTGAAAGTAATGCCACTTGCGGAATATTCTATGACATCCCAATCTCGAGTTATACTAATTCTACAGAAATAGAAAATACGTCAATTTATGGACAAAATTTTAGATACGACCACCTCTCAATAACTGGTCTCATGATTTTGAAAATTATAGTTCGTCAGACTCTTTAAAACTACCTCTCTTTAATCCTACTCTCAAAGATAAAGTTACAAGGAAATTGAAACATCTCATTCAGCTAAATGAAATATATCTACTTCAGGTTCCAACTGGTGACTGACTAAATTTTACTCTGGGTGCGTTTTTCTGATTTCACTGGTTTTCTAAAGGCCTTTAGAATTAGCTTCCCATCGTTACTCCGGTAATAATGGCATCCAATTTTAAAAGACTGATAAGTTCTCCCACCAATGGAGATTTTGAGGTCTTTTTTGTAATCTCAGTCGCTGGAAGAGCCTACTTCTGTTTCTGATTCCAGCCAGCACAGTATTCTTTTAAAAAGTTATTTCGTGCCCTGACGTAATTAGGAAGTTTGTCCACGAAAATTAAGTGTTTTGTCGCCAGTTTTATAATTTTAATTTAAGTCAGACTTCGCTGTCGTAATTATTGTAACACTATGCAACATCATTTAGTATGTCTATGTATTTATTAATTAATACTCGTCGATATGTTTTGCTAGTGTTAATTTCATTTACACCGCGTTTGTTTAATTATTTGGCATGTCGTGGGTATATTCCAGTTGGGAAAAGCAGGTTATTTTATTTTGGGATTTGATTTATTCTGCAATAGCATATTTGGGTTGTAACGTTGAAATGTGCTAAAAGAATGTTATACAACAGGGGTTCATAATCCTGAGCTGCGTCATTCTGACAACTCGTTCTGTTTAAAAAACGACACCTGTGTTGGAAGTGTTGCGATTACCAAAACGTGAAATAATCGATTAGTTAAAGAGTTTGGTAAGATTTTGTGTTGTTTTTGGGTTCTGTTGTGGTGACATGTGCCCACCCTCTCTACCATACGACACAACTCATTCGATACAACGCATTCCTGTAGCTTTGTATCTTTCTATAAGACGACCATTTTGTATCTAAAAATAATAATATAAAGTTCGTTGCTTCTTCTGCGATATCAAATCTTCGAGAAATGTTAATTTATAAATTACTCACTTTCTCAACGATTTCTTAATTCATTCGTTTCATCGCTTAGAAAATCAAAAATATAAAAATTCCATCTTACCACGAGAGTGCGAAGGAAAATTTTCAATAAGTAGACGGTAAATGTGTGGTGAAAACATGAGAAAAACAGCAGAAAAGAAGCGAGAGAATCTCCCTCACCCCTTATTTCCTACGCAGAGACCACAGAGTGTCAAATATAATAGAGGCGCACGCTCATCTAAAAACCATTACCAAAGAGGCCCCTACTTTTGAAGCTATTTACCCCACTCCTACAGCGCTGAATTCGAATTTGCTTGCCCCTCATTCGGGCCCATTAGCGATAACCAGAATTTTTTTTTCTTCAAATAATTTAATTAAACGAACGAATAATCGCTATAATTACTAATTCATAAATCACAACAAACACGAATTTCGTAGCTTAAAATAAGATTGAAAATTGTTGGTATCTGCGAGCAGGCTGGGATCTTTTGATTACGAAAGAGGTGCCATTTTTCGATTCTATTAGGTACATTATTTAATACTCGGCGACGGACACAAGAATTTTCTCTATTTTATGACTGGCTTTGGCCCCATAAACAGTCTACGAGAGTACCTGTATTTCGATTCGTAGTTCACGTCGAATTTTCATTCGGCCCCTGTCTCAGAGAACGTGCCCACCCCATCGGGCAGGACGATACTCCACCATCATATTGTCCAAAATTTCGGCTTCAAAGCGTCTCCGGCGCGTCATCATCTTGGGTACACCACAGAAGTGCCATACCATATTACTTCGTTCAGTGTGCGATCTCGAAAATTCTCACAAATTGGACCTGCCCCTGCCCCCCTCCCCATCTCCCCATCCTCTCGCGCATCATCTTCCTCAAAATAACCGTACGCGCCCTACATTTGCGTCTACTCTCTAACGAACGTGTCACAATATTTTCACAGTCGAGTTGATTAATGCGATCGACTCGTATCCGCCGTATATACCTACGTATAGGCAGGTAGTACCCACCTAAACCATAAATAGGTATACTGTTGGTTTTTGGTTGGTAATTTGATACACGAGTAGTGGCTGATAGACGTTGGCTGCGTCGTTGTGTTTCCGATTCTTCGACTTTTGTTCGCGGCACCAGTACTCAGTCGCTGAAGAGAGGACGAGGCTAATAAACTGAGTGATACGAGACGATAAGAAAATGAAATTTGTCACACGTCGGCGACAGTTTTTGCTACACCGTAGAAAGCCAAAATACGATCATACGGTAGCTTATTATATGCCGCATGATATTATATATTTTATACAGACGTATAGCGCAACCGTATACAGAATATTAGAGAATATTGTGTGTACCTCGCGTATAATTTGTGGGTATATAATTATATACACGTGCGTATGTGTGTGAGTGTGTACGTGTACACACGCACACCTTAGGTAGGTACGCTTGTAGATAATATGAGTAGGATTGTACGGTAGTTGGGAGTGTGGGTGTGGTTGCATTAAAATCCAGCAACAATACGAAAACGTGAGCTGGTAAAACTTTTGGGAAGACATAAAGCTATACGCATCCCAGTATATATACCCATCTCGCCAAGAAAAACTCAATCTGCCAGCGCAATTATTGCAAAGGCGAACGAAAATGTTTCATTTTGAGAATGGCATCAGGGAATGTGCATTTTAAACTTTACAAGCTGCAGCCACACTGTATCAACGTTTATCGCATTCCTGCATCTTCATCTGTGTCAGATCGTATTTTTCTCACTTCACATACCCACAATTCAAACGAAAACTCCGAAGCCTAAAGTTTCTGATAGGAATCTTTCACACAATCAAACCATCATATCTTATGAAGACAAACAGATAGGTGAAGACAAAATAATTTTCTGATGGTTTCCCCTACTTGTTGTTTACAATAATGTTTTATTTTATTTTATGTTTGCTTACACTTTATTTTTCCGCTTTATTAACATTATATTTCTTTCGTAATTATATGTCTTTAACAAAATAATTCTGCTGTTCATTTTTGTAACTTTTGACCCTCATATGGATCTAAACTTTGTTAGGTTCTTCTGTCCACACTTTACGCTTATTGCTGATTTATTTAATGCGGACTAATTTACTGATTAAATATGAAGACAAGGTAAGCTACGTTCCACCATGTTTGAGAGACTTAACTCCAGTCGAGAAAAATTCAGCCTTAAGACATCTCGAAGTAAAAAATAAAAACATCCTGAACCATAGAGAATTTCAAGACAGTTCGATATCAGTGTTTCGGCTGCATGATGTCTCATTCATAGGGCATTATGACGTCATTACCATTTAAAAATTAACATACATTGAGACATTTAATAAATTTGGTCAAAATGTGTAAGTGGTACTAATAATTTTCTTTTCTCAGAAAATGGATGATTTTCATCACCCCCAGCCCTAATTATTTTGTGAAGTCAGTTTTAACTCCCTGCGTTAGCAAGAAAACTGGGTAATAAAATAATATAAAATAAAACCTAAATTAATGTAAGGCAGAAAAGACACTTGTAAACTCTTGTGTCATAAATAAGAAAAAGATAGTTCAAGCAATGCAGTCGACTTGTTTTTCTCCTGTAATTTTTACCCAGACTAGAATTGAAAAATTTGTTGGGCAGTTCTAGTTCAAACTGGTTAAAACAAGAAAATTAATTTTTCGTTGAAACTAATAGTGCCTAGTCAAAACCAGTTACCGAGTGTACCAGCATTTTTTTTATAGAAAGAAAAAATTACCTTCAGGTTTAACACGTTTATCACGTAATGTTTTTTTTCTTTTGGAGCTTGTGTGGGGTCAGCTAACTCTCAATAAGAATCAGCTAAAAAAACCTAAAATAGTGTGGTCCACTAAAACCAAATATAAATTTGGTGGCAGTCAATAACAGTTTTGACTAAATTTTCAGGCAAAACTGGTTTTAAATTATTTTGGATTTTCACATTTGTATGTTCGTCAGAACTAGAACTATTCAACGCATTTTCCAATTCTAGTTTTGACTGGTCAGTACTACCAACAAGACCATTCCAGCCAAATGAAAGAATGGGTGATCACAAATGATTAAGAGAAAAAATTTTGGAAGGGAAAAAATGAATGAGAATATAAAAATAAAAATTTTAATTTTATTACTAAGGCGTACTGAATGAGGACAGCATAAAAGGATGAAGCCAGATCAGGAAGTGGCATGTACAAAAAACAAAATAAAATCTCTTTTGTTCATTTTTTTGATAAAAAACTGAAAAGATTGGGCTCCTCATGGACAAACTTGTCTGTTCAACTATCTGACCATCATTTATTCATGTTTTGGAACTTTTGAAAGCGTGAATTTAAAAAAGGAAAGCGTGAATTTAAAAAAGGAAAGCATTCTTGAGCAACTTTTGTGTTCTCTATCACAACAATGCTTCTACTTTTACTGAACCAGATTTTTAGGAAAAAATGATGACAAAAATTCTCAACTATCACCTTACAAATTTCACACAGCTTATGAAAAAATTTTTTTATTCAATAATTTTCCAAAAAAAAAAAAGTAAAAAATTTTGGGGGAATTAAAAATATTAAAGACGCATCGTCATGAGTCCTAGAGACAGTTATCAAAAATTATCATCAAAGCCTTTATTTAAGCTGGAAAGTCCAAATGCTGAAGTGTGTTAGGGTATAGGGGGATTAATTAAAAGATGTATTCATTTTTAGACGTATTTAAAAAAAATAATTTATTTGAAAAGTAGTTCATAAACTTCATTGTCACATCTCGTAGTGTCGATGGGTTGTTATTTTAGGGGTGCCCAAAAGGGACTTTTCCCACAGCGATAGAATAACTAGGAATGGCCCTCAGTACTAGAAACGTCAAACGTAATTTTCCAATTTTAGTTCAGAAAAGTCAAAACTAGAAATGACCAAATTTTAATTTTGACGGTAACATAATTTATTATAGGTAGGTACATTATATATAATATAAAATCGTACATACATATATGAGAAAAAATTAGGTCAAAATGAAAAAATGGTCTCATTAGTTTTCTCTTATCGTGAAATGAAAAATTTTTGTCACTATCGCCCTTAACTCTCCGTGAGACAAATTTTAATACCCTATTTGCAAGAAAACTGGATAAAAAGATAATACCAAATCAATGAGAATATATTTCACTCTGTACACCTGGATTATATTTTCCACGATCAGATTGAAAATTTGTTGGAGAAGAAGATGTAATAACATTTAAATTTTCTGTATTGTTTGTTCCGGTTATTTTCAAACCTTGGGCTAAAATATTTGCTTGTTTTTATGTTTTGTTTGTTTGTTTGTTTTTTTTTTGTGTTTTTTTTTATTTTTTATTTTATTTAAACTGGAATGCGAGAACAAATAAACATTTCTATTCGTAAATGATTTCTTCCAAAATTTTACAGGGAAAAATCATTGGAGAGAAGTTTGAAAAAAAAGTTTATTCCCTTTTTCACAACGAGGAATGTCTTCTCTTGAGGAAAATATTTACAACGAAATAAATGAACTCCGTCGGAACAACTTCAAGCCTAATACACGGATTAAGAAATTTACCAAAAATAAAACATTAAGAACGTACTAAACCTATTTTTAAACTTTTCCCTCTTTTCAAAAGTGGAAAAAAAAAAGGTTCAACTGTGAAAGTGAAAAAATGACGAATCTCCCCGGTGTATAATCCACCATCTGACATTATCATTCGAAAATATAGTGAGCCAAATAAAAAAGAAAAAAAAAAAATTATCGCGATATTAAAATAAATTGACGAAGGGAAACGGCGGCGAGAGTGGTGGCGATTTTTCTTTTCTTTTGACCCTTTTATTTTTGTAAAGAAAACAATGAGAAAATATTTTATTTATCGCCAAGTTAAAAATTATTCGAGTTGAAATTTGCATAATTTTTTTTTCTACCCTACAAGTATCTCCCAATCGTCACTTTTTGCGCACGTCATCCCCGTAATTTCTTTATTATCCTTATTTTTCAACGTTTCGCTTTGATTTTCTTTTCAGCCACTGTTTTGCCTTCATTTTTCTGGTTTCAATTTTTGCGGTAGTTGTACGTCGGTAATTGACAAAAATTATCTTTGATTTGCAACCATAATAACTTAATCGTGTGTCACTGAAAAGTATATTGGCCTTTGTAAAATTTGATAATTTATGATAAATGCGCGGCTTATGGGTACAATGTTCCAGAAAAATTGAAAATGCGGGTGCAGCCCAACACGTCGTCAGTGGTAAGATTGGCTACAAGTTGGGGTGTGCCACTGTTTTTATTACTAATATTATTGCCTCGTGACCACGTACCATTCCCAACTGGGCCCGACCCGACGGTTGGAATGCGTCCAAGATGGTGATGGCTATGAGAAAGTGAAAAGTGAAAGTTAGGTACTTTTTAGTTAGAAGAAAAGTGTTAAAATGAAAGTTGATTCTTCTCCAAAGAGTTTTTTAAAGAAAAAAAAATTGCGTGGCCCATCGATAAACACCGCCTTTTCTCCCTTCAACTTGAGAATATTGGTAACGTTGATTTACGAAACAAAGTTTCGTGTTACTTAGTGACAGAGGGGAAGATCTTAAATTAAGTAGAGGAGGGTGAGGTACTATGAGACAAAGTAGGACAATGAGACGGTGACATTTTTCAATGGCAGTTGGTCGTAGAGGGTGCTTCGGTGGCATTATGCGGTAGTTTCACTCTGACGTCACAACATCGTAATTTCCAGTCGACTGTTCCGTGTCTGTGCTATTGTGAAAATCATTATTAAATAATAATCGTAGGTATTTCCTGTAAATATTTGTGTGAAATAGCGAAGTATATTGCTGGTCCCAGCTGGAAATAAAATAAGACTCCTGGTTTTGGTCTGAGTTTTTCTGATGTCACCTATTTTCTAAAGACCTTCAGAATTCGTCTATTTTTTGTTATTTCGGCAATAAAGATGACCAATGTAATAAGTCCGCTCACAATCGAGGTTTTGGGGTTTGTTTGAGACTTTGGTCAAGGAGAGAAACTATTTCTGTTTGTGTTTTCATCCGAATAAAATTATTTGTTTGTAGCTGTACCATCAAACATCCATTTTCAAACGTTCAAGTTAAACATGTAGGTACCTATAGTAGGTATAATTTGTATCGATCCAAATCCATAATTAAGTTAGTAGTGGATTATTCTCGAGTTCTGAAGATCAGTTTGTTACGTTATTGCAATTTCACTTATTTAGTAGGTATGTATTATCCTGCCTTTCTTATGTTTACGATTATTTTAACTTACGACAAATACCATAACAAATGATTAAATACTTAATGGAATTGAGAAAAAAAAAATGAAATGCTAAATATCGCATTTTGCAATTTGTTCATTTTTTTTTTCAAACTTGGTTTTTGGCCTTGGTTTTGATGTAGTAGAAAGTGTAAGACCAGGATCAAGACCCTAATATACTAATAAATCTAAATGTATGAGTAGATATAGTGGTGGCCTATTTTGTGATTAGGTATCTATCATGGGCATAGAATTTTGCGTAGTTGACTGAAATTTCAATATAGATTGATTTGTATTTCCCGCCATTCCTTTACATATATGGTCATATAATTGTGCTATATTTATATTATAACAGAAATTTTAATCGTCTGTTGTAAATATGAAAGTAAGAGTTAATGGGGTGCTGCACTGAGTTTTTCCAAATGGTTGGAAAACCCGATAAAATAGAGATTATGTTTTATATTTATTTTTATTGTTTAAAACTCGATGTACATAACACAAATTAATATTATAAACATCGCATTATGTTTTACCACTTGTTAATCTATTGCTTATTCTTAATTGTAACCTGGTAAAGTCCACAAGCCACTGGTGTGGACACCTAACTTTTCATCTTGAGAGTAGTCACAGGAATGAATTCGTCTCCAGGTGTAGAGGACGAATTTATATGTACTTTTATTCATTTCAAAAAAGGCCGACCTACCATCAACTGGCGTGACTGTACAAATATCCGCCACATATGCTTATTTCACTTAGTCAGCATATTTGGTGAAGTTTATCTGGAGGAATGGGCAGAATATAGCCTGCTATTATTTCGAGAAATAGGGATAATAGTTGTCTATAATATTGTTTTGACATGTTTCTATAGAGGACAAAAGTCTATACAAATGTGAGGGAATAGGTGCTTGTGTTTTCATTTCTGTTTTATATTATTATTATTATTATTATTATTAATTATTGTTATTATTATTATTATTATTATTATTATTATTATTATTATTATGTATTATTATTATTATTATTATTATTATTAATTATTGTTATTATTATTATTATTATTATTATTATTATTATTATATTATTATTATTATTATTATTATTATTATTATTATATTATTATTATTATTATTATTATTAATTATTATTATTATTATTAATTATTATTTATAAATTGTTAATCATTATTGAGAAGAGGCCAAATGAATGTAAAATGGTTCGTATTCGCTTTCCACGAAATCAAAAAACAGATAATCTCATCATCGCCAATTCGGAACGAGGTAATTCGATGTCATGCTGAGATTTTGACCGAATCGTGTATATAGTGGCCATTTTATCGACAACAAAATTACGCAAGTATAGGCTTATAATTTTGGAACGAATGTCATTAAATCAGCAGGACTCGCTCACGGGAAAAAAAAAATTGAAATCCGCGTCTGTTCGGAGCCGATTTATACACATCGTCGAAAAGGCGCAATCATCGCACCTATTCTTCTACCAATTATGTCCTATTATACCAAAAACTACCCCCTTCGAAACCGCATCTCGGCCGGCTCTGACGAGTAAATTCGAAAAAATTTACTACCGCACCAATACAATGATCAGCTCTCCGCCCCCTCAACCTTTGCCTAAACTAACAATACCTATAATAGGTACGATTCACTCATTCCTTCTCTTCCACGCCCCCTCCGACCGCCAGTTCAAAATGTTTGAAGAAAGGAGTTTGAAGGAAATCTTTATCATTTTTTTTATTTTTTATTTTTTATTTTTTTTTAAGTAGGTATCGTCGAACGTCTTGATTTTGACATTTTCTGGCTCCTGTTTATGAGTAGTTGTAGAGTGAGAACGTAGCTGGAATTTGTCGCTGGTTACAAACTTACCTTACAGCTGAGATAATTTTGAAATGCGTGTTCGCATCCCTGAAACTCGTTAATCGAATAATTTTTTTATTCTTTCAAGCGGGAGTCAAAAAAACAATTTTATTGCTTTGTTTTTTTGCCTTTCAAAACAAACACCAGACACTTTTTATTCATCCACCGCGTCTATCGTACGGAGGAGGTAATGTATGTCTTCAGAGCTGATAAACTTTGGACAACGCATAATTTATCTCGTCTATTTGATGAATTTTCGCGAAAACCATACCAAAATGTTCATTAGATTCCGGAAATTAACATACGGGGCTTCGAATATTATTTTACAAATTTGGTAATCAGAAAATATTGAGGTGGTACCGGTGAGTGACTTGCAAAGTTATTAGTGTGAAAAATCGGTGATTTTGGCACTTTCCACCAAATAAAACCTTCGATTCTTCGTAGTTTTTTTTTTAGTAATTCTAATTAATAGTTGATACTCTTCTACCCTCTACAATGCGGTACTAATTATTCATCGTGCAGATAGCGAATATCATAATTATTTTACTATTAATGTTATTGAGTTGGCTCTTGTAGGTGATATGAGGCAGTAGGTATTTTGGTTTTTTTTTTTTTTTTCATTATTATTATTACATTTTAGATGTTAAAGTGTCTAATCCCATGTTTTTTGAGGCGCCAAATTCAAATGTTATATTAAACTTTCATCAGTTTTTTCACCCCTAATGAATCCTAATTAGGGGTGTACAAAAATTTTTTTACCAATTCATTATTTTTCTGTATGAATGCCTATAAGTAGTTTTGAAGGCGCTAATTTCAAATTTGGCCTAATTTTTTCATTAGATTCCATTTAAACTTCCTGTGACAACAAATGGGGGTTTTATCAACTTTGAGATATTTTTTATAGTACTGCATCAGTTCATGTTTTTTGTGTTTCTGAATTGAAATCTGATGTAATTTTTACTCGTTTGACCAATTTTAAGTTTTCTGTAACTCAAAACGAGAGATATGGAAAAACTAGTAGAAAAGGCTTAAAATGTACCATAACTACAACTTGACACCAAAATTAATGAACTATTTCTAAATGAATTGTAAAATTACGCGTACATGAAACGCTGGAGTTCCTACCAATACCCTACAATAATTATGACACGTTGGAAAAGATCTTTATTAGAAATAAAGCCTGTTCAAATTATAGGAAAGATATTTTTCTTTTAATTTGGCAAAATAAAATTGAATAACCAGATGGAAAAAACCTGTGTTGGTATTATGCGAATGAAGTCCTGTTTCGACTCAATACGTGACGAAGTGGTTGGAAAATTATCGAATAATTTGTATTAAAAAACAAAAACCGACTGCGTTAATCCGAATGAGTAACTCTTACTGGTGGATATGCCCAAATTTATGACAATAATTTTTTCAATCTTTAAATTCTCATTTTCTTCAATTACAGCCTTGTAATTTTTTAATTTTCAAACGTGAATAGCCTACGACATTCTGCGAATGGTCAGCAACATTTTGAGGCTACTTTCATTAAAATCTATAAAGTAAGACACTTTCCCTGAGCGAACGAAATTCCGTTAGTTTCAAAGATAAACATACCAAACATGCAACCTCCTCCGTATGCAGTCGGTAAAAATTGCTGGTTTCAGTTCTATGCAGGCCATTATGAAACCCAGTTTATGTTGTTGCTGGCTTCTCAGAATTTTTCTGTTCACTATTTTAACATATTCGTCCTCTAACTAGAAAATTATTTGTAGAAAAACAAAAAAATACAAAAACGGAAATAAACGGACTGCTTACCTACCTAATTCCAAACGAACTTGCCCACATAAGGGATCAGGAATTAAAACTGCGTATTGAATTATTTAAAACAGTTATTTTAATGGTAAACCTTTCTTCTATTTCGGAGGGCGGAACTAACATTGGAATCTTCAGATATTGACAAATGACGAATTAAAATAGGTAGAAGGCGTAGTAGTCATTGGCTTTTATTGGATTCGAAATTTCTGTTAATAAGGCCTCAAATGCCAAACAACAAAATTGAATTTGTTAATTTACATTTGGTACGGTTAATTAGAGCGGTTCTTAGGTTTCTGCATGGTGTAGACCGTAAAGTCGAGGAAGTTGTAAAATTTCGGCCAGTGTGGTCGCCTGATTGTCGCATGGCCATGGTGCGTGACCACTGGCCAGGGCTCAGTGTCCACCCTATAGGGGCGACCAACCGCGAAATGTCGCTTTGCTTGCGATTTGCAGGCAGAAACATAGCCGATTACAGTTGCGGTAGGCTACGCTATGAAACGAAAAGTTAGCTGCGAATTTTCGTTCGTAGAGGCGTTTGGGGTACCTGCGTAGACGTGAAAATTTTTGGACGAAATTTCTGGTTGGCGTGAACGAAGAAGGTGGTGCCAAATTGTAGCGTTTCTGCAGATTAAGGACGATGAAGGTTGAAAGTTGGCGAAGGAGAGGGTCGACCCAAGTGAGTGGGGGACGCGGGCGAACGCGTTGACGAGAATTAAAATAAACAATTTCTAATTAATTGACAAAGAGATACCGAGTATAATATTCGCATTTACGTCGAGTGCCGAGAGATTCGGCTCGAGTCTGAGGTCGCTTCTCTGCCACCCCTCCCTTCTGGCGCTATGCCCATTTGTGTGCAAGTCTCGACACGACAGACTATTCAAAATCATTCGCTTAGCTGCTGTGTGCTGTGGTGGCGAATAAAAAGTACGTGCGCGAATTAACGAAATATTACTCCTTTTATGGCTGATGACGGCTCTCAGCTCCCAAAAATGAAGACGTCGTCGTCGCCTTTTGAATGAGAATCGCGCGTATCCCCCTCCCCCCTTCGCCTTCGCCTTCCGCTCCGCCGCAATTCCACTCATATCTTCGAACCCCACTGATACGTTTCGTTACGCGCCCTCTCCACTCTGCCCCGCCACGCCCGCCCCCGCCCCCACCGACCCCCCTCCTTTCCTTTCACCCGCCAAACGAACGAACATCCCCTCGTCGACGGTTACGAACGTACAGCCTTTTTGCACGACTCTTGTATACTTACTCGACTCGATGCTAAAATGTCGTAAATACGTCAGCCGGGGCGGCAGCAGCGGCAGCGTTTTCTTTCAGCCGTGCGATGCATGTCTTTCATCTGCGTCGAGTTTACGTTTTGAATTTTAAATAAGCGTTAATCTTTTGTATTTGCCAAATGAACAATATCGAAAATTTTCGGCGAAACCAAAATTAACGCGCGCGCGAACGGGTGAGGGGGGGGGTGGGAAAAACGCTCGAGGAATGCGATTGCGGATTTGTCGTCGTTCTCGGCGTATCTCCCATCCCCTCGTTTCGACGATAACCTCGTCGTAAAGAGGGGTGTCGACGATCAATTTTTTTTTTTATAATACGTAGGACCTACAAACAGAAATGAATCATTATGACACTTTGATACCTACGAAAGGTAAGCGCGTCTCCAAATAGTAGGCTAAGATACACGTTCTGAAGTGTTTGGCGAATGGACGCCGAGTAAAATACGGCACCCAGGAAAGGCGGATGTTCCTCACCTTTGAATTCAGTTTCGACAATTTTTTGACTTGGGTGGAATACTTTGTACGGTACATGATCGGGAAGGCAGTGTGCACGCTGGTGTTTTTCAAGTGAAAAAAAGTAGCTCTTATCACTGATGAATGTAATCTGATGTAAAATGATGAACGCGCCTCCACGTAAAAAGGTGAACCATCTTTTTAAACGGAGGTACGTTGACTTTACATCGAGGTAGAGGCAGAGAAATATTGTTACAGAGATGTCCAACACTCTGTATGCTCTGTGGTACAAAAATGTGACAATGATTTTCGATTATCATCATCATCGTCATCAACAAAAATTCAACTTTGTAACGTTCTGCGCTACGCATATTTTTGTAATGAAAACGGACATCGCTATACTTACACACATACACACACACACACACACACACACACACATATATATATATATATATATATATATATATATATATATCAAGCTAAAACACATGTGCAGTAACTAATATCGGATTTGGAAACGTTTTATAACATTCTATCTTCAGCTGTATGTCTCTGGGTAGAGTTTATACTTTCTAAATGAATTGTTAAATCTGCTATAGTAAAAAGGTTGATATTTTGTTCCGTTTTTTATATTTAATTTTCCTAAAAAACTTATCACTAGATAGAATTTTAACGTTACTTTCAAATCGTTAATTATATAAAATATCTTTCTTCACAAGATTCAAAAGTGAGTTTACTCTTGAACCTTGATGTGTAATATACTATTTTCATAGCGCACCGTGAATCGGAGCTGTCACCCAACAAATCAAATTTATGCAGATTTGATTTCGTGTAACAACCATTTGGATAAGTGCCGCGAGCTGTTTCATCATTTAACAAAGCATTTTCGAAAAGAACATTGTAGTTACTTTTCTGTTTGTTTATTGGTGGGTACGAATCACAGTGTTAGGATAAATTGTTTAGTGCCAAGGTTTACTTCGTTCGGAATAATTTTATTATTCTACGAAGAATATTATAAGTACCTAATACTAATTGCTTAGCAAAGAAGAATACGACAATGATAGAACGAGCTATATTTATTGATACATTTTTCAGGTTCACAACTAGAAGCAAAGTTCTGAAAATTACTGAAAATTAAAATCAATCGGATGTTACAGACCAATGTTGCAAGAAAAGGGTAAAAACTTCCGAAAAAAAAGTACGTATTATAATTCTTCTTTCGGCGCTACACATCATGAAATACTTTTAGTAGGTGAATTTAGATCGCCATGTTTTGCGGATAATTCAACTTTCAAGTCGATTTTATTAATGTTAAACCTGCCTCTGAATTAGGCCGATTAATTTGGTAAAAGAATTTCAGCCCGAATGGTGGTTTTAATAGAGGATTTCTTTTTCTGAAAACCTAGTGAAACGAGGTGAGTGACACTGCATTTGCGAGAATTGTTGCGTGTAAACAACAGCTAACCTCGTCAATGAATACGTACCCAATGCGAGCTACTGTGGCTATGTGCGTGAGTAGCATGCCCGAGCACTTAAGCAAGCACATCAGTGCGAGTTTTTCAGTCTGATATTGACCCTTCAAGTCTCACGCAGCCCCCTACCAAAGGCTGTACAAAGATATTACGTTAATACATCAAAAATACGTAGTAATAGGCTTCCTCAGATGAAGTTTAAAAAATCTCCAAGATGGTATATTAAATGTTGAGAATTTTAATGCAAGACGCTGGTTTTTTCCGGTTTGCAGATTTGAAAAAATTAGCTAAAATGCGTTTATAAGTATTTATCGCAATACCTAAATTATTTATACTTGTACTCGACGTCTGCAGTGAGACGAAGGAGAATTCAACGCACCACCGATAATGATCGGGTGCATGTAAAATGTGCGAAGGCCTCGTTTGATTACACAAAACATTTTACACTCTCATGGCATTTACCAGCCACCAACTCTTGGAATACGTCATAATATGATTGACAATAAAATACGGGTCGTTGACTTTCCATCATTATGACGGTGCGTCATCTTAGGAAAATATGAGGCTGAGATGATACAACTTACTTTCATTTTTATAAAATTATCCTTTTCACTGATAAAACTTGCAGGCGGATTAAAATTTTGGTGAGGTACGATGTAACTTGTTCTGTATTGGTCAATTGTCAAACGATAGGTGCCTCACCTGAAGTGCTTGTCACCTCTACACTTTGGTTACGAGTTTTGTAAAACCGATTTTGTGACTTTATATTTTCTATTTGTAGAATTGTTGATAAAAATACGTACCATTTTACCGTAATAATTATGATACCGGTATGCATAGATCGGAAACATGACATAACTCGAGTATTATCATTTTTGAACTACGACGTCTTCTTGTTTGATTATACTTAGTGCTACGATTAACTTCTTGTTCACACATCTGTTTGAATATCGCTTGGTAGGGGCAGCAATTCGTATATCGTATACGTAGCCATTAGGGGGTAATATTCAAAATAAAGTAGGCCTATTCTCTCTGCATCGATATGGTTAAGTACTACAAAATATCAACTGGATTATAAATCACATCGATATTCGAAATTTATTATTTTTAATTTAATTTTTTTCGAGTATGACTTAAAAGGAACTAAATACCTGATATATGCCATTTGTGAAAGTTACTAATTAGTGTACTTAATAATAAATTTACAAACATTACTCCCCCATCAAAAAAAAAGACGCTTTTCGTTTCATATTTTCCCTAGGCAGATAATATTTATTCTGCGATCGTTAATAGACCTTAAATTGAGTTTTTCAATTGCTGTTTCTATAAACCACCCTTACAAAAGTAACCTACCAACGAAAGTAGGCAGCTTGGGAAAAACTATTAGATAAAACGATTATGGAAAAATACTAAAATAAGGATTCGGTGGTTTCCGAACGATTATTTTACGAGTATTGACGTATAAACGTTTGCCTCATTCAAAATGTCGATTCTCTTCGTTCATTTGCGTTCAGTACCCACGATTCTACCCGAGAAATGTGTTCAAACCACACACCCACATGGAAAGATACTTTATACCTGCATAAAACCCAAATAAAATAAAATAAAATTGCCAATCGAAAAAGCGTAAACTTTTCCCTTTTCGTCTTCATCAATCAGGAAGAAAAAATTACGTCTTCGTTTTCATTTTCTGTTTTAAATTAGGCTACGGTATCGTTAGATTTTTTTCATTTTTAATTAGCGGAAGTTATTTAATAAATTATTATTTTGCGTTTCTAGCTATATTCCCGTCTAGCTCTGCCAGTTATTTTATGAAATTTGAATTTCAAAAGGAAACTTTTTAATTGAAATATGCCACGAAAAATAATTAATATATTTATGAATATTAATGGAGAAGGGATGGCCTTGATGACATCAGCGCCTTAGAATGTGGAAAAATATTTTCGTAGATTATAAATATTGAAGAGTCTAAGAATAATTTTGGGTAAATACATTATGATAATAATCGTACCTACACATAGGTCAAATATCATCATCGATAACGAAGATTATCTCATAAAAATACTATAAACGCAAGTTTCTGCAAATAGGTAGCCCACGATATTTTTTGGCGATAAGGTGGTTTATGGTCTGTGCCGTATCCAAGGAGGAGGGTGATTATCTAATGTTGACACATGACATATTATGACTGGCATTTTTTTTGGAAATGTTATTAGTGTTAACCTTATGATGATTGAGTGTTTTACTGGGAGCCAGATAGTTTTTCCATTCTTGGTCAAAAGAAATCGTAATGGATTCTAAAGGTTGGGAAATTTTCATGATTGATTTATAAAAACTGAATGAAAAACAGTATCGTATTCCGGATTTATCTGTATTTATCTGTGGGAGAGGTTTTACATTTTTAGAAGATAATTTTGCAAGCGGAGCAAGATAATATGTTTTGTAGATTTTTTTTTATGTTCACAAACATGCGAATATTTTAGTGGTTTTTTTTTTGTGGTCTTTTGTGGGGGGATCTTGAGACCCAAAATCCCTGTGGATATAGCCTTGGTTGAAAATCATGGTTAACCTAGGTAGTTCTTTTTCAGAATTCGCCTTGTAAGGAATAAGATTCCTGAGCGTGGGACTGAGTGTACGAAATATATATTTCTTAAGCCAGAAGCCACCTAAAGAAATTAAAAATATTTTCAACATTTTTTTTATGGAAAACTATCCAGTTTTCACGAAAAAATAATGTAAGTAGGTACCTATAACGATTTTTTCTTTTTATATTTTTTTCTCCCTAGTGAGGGGGCGTAGCTCATCTTTTGATTCGAAAAAAGAATTGAAAAAAAACTCTAGCACAAAATACTTCGCAAGAAAACCCAGTTTACCAATTTTCATCCATAATAAATTTAAAAGAAAAAAAAATTTGAATTCCAATTACTTGAAGAAATTGTAAAATAATATCAATAGTAATCAATATTTCTATGCCGTATCGATAGATTACCGATATCTGACAAAAATATCAATATATTGATATTTCATTGCTAGTTTTATGTAAAAAAATTAAAAAAACTAGGTATTGATAGTTACCCACATCTTTAACGAAAGTATCGATTTATCAGTGTTTTGTTGGTCAAAACTGATTTTCCAGGAATTATTTGTTTTCCAATTTTCTCAAGAACGACCAAACCGATTAGCACCAAACTTCTTTCAAATTTGCTCCCATCTGAAAAATATCTTTCATAAAAATTTCAGCCTTATCGGTTTTTTAGTTTTTTCAGAACCGTAAAGAGAAAATTTTTTTCAGCAACATTGCTTCTCTATTTTTCTCAGAAACTAGTGAACTAATATAAACCAAACTTCTATGTGACTTGCACCAACATGAGGAAAATTTATCGTAAATATTTCAGGCCGACCCTTTTTATCATTTTTTCAGAAACTAATTAACCAAAAGACACCAAACATCTTTCAGACTGGCTTCAATATAAGAACTATCAATCGTAAAATTTCATCCCTATCCAGTTTGTAGTTTTCTCAAAATCATGAACACAAAATTTTATGAAATACATAAATATATATATATATTATATGTATATTGTGGGGACTCTCCCGTACGAGGTATAGGGGCTCGGACCCCTCGACGACAGTTGCCGCCCCAAAGGGCAGGCAAACAATCGTCCTTGTGACGTTAAATACACAAAATACGTTCGATCGTAATTACCTGTATGTACTTGCAGGTAATGTACGAGTACTGAATCGTGACACAATAAGATGATGTCACGATTTGTACACGAACCAGCCAGTCATCTCTTATCTTGATAGGGGATGATGCAACCTAGCCGTTCTCACCAACGTACGTATTATCTTACGTACGTGTGTTTGTTTGCGTGCAAATAAGCCGTATATAAACCACCCGAACTGGCTCTAAAATCGCCAGTGTTCGCCTTGGTTTTGGCTTACCCGTACTTATGTACAAAGTGGTTGAACACGTTTAAATTCTGTTGAATTTCCTTCTGGTGAGAATATCTTTCACAACAAGGTATTCCACATATATAAAATGGGAAAATGGTAACAATCGGTCTCTTTTTTCATGAAACGGATAATTTTCATCATCTCCATCCTTGAACGTTTTGTGAAGTCAATTTTAATACCTCATTTGCAAGAAAACTGGGTGAAAATAGGATACCTAATTCAAACAGATGCAACCGGATCCCTCATATTTCTCCCTCAAATTTTGGAAAATTTCGGAAGATAGGCGATAAGTCAATGAATAACTTAAATACTTACTCCCTTCTACTAACGTTTATTAATTTTGTTGATTTTTTGAAATTAATTATAACTTTTTTTTTCTCACCACTCTGGAAGGCTATAACTGGAAAATAAGATATTAACCAGAAAACTGTAAGAGGAAATTTTTTTGTCTTTAGACCCCACTTTAGGTTTGTCCTATTTGCCAAGTTTTCATGTCAGGGCAGGTGTAACACCAAACGAATCAGCACCAGGGTAATATCAGGTTACCTCAAACAAAGCAATGGCGTTAAGAAAATTTTGGTCCAAAAAGAATGCCAAAATGTAACACCATTAATCCCAAACTATCTCATTTCTGATAACAGTGATCTCTTACCTGTACCAGTTTATAAAAAAAAAACCAAAACACTCTGTCCTTTTCCTTATTTTCTACACTTACTCGATAAGCAAGTGTAAGATTTGCTGTCCTATGTTACCTTCGGTGTTACCCTCATGTACAAAAAGAATGCCAAATTAATAATCTTCCTTTGTTGTTATAGTACAAAAAGAATGTCACTTGACACTGAGGGTAATACCAAGTGCTTAAAGTTTTAATTTTTGTAGCTTATAGAACAGACTTTTCATGTCGTATAATATTATATTCCACACATTACTGGTTAATTCAAAATTACATATACTATTCTAACATCCAATCAAACGTATTCGTTTATCTCCCACGACACAATAGAAATCACTCAAACTTGTACCCTTATAGTTTTAATTCTGATTCTTTGACATTTCCTATTTCTAGATGTGCTAATCATCCCAGAAAATTTTTGAGCGCTTTATGTCATTGTAATTTGTAAATAAACTTCACAAAATAAAGCATTTATTACAGAAATATGTATCATCATCAGGCTCCTATATTTCATAAATTTTGGTGGCCGAGCAGCTAAGTTCACACCTCAGAACCTCGATGAAGCGTGTTCAAACCCCGGAGAAAACAGAAATTCTTTTAATTATTAAGAAATAATAAATTTAAACTAGCGCTAGAATCCTTCTGGTGAAGGTTAGCAACATAATAGCTGATAAAATGAGAAATGTAAAAAAGGTACAAGTTACTCATTTACATACTGTGGAATACCTTGTCGTGAGAGATATTCTCACCAGAAGGAAATTCTACAGAATTTAAGCGTGTTCAGCCACTACATACGAAAGTATGGGCAAGCCAAAACCAAACCGAACACTGGCGATTTTAGAGCCGGTTCTGAGAGTTTTTATACAGGTTTTGGCTGGTGCACACAAACACACGTACGTAATAAAATACGTACGTTGTTTAAGTACGGCTAGGTCGCATCATCCCCTACTATCGTAGGTGGCGGCTGGCCGGTTCGTGTACGAATCGTGACATTGATTGATGGATGACGTCACGATTCGTACTCGTATATTATCTGCACGTATTCGCAGGTAATTACGATCGAACGTAATTTTGTGTGTTCGTTTAACGTCGCAAGGACGATAAGTTGCCTGCCCTATGGGGCGGCGACTGTCGTCGGGGGTCCGAGCCCCTACACCTCATACCGATGAGTCCCCACACATACGAAGTATATTACTTATTTATAGGGTTACCATTTTTGTAGGTTGAGAGCATGAGGAATCAAACTGGCAACCTACAGGTTTAAAAGCGAGGACACTACCTCATGGCTACGACGCCACTAATAGCCTGTGAAGGAGCGGGCGTATAGGTTCCCATCCCCACAAGTAGACTATTCGATGATTTTTCATGAACTTAATTTTTTTTTGGTCATTTTGATAACCGAGAAGCTGACTGGTATGTACAGTGCCTAATTTTCTTCCAATTGCCTTTTTTTTTTTTTTGGTTAGGTAGGTATTCTTGTTTTCATTTTTCGGTTTATTTCCTCAATTTTCTCGTATTTCGTTTCAACGAGAAAAATGCAAATCTCATTGCCTGAGTAGACAATTATTTTTAGAATCCTATGATTTATAAAAACTTTTTTCCCCCAATCTCGTTTAGCTGGCGGTAAAGCACTTTTTTAGCATTCTCGTTGGGATAAAGAAGTAGATATAAATGTTGTGGCACAAGAGTGCCAACAATAAAAACGACACGTGCACGGCTGCCCAGAAAATATATATAATAACATTGGAAATTAGTTTCGAATAAAAGAACCTTGCGAGAGTTTTCTCAGTGCCGGATTAAGCTAAAATGGCACCCTGTGCAATCAATCAAAGGCGCCCCTTTTCACCTATGATTAAAAAAACATTAAATGGTTTTATGGAGGGTGGTCGTGTCATCACTCATCGTAGAAGAGAATGATTGCGTTTCGCAATCGTTTTTAAGTTTAAATAATACTATTCAGTTTGGAAGAAAATTGAGTAAAAAGTAGCAATCGTAAAAAAATTTGCATTTGGTATTTTTTTTAGTCGCCGCTGCGCGACGCCCCTAAAAATCTGATGCTCCTGATGCTCTATGCAGCCACGCTAATTGCACTTACAGTAGTGTTAGCCAGGTACTGGTTTTCTCTTTCAGAACAATAACTACGTCAACGCCTTCCGTAGCTTCGCATATATTCATTGCCTTTAAGCCATTTAAAAAAAGTGTACCTGGCTTAAAATTTTGGAGCTGAAAAATCGAAAAAATATCCATTGGTTAACCAACGTTAAGCGATCCTTCATTCAAAGGCAGACATTATTGTATTTGAGATTTTTAATTTACGAATAATGTGGGCTTTAAGCGGCAGACATGGTCGGTAGACCAAAATAGGCAGCAAACGACATACCGTAGGTGCCAAAGCCTACAGGCCTACACTATTGTGCCGAAATAATTACTACACTCGTCGAATTTCAGATTACGCCAGGAAACTGCTGTGTTCGTTCACATACCTACCTATTCTTGCACATAAGTTGTGGGTATGAGTAACAAAATGACAAAATTACCCGGGTCTTTCTGATACAAGCTTCTATGCGATCAGACAAGGAGGATGTTTTTTCAGTTGTTACCGGTTGCGTCCTAAACAGATGACAGATGAAAAGCACTCTGAGAGAATAAAATATAAAACTTCTGCCATTTTATCCTTTGGTTTTTGTGTTTTTTTGTTTTTTTTTTATTTATTTATTAATATGATAAACAATATGGCTAGTTCACTCTGAAAGATACAAGTGAAAACAAAACAAAAAAACAATAATGAAAAAATAAAGATACAAAAAATATTTTCAGTACCATAAGGATTCGAACAGTGGTTGCAGAAGTGACAGTCTAGGTCATTAGCGAGGAGCCACCAAGAGGCTAGCAGATTCATATATTTAAACATAACTACATACAATAGCACCCTACACCTATTATAACCTTTGTTACTGCAAATAAAAATATTCTCTTTTACTGGTAACTAAAAAACTATCATTTGCTGGCAGGAGCATACGAACCAAGTGGAAATTATTTTTAAGAATCTATGCAACACTCCAAGCAACAGTTTTGTGTAGTTTACGCAAAAGTTTACATCAATTTAGAGCACAAGAAAATTGTGTAAATGCGACAAAAAGCTGCACAAGTGTACCTGTGAATTGTCGAAGATATTAAGAAAGATTAATGATTCTGACTGAAAATTCAAATTCTTTTCTGTTAAATGATACATAAAATCTTGATTTTTAATTTTTACATGCCTGAATCCGTGCTCTTGTGCTCCTGTCGGGAGCAAAGCCACCACATTGTTTGTCAGTAAATTTCTTCAGAATATAATAAAAATCGAACTAGTTATGTGGGAGATACCTGTACTACCTACTGTGAGACTAGAAAACTTTAAAGGCAGTTCTTTCTATCAAGGACCACATCCTGCAAATAATTTAGGATTTAGCTGTATTGCTAATTATACTGCCAATTCACTGCCAACCCCTATACAGATAAAATTTATTGTAAATCATGAGTAGGTATCAACGAGGTCGATTTATCTGTAACGTATTCATTGAAAAGGTAACGTGCAGCTATCCGATTTAATTAGGTATTTTGTTGGCAAGAAGATTAACTCCAAGACAACAAAATTTATTTGTAAAAGTACATTTCTACGTGCACTATTTGCAGTTAAAATACAGCTAACACAGTAGGTGCTAATTATATGGGTAAATTAGTAGCGCTACAGCTAAAATACGGACATTTATGAAAAATCATTGGCGGTAAAGTACCTACCTATGTATTAGCTTTAAAAAGTGTCCCAAATTAGGAGTTACCTACACGTTTTTAGCCGCCAGAATGCTAACATTATCCTACAGTTAGCAGTAGAGACTCCTAATTTTTATTTACCTCTTAGCCTCGAGTTGTTTGTCAGGAAGAAAAAAACGAAAAATGGTAGAAACGTTTCCACGCTTTATAAACGTTCGACTTTGGCAACATTTGGTCAAGATTTTGTTATTATTTTTTACAAATTTAGCACTTCGTTTTTCGGTTCAACGACGCTTTTCGATAAATGAAAAATAAATTCGGCCATCGGCGTTATCGCCATCTGATGGAGGAAACAACGTGTAAACACGCCGCCGGTTTGAATTTCAGGCAGCCGCCGCCGCCGCCGCGGCTGCCGTCGTTCCGCCGTTGAATTTTAAATAAATTCTAAGCGTCTCCTTCTCGGTTAAAGCGAGTGAGACAAAAGAAAGAAAAAAAAAAGTAGAGGTAAAAAGTAAAGTATAATAAACATTTAGTAAACGTATACATAATGCATTAGACATTTTCTACCCTTTCATATCGGAGTGGCGGAAAGTACAAAAGACGTAAAAGGCGAACGTAGGTATAAAATTTGTCCGGAATTCTCGAAAATGATTGTCGGAACTTTAGTTAAGAATACAAAAATACACACTCGTTCGAGTTTACTTTTCGATTCATTCGGCGAGGAAATAATAATAACAACGGCACCTCAACCCCACACCAGCATCGACTATAAGCTTTACGAGTGGAAAAAGTTTTCCATCCGTCACGCGACTAATTAGTAGCAGGAAATTGGATGTCAGAAAGGTTAATTTATTCGTTTAACGATTGATCAACGAACTGAAATGTTCTTCACAGCCTGTTCGAGTGACGAACATACGCCAGCAAACTCATCCGACGATAACTGTGTCGGTAACTACCAATATTACCGTATTATTGTTTTTATTTCAAACTTTTTCGAAACAGTTTCCAGACATATTTGTCAAGCAGGTAAAAAAAATCTCGCAAAAAAATCATAAAACAACCGCCATAACAGTTTTTCGTTTTCGTAGATGGCTTCAAATTGGTCCAAGTTGGAACTGCCTTTCCTTCTTACCCTCTCCTTCTTCACCGTGTCAAGCTTCCCCATCGCCTTATGCCTCTATCTGCAATACGGAAGCATAATAAAACTTTAAAGAGCCTGCAGTCATCTCTAACTATTAATACCTTCATTTTGTCATCTTTTTTTAACTCACAAAAATCACTTTGTGGGCGGAGGAGAATAGGGCATAGTCACCCTTTACCCTTACCAGACACGACCATCCAAAAATAACCTGTCCTGGTCAAGGCGTCCCTCCTTTCCCGAATTATTTTGGTAGTTTTCAAAAAAACCGTTAACACTTTCGTCATAATAAAACATCGATAGATTAGTATTTTTTGTTGGGACCACCAATCCTTCTCCCCTCTCACTCCTACGAACACACGATCACATATCGAATACATTTATTTATATCTATTCGCGGCTACACTGATATACCACTTCCGCCGCTCACTCGTTCATTTCCGTTACCGTTCGTTTATTACTCTGAAAATGTACTTTGCTTAAATTATGTAACTTATGAAATAAACATTCGCTTCTTGGACGTAACTTCACTCAAATCTTTCTTTTCTGTTACAACTCCAGTCCTCAACCTCTATATGGTAGCATAGCTCGGTAACAATCCTTGTACCTGTAACAGATTTTGAAAAATAATAATTTAAAATTTTTATATATTGTGAATTTTTTTTTTGTGTTTAAGTCAAACTTTTAAAAATTTTCGTGAATAATTGTGTTTTAATATTTTTCGTAATTTTATTTTGTGTTGGGTAACTTAGTTCCAACCTACCATTTTTTTTTTCGATTCATAAAATTTTTGTTCTCGAAAAATTTAATTCCATCTTGAATGCTGTAAACGTTCAATGAGTTTCGTCGTTTGCTGAAAAGGATTTGCCCCGTTTGTGTATAATCCAGCCAAGTGTATCGAAAAATTCCAGGACTCGCCGATTGCTAAGTTGTTTGGGAACCCTGCTTGTGTTGCCCAAAAACTAGTAAATTCATTAGTATCTGCCCTGCTTGTGTATGAACTAATTTGTCGAAGTCATCAACTGGAAATAAATCGCCTTGAGCAGTCACAAATTGATCTGAAACCAACGTAAAAGCTTCAATTCAACAACATCAAAATTGGTATTCATCATCTTAATTCAACTTCACTTTTGGTATCATCTTTAAAACTCAAAAAAACTTAACTCAAACTCTCATCGAAGTACGTTCAAAACAACCGAAGCGCAGTTTAAACAGCAGTTCCAGAGCACCACCTTCATTAATTCCAGAAAACGAACCTGAAAACAAAAAATCAACGATTAAAAAGGTATAACTTGAAAATTTTCTGCTAAAAAAAGGTAATAAAAAACATTATTTTTCGTAATTTTTTCGTATTTTTCGTATATTTTTCGTGTTCAATTTCGTGTTTTTCGTGTAACTTAACTCTTTCGATTCAAAATTTAATCTGTATATTTGAAAATATCGTTAATTTCAAATAATTTTGGCCTTTTCAAAATTTTTCCAAGTACAAATTTTGGCAAGTTGTGTGCAAATTTTTACAGCCACTTTTGTCTTGGAGTGTACAACTCGTGACGTATGCACGACTCGTTTCGTTCATTCGTTCGAACTTGTACATTAACCTTTTGTTAAGTGCAACGAACCTACGAACGCTTATCTTCGCCCATTCATTAAATACGTTGGCGCGGTTTTTCAGTTTCAAACCACCATTTTGTTGCAACTTGAAAATTTTTGCCGTTGCACAATTTTGTCGAAAATACTTAACGATTTTTTTTTGAATTTTTTTTTTCTTTCTTATACGAACATTTAAATTAAATTAAATTATTTTTTTTCTCCACTTTGCTCTTTTTTTTTCTCTCGAGCAACTTTAATTATTTATTTGAAAATATTATACATATTTCAAAATTTTTTTTTCTACTGTGAATTTTTATTATTTTTTAGTGTTACCAGTAGAATTAATTTTGCGTAATACTTGGCGAAATTTAAATTTTTTTTCTCAAATCATCTGCAATTTTTTTTTTCTCTTTTCTACAATTTTATTTCGAATTATTTTTGTGGGTATACTATTTCAAACAAAATTTCCCCTGTTTTCAATAATTTTATTCCTTTCTAATTCCCTCGATCTGAAGGTAGCTAATTTCATATTCACCCTCACACTTTCATTTTTTTTATTGATTTTAATTAATCATCTTATCGAATTTTGAATTCAAATACGAATTATTTTTGGGTTAAAAAGTCTTGTTATTTTATTTTTATTTTTTTTATTGGGAAGCGTCCAGTCTCAACTTTAACGTGTGTGATCTCTTGCCCGCAGTGGACCTACTCGAGACACACACAAGGACAACTTAAATACTATCGTTATATTTTCAAATTGTTTGGTTAACACAGGTACGGCAATCCTAGTCTTGCGGCATTTGCTGGGGATTGACATCCGTTTTTTTATTTATTTTTTGTTAAGTTCAGTCAATTCATTAATTATGAACACTGAAAATAATGATAGGATCTCAAACGTCTTCCGTGGAAATGGCTATGAGGGATGGCGTGCAACCGTCATCAGCACCCTTATAGGTAAAGGCTGCCATTCCACAATTTTTCCTACCGCTCGCGAAACTAGTTACATTTATACATCATCCGAGGAACGCCTAACATCTAAATGGCTTAAATTCTTTCAAACTCAGGAACGGGCCAAAGCCCACATATTCGAACGACTTGACAAAAGAATCCTTCATCATGTCAAAACTTGCGATGTAGTTTCTCAAATTTTTGAAATCTTAGATGCTCGATACAGAAACCAAACTGCTACTAACATCATGGTATTAAAGGCAAAATTTCAATCCCTTCGCTTCGATCCAAGGAGAGGTACCATCCGTAGATTCTTGGAATATTTTTCATCCATTGTGGAAGAACTACGTGATGCTAATTACCCCCTATCGGAAGCCGATGAAATAGATCAATTAATGATGTCATTGCCCGAAAAATTTGATACTGTCTTCTCAGAATTCCGCAATTTAGAAATAGAAAAACGAACTACTGTTAGACTTACAAAAATGATATTAGAAAAATGTGATCGAATTGAATATTCTAACAAAACTTTTCCCGGGTTTGATCAGCCCAAATCATCCTATCAACCGATGAATAATAACAATAAAAGAAATTTCAGAAATTTTCGTAATAATAATAATAACTCAAATCCCTCCAAACCAAATTATAATACAACGAGTTATCTAAACGATCACAGAAATAACCAAAACAAACAAAATAGTTATCCTTCCAAAGATAATGTGTCCCAAATGGATATTACGTGCTTTAGATGTAATAAAAAAGGACACATGTCAAGGACAAGCCCTAATGAGACATCTACTGCAAATAATACTCCACAAACCCAGAATCAGAACAGTAGCTTGAAACCCCAAACTTCAAATAACACGAACTCCCAAAAAAGTCAGAAGATAAATCCAATTTTCGTGTCAAATATTCTATGATATTACATTCAAATCTTAATCATTTAAGTTTTGATGACATCGAAGACGAATTTCAATGGCCTAAACCCCCTACAGTATCAAAGTCCGCCCCCCCCCAAAAAAAATCAACTCCACACGATGTTACTAGACAATGGAGCAGATGACCATATGGTCAATGATATTTCAAAACTAAGAAACATACGCAAAGTTGACAATTCTCGTAGAGCACTTTGCGCAAAAAAAGGTGTATTTGTAAATCCCACACATGTAGGATCAATGTATGTTAACGTCTGCAATTCCAACGCAGAGTTTTCCACTATTCACCTAAAAGAGGTATATTATGATCCTGATTTAAGCCTTGATATTTGGTCAGGTGCTAAAATCATGGAGTCTGGCATTTTCAAAATCATAACGGACACGGATCACGCAGACATCATAAATAAAAATACTGGTGAAATTACTATAACCGCTCCAAAGAGAGGTTCTATGTACTACATTGATTACGAAATAGTTGATGAAGATGAGGAAAATAAGGTCTATCAGGAGCTTGTGTGTATGCCTGTACCTAGTACGTCTGCAGAACAGGAAGATCATATAGATGATCCTCAACAAAATTTTGAAGAATTGAAGGAGGCTGAAACAAGCAATCCACAACGAGAGCAGGAAAACATTGACCACCCCCAAAATTTTCAAGATACTGAAGTGGATACAGTCACTCAGGAGATTTATTCCGAATCTGAGGACGAATTAAACCGAGAGAGTGTCGGAATAAATAGAAAGCATAAGAAAAACATAAACAAAACTAAAACTCTTTGGCATAGAAGATTAGGTCATCTAAGTGGCAAAAGCCTAAAAGCATTATCAAAAGTAGTTGTAGGTATGCCCCAAAATTTGGTATTTAAGGACGATGACTTTGCCACTTATGAAATCTGTATAAAAGCAAAATCCACCCGACTTGGTCACCATGGCGTGAGGACTCGACCAACGAGAAGAATGGAAGTAGTCTCATCAGACATCATGGGACCCTTTCAAGAGGCATATAACGGAGAAAAATTCATTATAACCTTCATTGATCATTATTCGAAATATACTCTTGCCTTCCCAATATTAAGAAAATCCCAGGCTTTCGATAAATTTAAAGAGTACTATTTATCTTTCAACACAAAATTCCCCAATGATCCTATCTCAGTATTAAGAACTGATCAAGCAAAAGAATACTCCGACACCAAAATGACACAATTTTGCTCCGAAAAAGGAATCACTTTAGATGATGGCGTGGCATACACCCCCGAATTAAATGCAATAGCCGAAAGGCAAAACAGAACCCTGCTCGAAAGAGTTAGAGCAATATTATATGACGCAAAAATTGATTTTAAATTATGGTCAACAATTGTATTAGCCGCCGCCCATATAATTAATAGAAGTCCGACCCGCGTCAATTTAGGAAACATGACCCCTTATGAAAAATTATACGGAACTAAACCCGATATTTCCCACCTTCGAGTCTTTGGTGCTATTGCATATAAACACGTTCCTATAGAACAGAGACAGCAATCAGCAGTCAAAGCCAAGAAGAACGAAGAGGAGCATCTCGACCCAAAATTCTTACCCCGAGCCCTTAAAACTATTCTGATCGGCTTTTCGAATGTAGGTTATCAGATACTAGATCCAATCAAAATGAAATCCTACAAATCCTGCGATGTTAAATTTGATGAGACGAAAACATTAGCCGACTTCACAAATAAACCAGAGGAACTACAAGTAAAACCCTTAGAAGAGGAAATTGAGGCAATCTATAGAGTTAATGTACTAAAACAAGCCTCATCTGAAGACTTATTATTTATAGAAGATTGCATGCCAGTAAGTTTCAGTGACATTTTTCAAAATCCTTTTAAGAAAGAGTGGCTTAAGGCAATCAATGATGAACTGCAATCCATGTCAGACCTTAATGTGTGGAAAATTGTAGACCGTCCACATAATGTCAAACCTATTGACACACGATGGATATTCACGGCCAAAGCCAATGAAAGAGGAGTAATGTGCCCAAAAGCTAGACTCGTTGCCAAAGGCTTTATGGAAAGATCCGAGTATACCATGACAGAGACCTATGCACCTGTTGTGCAACTCTGGCTAATTAGGTGGATCTTATCCGTAACTAATCTATTGAATCTACAACTTGTTCAATACGATGTCAAAACAGCCTACTTGAACTCTAAAATTAAAAATGACATCTTTCTTAATATTCCCCAAGGTTGCAATGTCGAAAAATCAAAATTACTCAAACTTGAAAAATCCATCTACGGCCTGAAAACATCTAGTAAAAATTGGATTGAGTTACTGGATTCTCACCTTCAAACTTCCAATTTTACAAAGTCAAAAATCGACAGATGCGTATATACACGTAAAGATGAATCAGATGGTATTGCCTTCATGATAATTTACGTAGACGACATCCTCCTTGCAACTAATCGTCCCAAATGGGTTAATGAAATAACCACTCATTTTGAAACTCGTTTCACTATGAAAGTTGTAAACAACCCAACCCATTTTGTAGGTTTCGAAATAGAAAGAAATCGTGAATCACAAATAATTAAACTCACCCAAAAACAGCAAATCCAAAAGATTCTCCAGAAATTAAAAATGTGTGATTCAAATCCTTCAAAAACGCCTATGGAGACAGGCCTCAAATTAAGCAAATCTGAAGGCACAGACAACAAAGAATACAGGTCTATGATTGGTGCACTATTATATGTATCTAGAGGCACAAGGCCAGACATATCTTTCTCAGTCAATTACCTGTCAAGATTCCAAAATTGTTCCGATGATACAAAAAAGAATTATGTACGGCGCATCATCCGGTACTTGAAATCCACGATCGATCTTGCAATTGTCTACAGATCTAACTCCGAAGGCATATCAGCCTATGTCGATGCATCTTATGCCCCTGACATTGATGATCAACCTATAAACATGTCTGAACTAGAAAAAGGAAAATCAATAACTGGTTACCTTATTACCATGTATGGTGACCTGATAAATTGGGGCGTTCATCGCCAAAATATTCATGCTTCTTCATCAACAGCAGCTGAATTAATTGCCCTTCACGATTCTTTCGAGGACATAGAACTTGCTTGGCTCCTCAATCGTGAATTCTTCTCAATTGACACTCCAGTAATTGTCTACGAAGACAATATCTCTGTTATTCATGTAATCTCTGGAGGAGGTCAAAAACGTCTTCGAGCTCTCATGATCAAATGTTATGGACTTGCTCAAGCCTATAATGACAAAATTTTCATATTCAAACAAATAGCTACTGAAGATCAACTAGCTGACTTACTCACAAAAGCCTTATCCAGTAAGCAGCATATCTCACTTACCCATAAAATCCTAGAATCCCCAAATTGTGATCCCTATAAAGTCAACTCCATTACCAAAATTTTGTCTGAAACATCACAAAAAATAATTTATTTATATTTATCTTATTTTGCATGTTACCATATTTATCATATTTTATTCATATTTATCAATCAACATACTTACCACAAGCGTCCAAATCAGTTACCATTTTATATATACATGTTTTCATTTTTTTAAAAATTATATTTTGTAATTTTTTTTAAACTTAATCAAATGTAATAAACACATATTTTGAAACACTTTTGTAACACCCGCAATCGTGATCGGTTCAAAAGATTGTAGGGGGGTGTTGGGACCACCAATCCTTCTCCCCTCTCACTCCTACGAACACACGATCACATATCGAATACATTTATTTATATCTATTCGCGGCTACACTGATATACCACTTCCACCGCTCACTCGTTCATTTCCGTTACCGTTCGTTTATTACTCTGAAAATGTACTTTGCTTAAATTATGTAACTTATGAAATAAACATTCGCTTCTTGGACGTAACTTCACTCAAATCTTTCTTTTCTGTTACAACTCCAGTCCTCAACCTCTATATTTTTGCCGAAGATATCGATAATTATCGATAGTTTTTCACAACGTTTTACCTTAAAACTTTTCGATGAAATATTGATGGATTGTTGTTTGTCTGATGTCGATAACTATTAATATTTTTTTTACATGTTTTTCAAATACCAATTTAATGTTTAGTTTTTTTTTTGTTTTTTTTTTTTTTTTTTTTTTTTTGTTTTTTTTTTAAATTACGGATGAAAATTGGAAAATTGGGTTTTCTAACGCAAGAGTTTTTTTTTTTTTGTGTTTGCATTGCTTCCTAAAAAATTGAGAATTAAGTTTCCTGTTGACGTAGGTACTAAACTATTATGATTGGAGACAGTAGTGAAAAACTGGCTTGAA